>JAVJIX010000438.1:12500-167008 GCA_036785185.1 Paratrypauchen microcephalus
ACATAAATATACAGGAAAAGATCTAATAAATTGAAACAAAACAAAAATACAGGGTCGTTTGAATCACAGTTTTGCATTGGGGATTGCCATTAATTTCGGTTGTTCTACAGTTTTCATAAGTTGTACAGCAGATTTTAGTTTCAACAGTCATAATTCAGAGAATAACAGGCATAGTTCTTTATGAAAAAGAGTTTGGTCAACTCTTAAGGAATCTATTTTATGTACTAAAAAAATCCCTAAAATTATTATGGAGTTAATAGTTAAATCATTCCGATAATTGTTTACAATGAAGCCATACATAACATTTTCTATTTTAATATTTGGAACTGGCATATGTTTTGATAACCGATTATGTAAATCCCTAAATGTATTACTACTAAACATACAGGTAAAGAAGATGTGATCTGTAATCTTAATCTTAATCTTAATTTTTTAGCTTCCTTTATTATGAAGAAAGTGAGAATTTGATTTTGAGATGTTACAAGTGGAAATAATTGCTGGCTAAAAATGCTTTTACCGTCCACCATAGAGTGGCGAGAGACAAGTCTGTACATTATTTTGATTCTAGTTATAAGCCATTATTATAACAGCTTGAGGTATTGCTTTCACTACAATATTGTATTAAGTTTTATCAAATATGTTGAATTTGAATCTAAAGTTCTCAAAAGATAAAACATTTCCTGTCTGGTCTAGCATATGTGTTATAGATCATAATACCTTTTTCTAACCAAGATTTGTGTTGATGTCGTACATATCGACCATTCCAAATTGGGGTTTTGTGGGGGCTGAAATTGTGTTTGTAAATCATTCTCCAGTTAAACAATACTTGTTAGTGAAATGAGAGTTTTTGGGGGAGTCACAGCGAAGTAAAAATTCAGTGACACCTAATTTCATAAATATTTCATTTGGTATATGAAACTAGAAATGTTTTTGTTGTTTTAAAATTTGCCTTAGCCTGTTTGTTTTGATTGTGCCATTAATGCATTCAAAATCTATAGCCTTTACACCACCTTCTTCATATTCTTGTATCATTGCTCTTTTTTGATATATTGTGTTTTTCTTTTCCAAATGTAATTGAAGTTGGCTCAATTAAAGTTATAAATAAATCTATTACATATAGGGATGCACCAATCCACATTTTTCCACTTCCGATCCTGATACCTGAATTTAGATATCGGCCGATACTGATACTATTCCGATACCAAAACTGTTGGTTTTCAGTATTATCATCATTATTGTTTAACTGCAAATAATAGTCCCCATAATGATAACACCTGCAATTCAACATAATAAAGAAAATACTTAAATAACCCCTATTAACTAAGAGACTTGGTTAATACAAAATAAACCCACAAATTAACATTAATGGTTACCCCTTTAATGTGGCCCCCTTAGGCGCTATCTTGCGCTATTTCCCGCAAGACCAGGAAGTTTGGCCCCTGAACCAGAGAGCAGCGTGGAGACAGAGGAAGGTCGGGAGAGCATGTGGATCCACGGACCCTCGCGTGCACTAGGGAGGGGGACAGAGTCCAGATAGCAGGAAAACAGTTTGTAAGCAGTCCTACAGTAGCCGGGAACAGTTTGCACCGGAGCCGCAAACCAAGCGGAGCGCTCCACGTGCTCTGCTCCGTATCTGTGGCTCATTGAGATACGCCTCCGTTCAGGAAATCCATTCCACAGCAGGAGCAGAGCTCGTGATGTTATTTCAGCAGATGATGTGTATATACAGACATGGCACATGGATCGGAAATTTTTGCAAGTCGGATCGGAATTTCCGATCCGTGAATTACGTTGATGTCGGAACCCGATACCGATAGGTATGGATCGGATCGGCCCCATCCCTAATTACATATTGCTAAAGAATAAGCTGGATAAATAAATCAGGAAATGCATTTTCATTTTTGTAAGAAATGTGTGATGAATAATGGAAATGTCTCTCTGAGACCTAGAATTAAGGATTGATTTAGATTTCTCAAGATTATTTTCAATATTAAGTTTAGTTATTTGGTCCACATCCTTCATTATGTGCTTGCCTAGAAACTTTACAGTTGTTTTAACAGGTATGTTGTGAATGGCTGATACGTTTGAGTCGTGAATTGGAAGTAATATGCATTTTTTCAGATTTAATCTTTAATCTGGTAAAAATAAAATAAAATACTGTATTTAGAATTTTAGGAAGCTAATCAATTTTTCATGAATATGACTGTGTCATCCATTACACAGCAAATTTGCCAGTGTTAAATTAACTCTGCCAGTGTCAATTTTAACACTTTAAAAGTGTGTATATGTATCGAGTTAAGTCTAAAATTTTCAGTGTTAAATTTAGACTTTTGAAAGTGTAAAATATTTTACACTGACCTAGTGTTTCTTTTTAACACTCATGGCGTCAAAAACAACACTCACTAGTGTACCTATATGTCTACATTCATTCATTCATTCATTCATCTTCTTCCACTTTTTCCATTTTCTGGGTCGCGGGGGCAGCAGTCCAAGCAGTGTTCTGCTGCCCAGAACACAATGCACCATCCCCCCATGAATCCTCCATGGTGGTGGGTCCACAGGAGGACTGCTCACGTCACAACAGGCCTTGATGTACTTCTGCCATGGGGGCTACCAGTGTCTGCAGACTGTATATGTCTACAGTCATGGCCAAAAGTTTTGAGAATTACACAAATATTACATTTTCACAAAGTCTGCTGCTTCAGAGTTTTTATGTTTTTGTCAGATGTGTCTGTTATAATGAAATACAATTAAAAGCATTCCATAAGTATCAAACACTTTTATTGAGAATTACACAGAATTCATGCAATAAGTCAATATTTGCAGTGTTGACCCTTCTTTTTCAAGACCTCTGCAATTCTCCCTGGCATGCTGTCAATCAACTTCTGGACCAAATCCTGACTGATGGCAGTCCATTCTTGCATAATCAATGCTTGGAGTTTGTCAGAATTTGTGGGTTTTTGATTGTTCACCTGCCTCTTGAGGATTGACCACAAGTTAAGATCTGGGTAGTTTCCTGGCCAAGGGCCCAAAATCTTAATGTTTTGTTTCCCGAGCCATTTTGTTATGACTTTTGCTTTATGGCAAGGTGCTCCATCATGCTGGAAAAGGCATTCTTCATTATCAAACTGCCCTTGGATGGTTGGGAGAAGTTGCTCTCGGAGGACATTCTGGTACCATTCTTTATTCATGGCTGTGCTTTTAGGCAAGATTGTGAGACAGCCCACTCCCTTGACCGAAAAGCAACCCCACACATGAATGGTCTCAGGATGCTTCACTGTTGGCATGAGACAGGACTGATGGTAGCGCTCATCTCGTCTTCTCCAAACATGCCTTCTTCCTTGGCCAGGAAACTCCCCAGATCTTAATCCCATTGAGAACTTGTGGTCAATCCTCAAGAGGCAGGTGGACAATAAAAACCCACAAATTTTGACAAACTCCAAACATTGATTATGCAAGAATGGACTGCCATCAGTCAGGATTTGGTCCAGAAGTTGATTGACAGCATGCCAGGGAGAATTGCAGAGGTCTTGAAAAAGAAGGGTCAACACTGCAAATATTGACTTATTGCATGAATTCTGTGCAATTCTCAATAAAAGTGTTTGATACTTATGAAATGCTTTTAATTGTATTTCATAGAAACATCTGACAAAAACATAAAAACTCTGAAGCAACAGACTTTGTGAAAATGTAATATTTGTGTCATTCTCAAAACTTTTGGCCATGACTGTACACTGGTGTTTAGGATCACTAAATTAACACTACACTAAGCACTAAGTGCTTAAGGATTTTACACTAGAGTTAGTGTTACAAAATTAACACTAATACTTACACCAAACTGCTAGAAATTTGCACTCACAAGTGTAATGCAATTACACTCAGAGTGTAAATTAAAGTAAACCCTATACCTCTCCATAACCGTACCCCATGAACCTGCAAAAACAACACAAAATACATAATAACAACACAGAGCATTTATTTTTTTCTTAAATTGCTCCACTGGTTGAAACGCATCCTGCCTGGTTGAAATGCATCCTGCCTCTCCACAACTCAAACGCAAAGACCTTCCTGGGTACAAACCAGGATGAAACTTCAAATGCCTCAACAACAAAGAACAACTAGTGTGGTGTACCTTGCATATTTAACACTAGTATGCAGGCACGTTTCTATGCAATGATGAGCTCCTTAAAGTTCACTATGAAGAAGTTTAGCTCTGATTTCGTTGACTCTGGGACTCTCCTTGACGTTGCCGCTGTTGATGCCGTACACTGTTACACTGTGCCATACTAATTAATAATGTTCAAAGTAGGGATGTCAACAATTAATCGACTTACGATTAATTTTCGATCAAGACGTTGGTCGAACAAAATGCATTAATTGTAATTAATCGCAGACAGGCGCACCCGCGTGGTCATGAAACAAGGCAACCGCGCACCGCACTGCGCCAAGCTTGACTCACAGCTGGCCGCAGGCACCAACGGCACCTTGCGTACACCGCGGCTGCTGAGCACGAGATCGAACCGCGGCGCCCGGAATGCGTAGTCTCAGCCCTAGCCACAAACCAGCCGCAGGAAACCAGCAGCGGCACATGGTGGTTTAATCCTGGTTTAGTCCAGGTGTTAATTGATTTGCTATCTGAGTGTGCTCTCAATTATTGTGGATTTCTCTCCGGTGTGTTAGTCACGTGACCATATCTATTTAAGCTGCACCTGCACAAATAAATGATTGTGTGTTCTCACTGCAACCTGTGTCCACGCGTATATTCCTCTCGCTCCTTTAGCCGTATCAAGTTAAGCTCTGTTTAACAGGTTATGGGCCCAGAAGCGCTGATTTTGTGTAGATACGGCGTGAGTAGCCAGACAGTGCTTTTGCGCATTTGAATTGGCACTCCAAAACTTGAGACACTAACGCCATGAGCGAAAGGACAAGTTCACGTTGGTCTCGTCTTGTGTTTGATGGAGACAAAAAGAACTATGAACTGTGGGAGACAAAGTTTTTGGGCCATCTGCGGTTGCAGAAATTAAAGACACTATATTGAACGAGCCCGTTACGGGGACGGATGTAGACGCACTGGCTGAGGATCCAGCACGGAATGCTGAGGCATATGCTGAACTGATCCAATTCCTCGATGATAAAAGTTTGTCCCTAGTCATGCGAGAGGCTGCAGATGACGGGCGTGGAGCTCTCAAGATTTTGCGGGACTATTATGCGGGCAAGGGTAA
This sequence comes from Paratrypauchen microcephalus, assembly GCA_036785185.1. Classification (NCBI taxonomy): domain Eukaryota; kingdom Metazoa; phylum Chordata; class Actinopteri; order Gobiiformes; family Gobiidae; genus Paratrypauchen; species Paratrypauchen microcephalus. The sequence goes on from JAVJIX010000438.1 coordinate 17,723, forward strand.
ACCCCGCATTGTGAGTCTCTACACAGAACTGACTTCCCTGCAAAAGTTGAGTGGTGAGAGTGTGACTGACTATGTCATACGTGCCGAGACGTCGATCACAGCGCTGAGGAATGCTGGAGAGGTCTTGAGTGATGGACTATTAGTTGCAATGGTTTTGAAGGGGCTGCCAGAATCATTCAAGCCTTTTTCCATTTTTGTCACTCAAATGGATGAGACTCTCTTTTGCAGACTTTAAGACAAAATTACGGAGTTATGAGAACACTGAAAGTATGCGCACAGCTGTGGCTGAAGACAATGTCATGAGGGCTCGGGCGCATCCACGGAAGGCTACTTCCCCGACAGGTATGAGGGTGCGGAGCACTGAGAGCGGGGACATTGAGTGTTTCCGTTGTGGCCAGAGAGGACACAAAGCAAGACAATGTCAGCGTAGTCAACGGTGGTACAGCCAGGGCAAAGGTACCACACGGCAAGAGGGCTCAGAAGCGCCTCTATTTCCTCCGCAAACTGAGGAGAGCTGGAGCCCCTCCACCCATTATGACCACCTTCTACCGAGGCACCATTGAGAGCGTCCTGACCAGCTGCATCACTGTGTGGTACGGGAGCTGCACTGAACAGAACAGGAAAGCTCTGCAGCGCATAGTGAATGCAGCTGGGAGGATCGCTGGTGTCTCTCTCCCCTCCCTCCTAGACATTTTTAACACCCGGCTCACCCGCAGAGCGTCCAACATTGTGGGTGACCCGAGCCACCCCGCACATAGCCTGTTCAGCCTCCTGCCCTCGGGGAGAAGGTACCGGAGTCTCCGGGCCCACTCCACCAGGCTTTCAAACAGCTTCATCCACCAGGCTGTCAGGAGGCTGAACTCACACCCGAACTCCCACCTTACCCATCTCCCACCCCCCACCCCCCATATTGGCATAACCTGTATTCCATAAAAGACATATCACTCTAGACACTTTAAAAAACTGCTGCTAAGGACTACTGTTGCACTGTTGCACATTTACATTTACTACTGGATTTTACTCCTGTTGCACTGTTGTTTACTACTGTTATTGCACATTTACATTTACTACTGGAATTTTTAGTACTGTTGTTTACTCCTGTTATTGAATTTTACCCCCGTTGCACTGCTGTTTACTACTGTTATGGCACATTGACTACTGGAATTTTAGTACTGTTGTTTACTCCTGTTACTGCACTAGAATTACTACTGTTGCACATTTATTTTTATTTTATCTTAATGCACATTCTACTGCACATGACCAAGTCACTGCTGTATCTTCCATTGCACATTTTGATGCACACTGCACACTTTGGAAATCTGTATATAGTATAGTTTATTTATTATGTTGCACTGTTTTAAGATTTTAGATCGTAGACTTTAGTTTTAACTTTAGATCTCTGTCTTAGATAGTTTTTTGTTGTGTTTTGTCCTCATATTGTATTTTGTACACTGTCTTTTGCACTACCTGGCCAGAGAGAAACAAAATTTCGATTCACTGTATGTTGAACACATATGGCAGAATTGACAATAAAGCTGACTTTGAACTTTTGAACTTGAACACGGCGAGGAGGACGGAAACAACAGCGGCAGGATAATGCACGCGGGGTGTATGAGGAGACAGACAACACTTTTGCTTTCAAGTTGGTGATCAGTGATCGTCAGCCAGGGAGTGGTGTCACCAGAAAGGGGCTGATCATGATGACCGATTCCAGGCCGAAGCGCACTGTGTGGAGCTGGCCGATGGCACAAGGTGCATGGGGGTCGCGGAGCGCAGAGGAGAAGCGGAGGTGTGGCTGGTTGACAGCTGGGGGCGGTACCTCAAAGTCACACTGAAACAGGCACTGTACATCCCCTCTTATCCCCAAGACATCTTCTCCGTGAGAGCTGCAACTTCCAGTGGGGCGACAGTGATCTTCAAGGAGGGTGAAGATGTTCTGCGGTGCAAAGACGGTACACGTTTTCTCCTTTATGAACATAACAGACTGCTTTATTTGCCTATTATGACTGTGAACAATGACTGTGATGATCAGTGTATGAGTTGCCATGATATTCAGACGTGGCATGAGATTTTGGGACACTGTAATTTTAACGATGTTAAGAGATTAGAGAGTGTTGTGGATGGTATGTCAATTAAGGGTAAAGTACCCAAGTCTTTGCAATGTGAAGTGTGTGTCCAAGGTAAATTTACTCAGAGCAGGAACAGGAAGCCTGATGTGAGGGCCAAGTCAGCTTTAGAGTTGGTACACACTGACTTGGCAGGTCCAATTGACCCAAAGTCCAGAGAAGGGTATAGTTATGCACTTTCCTTTTCAGATGACTACTCCAGTGCAGTGTTTGTGTACTTTCTGAAGCACAAAAGTGACACAGTGGACGCCACAGAGAGGTTCCTAGCTGACATAGCTCCATATGGGAAAGTTGCATGTATCAGAACTGATAATGGTACTGCATTTACTGGACAGGGTTATCAAGCACTACTTCGCAGGAACAAAATCAGACATGAGACATCAGCACCATACTCACCATACCAGAATGGCACTGCTGAGCGCAATTGGAGAACTCTTTTTGACATGGCTAGATGTATGCTCTTAGAAAACCGTTTACCCAAGGAGCTATGGCCATATGCAGTTCAGACAGCAGCAGTGGTGAGGAATAGATGTTTCAACAATCGCACCAGACAGACACCTTATTTTATGCTGACAGGAAAGAGACCCAATGTGTCCAGGATGCAGACGTTTGGTACTGTGTTATGCCCATAGACAGGACAGGAAGAAGCTAGACTCAAGATCTGACAAAGGCATCTTCGTTGGGTATGACAAGAACAGCCCAGCCTATATGGTCTACTTTCCTGACTGTAGAAAAGTGATGAAACACAGACTGGTGAGGTTTATGTCCAATATTGAGGGACGGGAGACTTATGATGTTGGTGTACAGCATAGTACAACCAGACCTGACCCTGACAAACCCACGCAATGTAACATTCCTGAGACTAGGCTAGACCCAAGCCCACAGCCAGTAGAGGTTAAGCCTGAATCACTTTCTCCAGATACCCCAAGTAGAGAGAGGAGATACCCTGGTAGAGAGAGAAGGAGGCCAAATTTCTATGGGGTGGAGAGTGATCAGGCGCAGTTTAGCATTGATTATTGCTATAAGATGGTTTCTAATGTACCTCCGACTTTCAGAGAAGCAGTGACTTCATCCAACTCAAGAGAGTGGGTAGATGCAATGGATGATGAAATGCAGTCACTGAGGAAAAACAATACATTTACCCTGACCACTCTACCTGAGGGCAAGAAAGCAGTGGGGGGTAGATGGGTGTATGCTATTAAAACCAATGCTGATGGATCTGACAAGTATAAAGCCCACTATGTTGCTAAAGGGTATAGTCAGGAGATGGGTGTAGATTATGGAGAAACTTTTTCTCCTACTGCCAACCTTACCAGTGTGAGAGTGTTGATGCAGAAAGCTTCTCAGGAGGGTTTGATCCTCCCATTAGATGGATGTTAAACCTGCCTACCTACATGCACCGATTGATTATGAAATTTACATGGAACAGCCAGAGGGGTATGATGTAAAATCTCAGACTAATGAGAAAATGGTGTGTAAATTGGAGAAGTCATTGTATGGGCTAAAACAATCGGGTCGAAACGAACAAAATGTTAAAACTATCTGTGTGAAAACATTTTTGTACAAAACCCAGCTGATCATTGTTTACAAGAGAGAAACAAAACATGAGAAAGTGATTGATATGGGTTGATGACTTGGTTATTGCTGCCAGTGATGAGAGAACTCTAAAAACTGTCAAAGAGATGCTTACTAGGAAATTCCAGATGAAAGATTTGGGCAGACTGAAGAATTTTCTAGGTATCACTTTTGACCAGCCTGATGGGAGTGTGATTATGTCACAACAGAGTTATATTGGTAAATTGCTGGAAAGGTTTAACATGCAAGACTGTAAACCCAAGTCGACACCTTGTGAACAAAAGTTGAATTTCACCGACTGTGATGGAAAGATGAGTGACCCCAGGAAATACAGAGAGGCAGTGGGTAGCCTAATCTATCTTACCTCATGCACTAGACCTGATTTGAGTTATGTTGTTAGCAAACTGTCCCAGTATTTCCGTGAGCCAACAGAAAAGCGGTGGACAACTGTAAAACATGTACTAAAATATCTGAAGGGTACAAATGACAAGATTCTCTGTTACAGGAAATGTGATGAAGGGTTAAAGTTGGTGGCGTACAGTGATGCAGATTGGGCAGGCAATGCAGATGACCGACGTAGTACATCTGGTTATTGTGTTAGCCTATGTAAGAATGGTCCTCTGATTTCCTGGAAGACCAAAAAGCAGCCAACTGTAGCATTGTCAACATGTGAAGCTGAGTACATGGCAATGGCTGCCACTACACAAGAGTGTTTGTATTTGACTCAACTGCTTGAACATCTTGATAATTACAGTGGCTTGCGAAACTATTTGGCTCCCTTGAACTTTGTGACCTTTTGCCACATTTCAGGCTTCAAACATAAAGATATAAAACTGTAATTTCTTGTGAAGAATCAACAACAAGTGGGACACAATCATGAAGTGGAACACACTTTATTGGATATTTTAAACTTTTTTAACAAATAAAAAACGAAAAATTGGGCGTGCAAAATCATTCAGCCCCTTTACTTTCAGTGCAGCAAACTCTGTCCAGAAGTTCAGTGAGGATCTCTGAATGATTCAATGTTGACCTAAATGACTAACGATGATAAATGGAATCCACCTGTGTGTAATCAAGTCTCTGTATAAATGCACCTGCACTGTGATAGTCTCAGAGGTCTGTTTAAAGCGCAGAGAGCATCATGAAGAACAAGGAACACACCAGGCAGTTCCGAAATACTGTTGTGGAGAAGTTTAAAGCTGGATTTGGATACAAAAAGATTTCCCAAGCTTTAAACATCCCAAGGAGCACTGTGCAAGCAATAATATTGAAATGGAAGGAGTATCAGACCACTGCAAATCTACCAAGATCTGGCCGTCCCCCTAAACTTTCAGCTCATACAAGGAGAAGACTGATCAGAGATGCAGCCAAGAGGCCCATGATCACTCTGGATGAACTGCAGAGGTCTACAGCTGAGGTAGGAGAATCTGTCCATAGGACAACAATCAGTCGTATACTGCACAAATCTGGCCTTTATGGAAGAGTGGCAAGAAGGAAGCCATTTCTTAAAGATATCCATAAAAAGTGTCGTTTAAAGTTTGCCACAAGCCACCTGGGAGACACACCAAACATGTGGAAGAAGGTGCTCTGGTCAGATGAGACCAAAATCGAACTTTTTGGCAACAATGCAAGACGTTATGTTTGGCGTAAAAGCAGCACAGCTCATCACCCTCAACACACCATCCCCACTGTCAAACATGGTGGTGGCAGCATCATGGTTTGGGCCTGCTTTTCTTCAGCAGGGACAGGGAAGATGGTTAAAATTGATGGGAAGATGGATGGAGCCAAATACAGGACCATTCTGGAAGAAAACCTGATGGAGTCCGCAAAAGACCTGAGACTGGGACGGAGATTTGTCTTCCAACAAGACAATGATCCAAAACATAAAGCAAAAGCTACAATGGAATGGTTCACCAAAAAACATATCAAGGTGTTAGAATGGCCAAGTCAAAGTTTAGACCTCAATCCAATTGAGAATCTGTGGAAAGAACTGAAAACTGCTGTTCACAAACGCTCTTCATCCAACCTCACTGAGCTCGAGCTGTTTTGCAAGGAGGAATGGGCAAAAATATCAGTTTCTCGATGTGCAAAACTGATAGAGACATACCCCAAGCGACTTGCAGCTGTAATCGCAGCAAAAGGTGGCGCTACAAAGTATTAACTCAATGGGGCTGAATGATTTTGCACACCCAATTTTTCATTTTTTATTTGTTAAAAAAGTAAAAAATATCCAATAAAGTGTGTTCCACTTCATGATTGTGTCCCACTTGTTGTTGATTCTTCACAAGAAATTACAGTTTTATATCTTTATGTTTGAAGCCTGAAATGTGGCAAAAGATCACAAAGTTCAAGGGAGCCAAATAGTTTCGCAAGCCACTGTATCAGTATGGTGTACCTATAATCTTTGAAGACAATAAAGGTACAATTGCATTAGCAAATAATCCTGTTAGCAGACAGAGATGTAAGCATATTGATATCAAATATCATTTTGTGAGATCAACTGTAAATAATGGTGAAGTATTTTTGAAGTATTGCCCAACAGATCAGATGGTTGCTGACCTTATGACTAAACCAGCTACGAAAGTGAAGCTACTTACCTTTTCCACATTCTTGTTTGGGTTATAGCCAAGCCAAGATGCAATATATGATGTTTTTGTTTTGTTTTGTTTGTGACTGAATGTTGATTGGCAATAATATGTGAGCAAGTGGGGGTGTTAATTGATTTGCTATCTGAGTGTGCTCTCAATTATTGTGGATTTCTCTCCGGTGTGTTAGTCACGTGACCATATCTATTTAAGCTGCACCTGCACAAATAAATGATTGTATGTTCTCACTGCAACCTGTGTCCACGCGTATATTCTCTCGCTCCTTTAGCCGTATCAAGTTAAGCTCTGTTTAACACCAGGTCCAGTCCTGGTCCAGTCCTGGTCCAGTCCTGGTTTAGTCCAGGCCCAGTCCTGGTTTAGACCTGGTCTAGACCTGGTTTAGTTCTGGTCTAAACCTGGTTTAGTCCATGTTTAATCCTGGTCTAGTCTCTTAGTCAATTAGGACGCAGAACACAATATTATGAATTAATCGATAATTTGCATCCCTAGTTCAAAGCGTAATATTTTTGGCCAATTTTAAATGTAATAATTCCATAATACAACAGCCTGAGTGACCTAATAACATAACACCTTGCCAATAATGGAACACTTATTTACATTATTGGCTCAACAAGGCAATACATGTCATAATGTAATAACTGCAGACAACAATGTAATACAGTGGTCCCTCGCTCTATCGCGGTTCACTTTTCGCGGCCTCGCTGTTTCGCGGATTTTTTTTTTTCAATTTTTTTTATAGTGTATCAACATTGTGTTCTGCGTCCTGATTGGCTTTGCATCCCTAGTCCCAGGACTAGACCAGGTCTAAACCTGGACTAAACCAGGACTAGACCAGGTCTAAATCAGGATTAAACCACGGCATGCGGCTCTTTGCCTTGTTTCGTGACCACGCTCATCGTGACCATGATGAGCGGGTGCACGTGTCCGTGCGTGCACCCCCTCCTTCACTATTAATACATTTTGTTGAAAATCTACGAAAGTTTGAGTGTTTAAACAAGAGAGAAATGTGAGAAAATGTACCAATCTGAGAAAAGTGTATAATGTGTGTGGTGAGGCGTTTACAGCCTTAAAACATGTATAATAATTGTAAAATATAAAGTCGTCCTACTTCGCGGATTTCACTTATTACGGGTTATTTCTGGAACTTAACCCCCGCGATAAACGAGGGACCACTGTACTTCAAAATTATTGCTTTTTAACCTTTTGCTTATTTCTGTGTGGGGGAGGGGGCACTATCCTTATCCAACAGATTCTGTTGCTTGCTGCTTAATGTTATAGTATTACATTTTCGGCAAGGTGTTATTACTTTATTGGCTCAGTCACTTGGGTAGTTATAATATCATGACCTTAATATTATGGTATGGTTTACTGTAAGCCTCTCATGAGTCTCATTTGGGTTGTCAGTTTCAATGCTAAAATTCAGTTGGTTTAAACCTAAATGAACTCTGATATAAATCCTCACTACTCTAGCCAATCGTTACACAACAGCAGCATATGTTGTGCACATACTGAAAATGAGAAATAACGGGTTTTTGCGGGTTTTGACAATCCGTACGGCACTCATGGAGTGGGTCTTTGGTTGAACGAGTTTGGCTTCCGGCTGCGTGCTTGTGTGTCAACTGCATTGGCCATTGTGTTTCATCAACTCTTTAGCCTCGTTCTCCATGAATATGAGGCCTATTGGCATATAAAGAGCATTATAATTCATCCTCCTAAACCCAGTTCCGCTCATCGCTGCTCACTGCATGCGCCGTGCGGGAGAGCGAAAACTGAAACCGGGAATGAGCGCTCGGAGAAGAAGCAGGGAAAGAGGCGTGATGTAAGTTTGTGCAGGTCTGTAAACGAAGAGAAAACACAAACGTACTACGGGAGTAATGTTACTCACCAGAGATCAATTTGTAGAGGGTATGCGCAAATCCATCTGCCCTTTGGGGTATGTGGCAAAATCTACACATGTCCAATACAGTAACATAATTTACAGACAAAAGGAGTGGTTCACAATTGGAGATCCACTATCTACAATAATGAGCAGTTTTTTCATAGAGGACTTGGAACAAAAAGCATTTAACACAACACCCCACTTACACGCCGTTTAACTTTCTGGAAACGCTACGTAGATGACATCATGGAAAAAAATACAGCAAGGACACCCCCAGGAACTCACAGACCAGGACAGTACCGGTATCATTCAATTCACGCATCAGGAGGAGAAAGATGGAGCAATATAATTTTTAGACATTAAAATCCACCACGTCTCAGACGGCAACATCAAAATAAGAGTATACAAAAAACCCCACACACGCCAACCATTATCTACTCTGGACTTCCGCACATCCCACTGCACATAAAAGTTCAGTAGTAAGGACATTATTCGAATGGGCCACATTCATAACAGACCATGCTGACAAGGAAGAGGGGGAGAGATACATTATGCAAACACTCAAACAATGTCAATATCCTAACTGGGCCATAAATAAAGGCAGACAACAAGTCAACAATAAAACCAACAAACCCCGGGGGCAAAAACACAACAAACCAATAGAGGGCACAAGAACACTTACATTAGAGGAATAACTGAACCCATCCAGAGAGCCATGACAAAAACAACATAAGGACTTTAGTCAAATCATACACAAAACTCCGCCAATAGCAGTACACCCCGAAGACAAAATCCCACAAGAACAAAAATGCAACGTCATCTACGAAATCCAGTGCAAATCATGCAATAAATCATACATAGGGGAAACAGGACAACACAAAAGGACAAAGCATTGGAGGAAAGCCTAAAATTCACCATATCAGACCACTGTAAAATAAATGACCACATTATGGATTGAGACGAGCCACAGGTCATTGGATTGGAAAACAACAAGTTCAAATGCTGGATCAGGGAGGCCACTGAAATCAGGAAAGGAGGCACGGACAGCATTAACCATGATGGCGGAGCGTTCCTCCTTTCACACACCTGGGACACCCTCCTCCAGAGAGCACCGGGCAATCGGAGGCATGGTCAGTCTGAGCGACCTGCCAGGTCAATCAGGCTGACTACGCCTACAGGAAATGACAACAGCTGATATACGACACGTCACCACCAACAACGGTTACAGTTCTGAAATGGCTTGCAGCTAGCAGCTGAAAAATGTCAACAAGGTAAAATACACGTTATTGCATTGTCTTTAAAAAAGAACGCTATCATGGCGGAGGGGCATGAATCAGTGAGGTTGAAAGAATTGTGAGGAAAATTGATATGAAAAAAATCTAAATTTTTATTGGGTGTGCCAGCTTTTTTTTTTCTTCACTAGAAGTAAATAATGGGGGGAAAAAAACGCCTCATATTTTCAAAATTAAAAGAGTGAGGTGGGAATTGAGTTAAAGTCAGCCTGTATGTAATTCATGGTGGGGAAAAATTGTGCATGACTGTTTTCACTGGGAGAGGATTATGTAAAAATCTCATGTTTGTCACCATAGGGACCTTTTGATGGTCCCCATTTTCTGAATGGAGATAAAATCCACATAGATTAATAGTGCAAACTTTCATACATTGTATTTGTGTGTGTGTGTGTGTGTGTGTGTGTTTTTTTTTACATTATAAGCCAATTTCATCTTAAAAGTACACCCTGAGTAAATTATAATAAGTAGAAAAATTACACATTTTCAAAATTTAAAGAGTAAAGTAGAACACTTAATATTAATAATTTAATTTAATTTAATTTATTAGAGCCTAGTATATGTCAATCATTTGTGGTGGACAAAAGGTGCATTATTGTGTTTTGATTGGGAGAGGGTTGTGTGAAAAATGAGATATTACCATTATAAACGCATGTCATGACTAAAACATAAGAAGATCAATTCCAAAAGAAACTAGGACAAAACTTTGGTTTATTGGTCTGAAGGTAAAAATGGACTGAGTTCAGCACAGACACTGTGACTGCCCCTTGTGGCACCTGTGTGAACACACAATGATCAGTGTCAAAACAAGTATCCCTTAAACAACAGCATCACTCCTCTGATTGGCCAACACAAAGTTGGGAGATATATTTGTTATATTTTTGATGTGTCAAAGTCTAAATAAAGACCAAAAGCTGACCAGGTTATTTTCACATCAATTTTGGGTCAGAAAATGAGTAGAGGCTAAAGTAAAGAGAAGAGAAGTGACTTTATTGATCTCACACAGGCATTACTGCGCCCGGGGACCCTCTGCATGATCTTTTTGCTTCGGTTTGGTCAGGACTTAAGCTGGCGCAATCTAAGGTGCATGTTTTGGGTTGATGGGGGAAACCGGAGTGCCCGGAGGAAACCCACCCAGACATGGGGAGAACATGCAAACTCCACACAGAAAGGCTCGGGCGACCCGGGGATCGAACCCAAAAATTATATATATTTTAAAAAATGTGGTCCTCACCTTTCACGGTGGTTGGTCTTTCTCACTCTCATCCAGCTCTCATCCTCCTCTGCCAGAGGCCTGGGAGCTGGACTGAGATGTCTGATGTTTTTCCTGGGATCTGCTGTAACCATTCCTCCAGGTTGGGGGTTACAGCCCCGAGTGCTTCAATCACCACGGGCACCACTGATGCCTTCACCTTCCAGGCCTTCTCCAGCTCGTCCTTGAGCCCCTGGTATTTCTCTAGTTCCTCGTGTTCCTTTTTCCTGATGTTACCATTTCTTGGTATTGCAATGTCCACCACCATGGCTTTGTTCTGTTGCTTATCCACCACCAGGGTTGGGAGGGTTACTTTAGAAATGTAATCCGGTACAGTTACTAGTTACTCCTTAAAATATGTATTCAGTAACGTAATCCCGGTACTATAATATTAAAGTAATGTAACTTGATTACTTTCAGTTACTTTTGGATTACTTTAACACCAAATATCCTATAACAACAAGAAAACAAGAAAATTACAATACAATTAAAAGTTTTTAGGAGGACAAATACAGTTCTATGTGTAGTTTTAACAACTGTTATCACTATAAGCCAAGTCACTAGTAAACAAGGTCACTCACTAAACCAAACACCTAAACACCTATGACTTCAACGAAATTATATTTTCAGTTAAAGTTTTAGTTTTACCGGGACAGTCATCTTGCCCGATCTCCGCAGCTGGACAGGATGTTCGTCCAGCTTCCGTGCTGGCCTACATCTAACGACAGCTTTGCTCGGAATTGTCTAAAGGGTCTTCATGGATCAGTTAACATGACTATGTTGCCTAGATAATGTTTAAATATTGTAATATCGTTCTACAAATGCACAAAGTGTACTTGTGACCACAAAAGTTAGCTAGGGTGACCATATTGTATTTCACTGAAAAGAGGACACACTTCCAACTCGCGTGCGAAATATTTTTTTTTTTGTTTTTTCTCCCATTTTTAAGGGTTTTACATGGGTCGGGGGCTTACTGTGCTTCTGAATTCCCCAGAAAAGAACACTTTACCTGGATATACTCACAAACAGTTGCTTTATAAATAATATATTTATTAATATAAGCAATCTTAAGGCTGACACTTACACCTTAGTTAAGAAAAAAGAAAAAAACAAAAAGAAACAGAGAGTTAGCCTATTCTTCAATGTTCAGTAAGCCCATTCTTCAAAATAATGTGTCTAATGGCTAATGAAAAAAATATACAAATAATGCCTCAAGTCAACAGTCCTTTTTTCCTTATTTTTCCTTTTCTTCAGTCTTCCTTGCCTTCCTCCTCTCCCTGGTCATTCTGCCTCCCACTTGTCACGCCCCGGGCGAAAACAGGGGAACTTTTTTTTGCAATTCATCCGTGAAACTGCATTTGCGTTTTGGCATTTTCTGTGTCTTTGCAGTGCGCCTGTCAGCCTGCGAGTGTGTGTGTGTGTGTGTGTGTGCGTGTGCGTGTGTGTGTGTGTGGAGCGTGGCGCGCCTGTTTGTAAATGAATGAATACACGTTCCGGGGTTCGACTAGAACTCCGCCTCTCAGAGCGCGTTTCCAACGGAATCAAAAACCCGGACATTTGAAGGATTTTATAAACTCCGGCCGGACAGCCTCTGAAAAGAGGACATGTCCGGGCAAAAGAGGACGTATGGTCACCCTAACGTTAGCTACCTTGCTAATAGTTTGCTAGTCGATAGCTAACTCGAAACTGGCTCCTACAAATGAATCAAGACAAAGAAATGACTCATATTCACACATAACATGACTGAAGCAGGACATTTAGGGTCTGTCAGTATCAAAGCGTTAATATTAGCGATCTTACCTGTAAATGTTTCTTGAGATTGGAAGTAGAATCCTTGGACATTGACAGGTGTTTAACTGCTGGAAGGCACAATTTGCACTGCACTGTGATGTTGTTCCCTTTGTCTTCTTTAAAAATAAAATCCTCCCTAAATTTCCACCCATTTTAAATGCGTTTTTTGAAACCATGCCCGCTGCAAGTTTAGTCCATAGTGCGCGACCTGCGTGTAATTCAGTGCGAGCCGCTGCAAGTGTATTCCACAGCGCGCGCCACTGCAAGTTTGTTTCACAGAGCGCGCGCGGCGCGAGTCTGTACGTTGTTTTCCCTACATATGACTCCGGCTTTAAATGAAAAAATGAAATAACATAAAATGCTTTCAAATTGTAATCCTGCTAAGTAATCCCCATTTTCACTAAATGTACCTGTAATCTGATTACGTCTTTTTCTTTGTAACTGTAGGGGAATACAGTTACCTTTTTTTTGTATCCTTTTACTTAACGCCGTTCCATGTAATCCGTTACTCCCCAAGCCTGTCCACCACTATGTCTGGTTGATTTGCCATCACCATTCTGTCAGTCTGTATCTGGAAGTCCCACAGGATCTTGGCTCGGTCATTCTCCACAACCTTCGGAGGTGTTTCCCACCTTGACCTTGGGGTCTCCAGCCCCCAGTAAGCCAGTGTCCTTCACTATCCCCAGATGATTAAAGCATAGCATAGTGTTATGGTTCGTTAGGGCATTGTTTTGTTCATGTGTGTTCACTTTTCACCTGTTATCTCCTCAGATGGATTGAAGTAAATGTGATTAGTTGATGATGTGTGATCGGAGCCCGGAGCCTGAGCAGCAGGGCTACTGTGGTTTATGTTGTGTTTTGTACCAAGACCTAGACCAGGTATGGTTCCATGCTGTACTCCTTAGGGCTGTGTAAGTATGTTTCCTCACTGGCCCCCTTGTATCCCCACAGCACCTGTCCAGTCCCAAACACCTGGAGCACCTGTTCAGCAGAGGAGCCGACGCTTCCTCCTCAAACTGCAGCAGCCAATCTGCACATAGCTTGCTGGAACGATTTCTCCATGATGTACTCAAGCACCACCCACATGGTTATGGGAGAAGGTATTCAAAGCTTCTTCTAGACTGCCTGGAGTATTTCACAGTATGGCCTTAAAGTGCCAGTTAGACTTGCATAGTTTTTTTTTTTTGGTCTCTTAAGCCACACTTCCCCTGGGAGGTTCTACTTATTGATCTCTTATTGTTCTATTAAAGTCACTTAACTAGTCCTAAAATTAAACTTTCTTAATCTCCATTTTAAGACTCAAGTCGTTCAACCAATGGAAAAAAAGTGGGTCTGACGAGTGCTAATTCAGGCCTAAAGTTCAAAGCCCAACAGACACCAAAGCTTGGTGCGGCACGTCGTTTTGCGCATCAAACCCACATGTTAACACACAATGGATGCCGTGCATCGCAGCTCTTAAAAAGGCTTTAACACAACTCTTGAGGTGTTATAAATTTGCATTTTATCTACAGATTACTTATAAAATGAGAGACAGCGGAGGCTGTGAGAAGAGAGGAAAGGCGCTAGTTATAATGAGTGAGAGATGAGTTTCCTGCACAGAGACAGACCCCCCAGGATTTCGCGGGCATTTTTTGTGATTATTTTGGGCTAAAATGCCTGAATTTGCGGGAGCTTTTCCAAAAAGTTGCGATGAAAGTTGCGGTGCTTTTAAGGTTTTTGTTGCGATTTTGTTGCGGGAGGAAGTGAAAGTTGCGATAATAGTTTTTGTAATTAAAATAGTAAATGATGATAATAAAATGAGTAATATTTTGAATACTGAGTTATTACTGACAAAAAATAATACAAAGACACAGAGATCACAGATATGGTCCTAAAACAACCTTACCAATATCGAAAATAAATTACTACTAGGAGGGGAACTGTTTCGCCCGGTCTTTTGCTGTTATTTTAGTGGGCAAATGGCGCGGCAGACATGTTTCTTTGCTATTAGAAGCCGTGTCCCAATTCCCAGAGCGCGCGGCTCGGAGCGTGGCTTGAAGGGCATGTGCGTCACACATTTCGACAGTACACCGGCGCGACCACTGCTGTCCCACTTCTTTTTTGTCCCATGCGCAGTTAACACGCGGTCCGAAGACCGCAGTCGTTAAGCGGTCCGCGGACTGCAGTCGGGGCTGAGCAAGTGTGCACTGACTTGACTGCAGTCTGAGCCCCCTTCGGGCCGCGCTCCGAGCTGTGCGCTCTGGGAACTGGGACACGGCCGCAGTTTCGTTTTGTCACATGGAAGTAAGGCAGAATGTTGTGGCTTCCAAACTCAAACCTTTTAGCCGCCGAGAATATGAGGTTGGGTCCTATGGCTCGCTGATTTGTGACACGCAAAGAGGAGGCTATGGTGACAGATACGCTGCGATCCAGATATGCGTTTTGTACATTTATTACAAAAAGAGCGCACACAGTTATGACAGCGCAGCAGGATGAAATGGAACTCATGAAAACCAGCAGGATGAACAGATTAACGTGAAAGATGAATGAATGGTTTGCGGTCAACAAAAAATACGGCTACACCCCAACCCGGACTCTCTCCTCTGTGTGACAGGTGAGCGCGCGCTTTTACACGCACACGCTTCCGTACGTGCACACACCCACACTCACGTGACCCGCCGCACACACACACAAACGCACTGTGCACCTCATCTCAGTTATGTCTCCTACACAGAAGGAAGTTGGTCGGCGTTCAATACGTCGCCGATGATTGGTCAAAATTAGTAAAAAATTGCGGAAAAGTTGCGGTGATTGGTCAAAATTGCAACACCGCCCTGAATTCGCGGGGATTGGCTGAAGTTGCGTTGAAGTTGCAAATCGCAACATCGCGAATTCCTGGAGGGTCTGACAGAGAGAAGTGGGAGAGGAGCTGGTGTTGTGCCGAGTTGAAACTTCCTTCCCTCTCCTGCACCTCCTCAAAGTTTACAGCGATCCTTTTGTGGGTTACAGTGCAGAGACATGTCTGTAGTCAACCTAGAAGTTCAATATGCATGTGTTTTCAGACACAGCATTGCGTCCCGACTCGACAAACACCAGGTTGGTTGATGCACGCTCATAGAAAATAATGAAGGCAGCAATTTTGCAGCGCATCAAAGCGTCTCGGTGTGCGTTGGCCCCAAGATGTACTTTATGCATGCTCTCACTGGATGATGATTGAAAGAGAAGAGGACCCCTATGGGAGTTGAGACAAGGCAGTTTTTGATGGTCCCTACAGTTTCCACATTACTGCATAGCATGCTGACGAAAAATGTCTTAATTTCCTATTTCTTCGGTTAGTTTTTGCAACCATGAGCATGAGGCTGTAGATGGGAGACGGGATGTGGCTCAACCAGCATACTTACATCGTGCACCTTTAAATGTGCATTTGTTTGCCAGTTATCATTCTGCTTTACCATATTTTATTCAGGCCCTGTCCACAATCTTCCATCCTCAAACCTTTAACACAAATGTATGGCTTGAGATGCATCAAATCATTTACAAGGGGATCATTTCTCTTTTCAGTTCCTTTATTTACCATATACTCTATTGGGCACAAAGGATAAAACCCTGTCCTTGCTGCCTTTTTTCTTAGTCCCTCTGACCTGGCAGCTCACCAGAAAGACCAGCATTCCCTGCAGCAGCACGAAGGTCCACCCCCTCAGACATGTCAGACACCAGTCTCCACTCCACAGATCACATGGTCGGCATGGCACCAAACCAGGAGGTGGCAGCAGAGAGGCGATTTCAGCTCAGAGCGCAGCAGCTCCACCATTGAACAGGTATCAGTGAACCCATGTTTGTTTTATTTTTTTCTAGTTTGTTTGATTATCATGTCATACATTAAATCTACTTTTCTGTTCTACTGAATTGACTTCACTAGGAAGCATATAATCAAAGTGATTGTAAAATAATTCATGATAGTTTTTGTCATTCTCATATTTTAGCCAAATCTACCTGGTGTTTACAGGTGATTCGACGCTACTGCTATGGCCAGGATGATGACAAATCAAGCAGTGTGCATTTCAGTCTCCCCATCTCCATAGAAACACAAGCTGGATGGGACATTGATATACTGGTGAGAGAAGAATGTGACTTTAAAGATCCCATGACATGGTACTTCTTGATGCTTTTATATCGCTCCTTAAAGGGACAGTGTGTAAGATTTTTACCCATTAATTACATAAATTGAAGATACCCATTCAAAAATACATTGTTTTCCAAGCCTTTTCACTTCCATCATGAAATCAAAGTATTCTTTTGGACTTGGATATAGTCACATAAAAGGGGGATCTTCCCCATATAGATGCAGCCATTTTGAATACGAGAGCCGCAGAAGGACATTTGGGCTCATCCTTTGCCTAGGCTCCTGCTAGCGCCTGCTCAGCCGCGCGGCATGTGGGAGCGAAGGAGAGAAGGAGAGAAAGGGAAGGGGAGGGGGGAAGGGGGAGCCTTGTGGTGTTGGGTAAACAGAGAAAGGGAAGGGGAGGGGGGAGGGGGGAGCCTCGTGGTTTTTTGATAAAAAAGACAGGCTGCTGTATCACACGTCGTAATAACACGTGTTTTGGACTGACAGATTGAGAGCAAGTTTATGGTGAAATACAGAGTTTGACCTGTCCAGAGCCTTCAAAGGTAAGCTCAGTAACAAACCTCGTTTTGTGCTTTTCTGTATAAAAGCCCCATGTGCTCGGGGAGTGACTGTTGTGCAGGGAAATGAATTGCATAGTCAAAAAGAGGAGACTGTAAGGTTTCATTTGATGTGTAGAGTGTCATGCTACACGATCAGGAATGTGTGTTTTAATGCGTTTTTCATGCGTTTTATTTATACCGTAGTTGTCGGCGAGAGCTCGCACAGCGCCGGGTGCGCGCGGCTACGCGAGCTGTCTGCCTTACGGCGCGCCCGGGTGACCCTCGAGGTCTGCCGTAGCCAAAAGAGGAAGTGGAATAGCTACTGTCCACCTATGCGCCACGAATCCTACACACTGTACCTTTAATGGTTCCCAAATACTGTAAATGAATCCTTCTTCAAAATCAACACTCAGTGCATGAGAAACAGAGATAAGATGAGAGAGTATTTTTTTCTCCCTCAGAACAGGGCATAATGGGCGTTGTTGCTTGAATGCAAATGAGGAGAAAAGAGCTGGCCAATAGTAGAGGGTGGGGGCGTGGCCAAATGCTCCGCTCTGAGCTCTGAGCTGATCCATTTCCTTGTTTTTGCACGGGGGGAGAGATTTGAAGCGTTCCATTGAAAAATAAACACATTTCCACATAAAATAAAATTAAACCACTGCTGTTCAAAGGTCCAGAGGCTCAGATAAAGGACTTCCGAGCCTAGAAACACTCGGACGTGCCTCCAGGCAAATAAAAAAACGCATTTCGCATTGCCTAGCGCATTCGCAGTCCAAACTCTCTGGGCGTGATTTACAGAGACGCTGAGCACAGACAGACGGGGGTGGAACTGCATTTGCATTTCTTTTTTCGATCTGACGTCAATAAGGTGTCTTGTTCAAAATCGCCCGTTTGAGCTCCGATTTTTTGTAACGCAGAAAAGGATCGCAAATGCTCAGTTTAGACATTTCACAACTTTTAACCATGGGGGGGCCCCTAAACAGGGTAGGGGAGCTCACATTAACATTCAAAAACCTCAGAAAGTGAAAATTTCATGCCATGGGACCTTTTAAAATTTGTTATTAAATGTATTGTAGGGGTGATACAATATTGTTACCTTGTGTTGCTGTGTTGATATACACTCAACAAAAATGTAAACGCAACACTTTGGTTTTTGCTCCCATTTTTCCTGAGATGGACCCAAAGATCCAAAATTCACTCCAGATACGCAACACTACCATTTCTCTCAAACATTGTTCACAAATCTGTCCAAATGTGTGACAGCGAGCACCTCTGCCCCGCCGAGACAATCCACCCCACCTCACAGGTGCGCCACATCAAGATGCCGATCCGACATCATGACCAGTGCACAGGTGCGCCCCAGACTGCCCACAATAAAAGGCCACCCCGAAATGTGCATTTTTTTTTTTGCTTTATTGGGGGTCTGGGGACTCAGAACCAGTCATTATCTGGTGTGACCACCATTTGCCTCATGCAGTGCAACACATCTTCTTCGCATAGAGTTTATCAGATTGTCAGTTGTGGCCTGTGGAATGTTGGTCCACTCCTCTTCAAAGGCTGTTATGGACGAAGAACACAGGTGCATTTTATTGATGGCATTTTGAATGCACAGAGATACCGTGATGAGATCCTGAGGCCCATTGTTGTGCCATACATCCATGAACATCACCTCATGTTTCAGCAAGATAATGCACGGCCCCATGTTGCAAGGATCTGTACACAATTCTTGGAAGCTGAAAATGTCCCAGTTCTTGCATGGCCAGCATACTCACCGGACATGTCACCCATTGAGCATGTTTGGGATGTGCTTGACCGGCGTATACGACAGCGTGTACCAGCTCCCACTAATATCCAGCAACTTCGCACAGCCATTGAAGAGGAGTGGACCAACATTCCACAGGCCACAATTGACAATCTGATAAACTCTATGCGAAGAAGATGTGTTGCACTGCATGAGGCAAATGGTGGTCACACCAGATACTGACTGGTTCTGAGTCCCCAGACCCCCAATAAAGCAAAAAAAAAAAAAAAAAACAATGCACATTTCGGGGTGGCCTTTTATTGTGGGCAGTCTGGGGCGCACCTGTGCACTGGTCATGATGTCGGATCAGCATCTTGATGTGGCGCACCTGTGAGGTGGGGTGGATTGTCTCGGCGGGGCAGAGGTGCTCGCTGTCACACATTTGGACAGATTTGTGAACAATGTTTGAGAGAAATGGTAGTGTTGTGTATCTGGAGTGAATTTTGGATCTTTGGGTCCATCTCAGGAAAAATGGGAGCAAAAACAAAAGTGTTGCGTTTATATTTTTGTTGAGTATATTTTTAGTAACTTTCAGCATTTTTTGTGATTGCACTAGAATTACTTCTATGTATGTCATCAAAAACATTTTTTTTGTAAAACTTAAATATAATTATGTTTAGTATATGTTTTAATGAAAAAGAATTGTAATGTATGACATCTTCCTCCACAGACAATTTAGTCATAAATATCTTGGCTATATCTATGCAGACAAACTTACCTCGGTCATTTTTGCCTCGCCAAAGAAAAAAACAAAATCTGAGCACCCCAACACTAAAGGACAGCTGTGCACAGGTGATGTCAACGTTTGATTTTGATACTAAAGGAAAGGCCTGATACCAGTGACAGAATGATGATGAAAGATGAAAAATGCAGTTGTAGTTGTTTTTTGTTGTAATTTTCAACATAAAGTGTTTAAAGGTGAAGAATATTCTAAAACTATTCACAAAAGGTCACATATTTTCCTATGTGATTACTAAAAGAGTAGTAGTTTTAGTATGGATTAGTCTTTTTGACAACCCTACTGCACGCTTTGTCCACAGAATAGCCCTGGTCAGGCTGGGGTTCCTCTGACGCAGGTGGAGACTCTGCTGGAGGTGCAGGTGGATGTGGAGCAGGACTACAGCCAGCAGCTGCAGTGGCTGCTGGAGGCCCCTGAGGACAGACGGGGATACTTGGAGCAGCCCATTGAAAAAGTGCTCCCACTGCCTCGGCTCATTCCCCCCTCCTTTAGAGGAAAGTCATGGGCACAGATCGAAAAGGAAGATGAGGCCCGGGTGCTCAAATTGGTCCAACAGTTCAAGACGGGAGTCCGTACCTGCTACTTCGACTCAGAGTCTCTAGCTAGGTCATTACCATTCATCCATTACCAATCCTTCCATTCTCAAACTAGTCATTTATTCTATTTTTTTTTTAAGTAATCAACAGCAAGTTAGAAAACAAATTAAACTGTGTCTCATACATCTGTGTACACAGACTGTAAGGCTGGGTGCACACAAGAGAATTTTAAAAATGTCAGTGATTTTAAGGAAGTGAAAGCGGGATAATACCTTTTGTAAATATACTGCTCAAAAAAATTATAGGATTATCAGATTTCAATGTGAAAACAATATGCTAAATATCTATACAAAAATATCTATACAAAAGAAACCGGAGTGCCTGGAGGAAACCCACTCAGACACGGGGAGAACATGCAAACTCCACACAGAAAGGGAGGGGGGGGGGTGATTTCTTGCATTCTAGTCCAGTTTAGAATGACCTGTTAGACATGGCAAATATGGGCTTTTGGAGTGAGATTCAATCCAATCTCTCTCCGCCCCTGAATTATTCAAACAGGAAGTTGAAACAGGGTAACACTGTAACATAAATTTAGATTAGTTTTTGCTTTGCACTTAGTCTTGCATTTCTAATCAGAGCGCATTGGGAGGACAGAGGAGCTCATAGCGCACACAGGAGCCTGTGTGCGTTATGAGCAGGAGCAAGAGCTTGAAAATGTGAGGAGCGGTGCGCTGACGTGAGGCGGATGGACAGGTAGGATGTTTTATAAAGTTTAACCTGCCCCGTGATACACGCTGGTACGCAAAGGTAGACGCTGTTGTGAACAAGCTGTGTGTACTGGGGGCGCTTGTGGCGACGTTCCGCACGGTGTCCACGGCTCCAGACGAGCGCACGGGCTGCAGTGAGAAGCCCGGTAAAAGTTTATTGCTGACGGCAGGGGCCGTAATGAAATATGATCGCACTCATCTCGAGACCAAGACCGGTGTCGAGTACTACGACACTGCGATCTACTCACACTACCTTGGCGATCGACTGGTAGATCGCGATCGATGTGTTGAGCACCCCTGATCTAAGACAATTCACAACCGAGAGTTATGCAATACCATAACGCCAGGAAATTACACTCATGCAGGCATAAAATCAAGCAAAACAGTAAAAATTCTGTAAAATGAGAGAGCACATATTACCTCTGCAGTCCAAAGCCCCAACTGCTCTCTCTCAAAAAGGCATAGCTTATATAAAGTTCAAAGGGCATCTCCCATCTTCTGAGTTTTCCAAGGGTATTTCCAGAAACCTTTCCAGTTTTCAACCGGTTCAGACCAGCTTTGCTCTCTGAGCCTCAGTAGGTTACTTTAAGTCATTTTAGGCTATAACAATCTTTTGCAAATAATTTGTATCTGATTTCAATATACAAATTTGAATCCAAATATATCACACAAAAGTTTTACATTATTTTAGTATCCCCTTGTAATTCAATAGCAAATCATTAATGTAAAAGTAAAACCTCAAAATAACACAAATGGGTATATATGATGATTAAATGAGTAAGATAATAACAGGTATTCTTAGCAATTTAGCTTAGCACATTAATCTCTTTAACATTTCAATCCTTTAAGATAAGATAAGACTTTATTGATCTCACACAGGAGAAATTTGCTTGCCACAGTAGCTCCAGGCAGACAGTTTGAACAAGAAAGAAAGTGCATGCAGGCAAGAATAAAATTAAATATGTAACAATAAAATAAATAGTAATAATAAAAAACAGTAACTAGGAGAGCATGGAAAAAATATTGCACGCTTGGCCTATATAGTAGAGTTATACAGTCTGATGGCGATGGGGATGAAGGATCTGCGGTAGCGCTCCTTGCACTGGGGGTGCCTCAGTCGGCTGCTAAAGGAGCTGCTCAGCTCCTCTACAGTCTGGTGCAGGGGGTGAGAAGTGTCATCCATGATGGACGTGAATTTGGCCAGCACCCTCCTCTCAGCCACCTCCTCTCCAGAGGACAGCCCAGGACAGAGCTGGCCCTCCTGACCAGCTTATTAAGCCTTTTCCTGTGCTGCTCAGGGCCCAGCAGACAGCAGCGTAGAGGAGAGCAGAGGCCACCAGAGAGTCATAAAAAGTCTTTAGTAGAGGCCTTTAGTAGTGGAGTAGGAGGTGGAGGCGACTTTTGGCCCTTCTTGTACAGGGCATCGGTGTTGTGGGAGCAGTCCAGTTTATTGTTGAGGTGAACACCCAGGTACTTGAAACTGTCTGATCATGATCCTTAAACCAGATCCCCTCTGGCCCCTGACTGCACCTACAAATTCTGTCCATTAATACAATGAACACAACCGGTGACAAAGGGCAGCCCTGGCGGAGTCCATCATGGACCGGAAACGGATCCAACTTACTACTGGCAATGTGAACACGGCTCCTGCTCCAGTCATACAGGGACCGAACAGCCCTTGGCAAAGAGTCCCAGACCTCATACTCCCAGAGCACTCCCCACAGGACCCCACGAGGGACACGGTCAAATGCTTTTTCCAGATCCACAAAGCACATGTGGACTGTTGGGTAAACTCCCATTTACCACCCCATGGAGAGTATAGAGCTGGTCCAGTATTCCTCGGCCAGGACGAAACCCAAACTGCTTCTCCTGGATCCGAGGTTCGACCATCGGTCGGAATCTCCTCTCCAGTACCCTGGAATAGACCTCACCGGGGAGGAGTGTGATTCCCATGTATTTGGAACACACCCTCCGGTCCCCCTTCTTAAACAGAAGGACCACCACCCCGGTCTTCCAGTCCAGCGGTACTGTCCCCGACTACCACGCGATATTGCAGAGATGTGTTAGCCAAGACAGCCTCACAACATCCAGAGACTTAAGATACTCAGGACCCCCGGGAGCCTTGCCACCCAGGAGCTTGCTAACCACCTCAGTGACTTCAGCCGGGTGATGGACGAGTCCTCCTCAGAGTTCTTCAGAGATGGGGCAGTAGGATTGTGATGTCATGATTTCCAAAAAGAAAGTAAAATTTGAAACCCAAAAAGATGCCAGTATTTTGTCTTAAGTCTTAAATATAGTGATCTTGATGTGATGAAATGTTTTTGTTAAATGAGTAGTAACCAATCATAGCCACTTGTGTGCAGCCAGCTTAACTGTTTCACCTATGTCTTAACAGCTTTGCAGACTTGAGCAGGTGAAGCACTAATGACTTTTAAGTACAGTTCAGTTAAGTTACCAAGTTCAGTCATGAATGATAAACACGTAGAAGCATTTAATTTGGTCATTGGTCATTCAGACTAGTTGACAGACTGATTTGTTATGAGGACTGAGAAGCCTTGTGAAAGAACATTGCTTCTCAGTGAATTTGGAACAATCAATGGGATACAGTGAGTTGTATGTCTGTGTTTGACAGGTATGGATGTCGGGGTTATAAGATCAAGCCTGACCTACTGCCATTATCTCATCATGACATTGAGATCGAGACCAAGAAGAGACAGGACTTTAGCAGGGCAGCCAGATGTCAAGTAAGATAATCTCATCAGTAGTTAATATTGTACACATTACTCACTGTCATGGAAGTACTGGATGTAGTTATTACAAAAGAGATACCATTATGCATGCAATACAATACAATCTACATTGTTTCACATTCAATATTTAAGATTACAGCTTATATATTTCAGTTTTAAAGCTACCATTTGTGCATTTATTACATTGTCTTCACAAGTAGATGACAAATGTGAACCCCCCCCCCAACCCCACCCCACCCCTTCACCCTTCACCCAGCCTCTGGTTGCTGGTCTTCTATCACACCAAAGCAAAGCTGGACTTCCTCAGTGAGAGGCCACAGGCAGTGCGGGTCGGCAGAAACACCTCAAGCTGCATTAGACTGAGCACAGGAGCCCCCCAGGGCTGTGTGCTCAGTCCGATGCTCTTCACTCTGCTGACCCACGACTGCTCACCAGCGTTCAGCACCAATCACATAGTGAAGTTTGCGGACGATACGACTGTGGTGGGTCTCAAAGTTCAAGTTCAAAGTTCAAAGTCAGCTTTATTGTCAATTCTGCCATATGTGTTCAACATACAGTGAATCGAAATTTTGTTTCTCTCTGGCCAGGTAGTGCAAAAAGACAGTGTACAAAATACAATATGAAGACAAAACACAACAAAAAACTATCTAAGACAGAGATCTAAGTTAAAACTAAAGTCTACGGTCTAAAATCTTAAAACAGTGCAACATAATAAATAAACTATACTATATACAGATTTCCAAAGTGTGCAGTGTGCATCAAAAATGTGCAATGGAAGATACAGCAGTGACTTGGTCATGTGCAGTAGAATGTGCATAGGAGTTAAGATAAAATAAAAATAAATGTGCAACAGTAGTAATTCTAGTGCAGTAACAGGAGTAAACAACAGTACTAAAATTCCAGTAGTCAATGTGCAATAACAGTAGTAAACAACAGTGCAACGGGGGTAAAATTCAATAACAGGAGTAAACAACAGTACTAAAAATTCCAGTAGTAAATGTAAGTGTGCAATAACAGTAGTAAACAACAGTGCAACAGGAGTAAAATCCAGTAATAAATGTAAATGTGCAACAGTGCAACAGTAGTCCTTAGCAGCAGTTTTTTTTTTTTTTTTAAGTGTCTAGAGTGATAGGTCTTTTTATGGAATACAGGTTATGCCAATATGGGGGGTGGGGGGTGGGAGATGGGTAAGGTGGGAGTTCGGGTGGGAGTTCGGGTGTGAGTTCGGGTGTGAGTTCAGCCTCCTGACAGCCTGGTGGATGAAGCTGTTTGACAGTCTGGTGGAGTGGGCCCGGAGACTCCGGTACCTTCTCCCCGAGGGCAGGAGGCTGAACAGGCTATGTGCGGGGTGGCTCGGGTCACCCACAATGCTGGACGCTCTGCGGGTGAGCCGGGTGTTAAAAATGTCTAGGAGGGAGGGGAGAGAGACACCAGCGATCCTCCCAGCTGCATTCACTATGCGCTGCAGAGCTTTCCTGTTCTGTTCAGTGCAGCTCCCGTACCACACAGTGATGCAGCTGGTCAGGACGCTCTCAATGGTGCCTCGGTAGAAGGTGGTCATAATGGGTGGAGGGGCTCCAGCTCTCCTCAGTTTGCGGAGGAAATAGAGGCGCTTCTGAGCCCTCTTTGCCAGTGATACAGTATTCACTGTCCAGGAGAGGTCCTCACTGATGTGCACCCCCAGGAATTTGGTGCTGCTCACCCTCTCTACAGCAGCACCATTGATGGACAGTGGGGGGTGCTGGGTGGGGCCTCTCCGGAAGTCAACAACAATCTCCTTGGTCTTTTCAACATTAAGAAGGAGATTGTTATTGCTGCACCACTGGGTCAGAAGGCTCACCTCACTCCTGTAGTTTGTCTCATCGTTATTAGAGATGAGACCCACCACAGTCGTATCGTCCGCAAACTTCACTATGTGATTGGTGCTGAACGCTGGTGAGCAGTCGTGGGTCAGCAGAGTGAAGAGCATCGGACTGAGCACACAGCCCTGGGGGCTCCTGTGCTCAGTCTAATGCAGCTTGAGGTGTTTCTGCCGACCCGCACTGCCTGTGGCCTCTCACTGAGGAAGTCCAGCAGCCAATTACACAGTGAGGTCTGAAGCCCCAGGTGGTCTAGTTTGATAATGAGCTGCTGTGGGATTATAGTGTTGAATGCTGAACTGAAATCTATGAACAGCATTCTCACATATGAGTCTTTATTGTCTAGGTGGGTGAGAGCCGGGTGAAGTGCAGAACAGATTGCATCCTCGGTAGAGCGGTTGGCCCGGTATGCAAACTGGTATGGGTCTAGGGTGGGGGGAGGGTGGATTTGATGTGTGCCATGACTAGCCGTTCAAAGCACTTCATGATGATGGGGGTCAGTGCAACAGGGCGATAGTCATTAAAAGTGGCCGGAGTGGGCTTCTTTGGCACGGGAACGATGGTAGTGGTTTTGAAGCAGGAGGGAACGACAGCCTGGCTCAGAGAAGCATTAAAGATGTCTGTGAAGACATCCTTGAGCTCCTCTGCACAGTCTTTCAACACACGACCAGGAATGTTGTCCGGGCCTGCAGCCTTGCGGGTGTTGATCCTGGAGAGTGTCCTCTTCACGCTGGCTGCAGACACACACAGGGGCTGGTCGTGGGGAGGTGGTGGAGTTTTTTGGGGCCGGGTGTCATTTCCTGCCTCAAACCGTGCAAAGAAGCTGTTGAGGTCATTGAGCAGGGTGATATTATTGTCACAGGTCTGTGGCAAGGGTTTGTAATCCGTGATGTTCTGGATGCCCTGCCACAGACTCCGTGTGTCCCTGCTATCTCTAAAGTGTCCGGTTATTTTCTGTGTGTATTTGTGTTTGGCTTTCCTGATTCCACGGGACAGGTTGGCTCTTGCTGCCCTCAGATGGGGGACATCCCCAGCTCTGAAGGCAGCGTTCCTGGCTCTCAACAGCCTGTGAACCTCCCCTGTCAGCCATGGCTTCTGGTTAGCCCTGGTGGTGATGGTTTTTGTATCTCATCTCATCTCTAATAACGATGAGACAAACTACAGGAGTGAGGTGAGCCTTCTGACCCAGTGGTGCAGCAATAACAATCTCCTTCTTAATGTTGAAAAGACCAAGGAGATTGTTATTGACTTCCGGAGAGGCCCCACCCAGCACCCCCCACTGTCCATCAATGGTGCTGCTGTAGAGAGGGTGAGCAGCACCAAATTCCTGGGGGTGCACATCAGTGAGGACCTCTCCTGGACAGTGAATACTGTATCACTGGCAAAGAGGGCTCAGAAGCGCCTCTATTTCCTCCACAAACTGAGGAGAGCTGGAGCCCCTCCACCCATTATGACCACCTTCTACCGAGGCACCATTGAGAGCGTCCTGACCAGCTGCATCACTGTGTGGTACGGGAGCTGCACTGAACAGAACAGGAAAGCTCTGCAGCGCATAGTGAATGCAGCTGGGAGGATCGCTGGTGTCTCTCTCCCCTCCCTCCTAGACATTTTTAACACCCGGCTCACCCGCAGAGCGTCCAGCATTGTGGGTGACCCGAGCCACCCCGCACATAGCCTGTTCAGCCTCCTGCCCTCGGGGAGAAGGTACCGGAGTCTCCGGGCCCACTCCACCAGGCTTTCAAACAGCTTCATCCACCAGGCTGTCAGGAGGCTGAACTCACACCCGAACTCCCACCTTACCCATCTCCCACCCCCCACCCCCCATATTGGCATAACCTGTATTCCATAAAAGACATATCACTCTAGACACTTTAAAAAACTGCTGCTAAGGACGACTGTTGCACTGTTGCACATTTACATTTACTACTGGATTTTACTCCTGTTGCACTGTTGTTTACTACGGTTACTGCACACTTACATTTACTACTGGAATTTTTAGTACTGTTGTTTACTCCTGTTATTGATTTTTACCCCCATTGCACTGCTGTTTACTACTGTTATTGCACATTACTACTGGAATTTTTAGTACTGTTGTTTACTCCTGTTGCACTAGAATTACTACTGTTGCACATTTATTTTTATTTATCTTAACTCCAATGCACATTCTACTGCACATGACCAATTCACTGCTGTATCTTCCATTGCACATTTTGATGCACACTGCACACTTTGGAAATCTGTATATAGTATAGGTTATTTGTTATTTATTATGTTGCACTGTTTTAAGATTTTAGACCGTAGACTTTAGTTTTAACTTAGATCTCTGTCTTAGATAGTTTTTGTTGTGTTTTGTCTTCATGTTGTATTCTGTACACTGTCTTTTTGCACTACCTGGCCAGAGAGAAACAAAATTTCGATTCACTGTATGTTGAACACATATGGCAGAATTGACAATAAAGCTGACTTTGAACTTTTGAACTTGAATCACACAGCAATAACATAGGTGGGGCGACAATGACTCTATTAGAGCAGTGGTCCCCAGATGATCGATTCCCACGCGGACCAAGTTCTGTTGTTGTGTCCTTAGGCAAGATACATTGCCTAGTATGAAAGTAGCATGAATGATGGGTGTTGGTCGGGGGGATGATGGCACAGATTGGCAGCCTCACTTCTGTCAGTCTGCCACAGGGCAGCTATGACTACAATAACTTCCCCTTTATGGTGTGAATGAAATACAATGTAGCAGTATGAGGGGCTTGACAAAGCCTATAAAGTATTATGAGTGTAAGGCATTATTAGTGATTATTAATGGTGATATATGGCTGACTCACCCATCCTGCATTGTCAATCTGATTACAGATTACAGGTAGCTTTAAAATGACCAAATTATTATTAATGTTCAAATAATGATGTCTTTGTTACATTTGTGCAGATGGTGAAACTGAGCAGAGCCACTCAGACACAACATGTGTCATGCCCTGCAGTAGCCACACCCTCGGAGGCCCTTCCCTCTAAAGAACCTGCCTCTGAAGCCCCGCCCCCACAGGCCCCTGTCCCTGATCAGCTATTACTGTCGGGGCTTTTACCAGAAAAGTACACTTCATTACTATGTCCTCTTCAGCGCCAGACTTCCATGCTGTATTTACTCTGCTCTGCCCATGGTCACACCTCCCATGTATCAGACCCTGGGCCATCACCTCGGCGACGGCGGCGTCCCACACGCCCTCTGGGGTCAAAGGTCACGTACAGGCGTCTGCCCTTAATGCATTTCACAGTAAAACCATTTTCAGTCAAATCTTTCCCAGTGAAACCACACTGTGTGCGACAGCTCTTCCGTAGCCTGAGCCCAGAACTCAACACAAGTCCTGCCCCCAAAGTAGTCCCTGCCTCCACACCCAGGAGAGAGGGGCTCCGCAGCCGCCGGCCCCATACACGAGTGAACTCAAAGCTGCCGGCCCCACACACGAAGATGTGAGATGTGTGTCTGCTTGACAACCCATACACACATCATCTTATTATTCCCAGACTCTCCAGTCCCTAATGTCAATACCTCCTCTCATTATTTCTAACATTGTTCATTCATTGTTATACATACATTGTTATTTATTGTTTAAATCTCAACTAGAACGCTTTGCTATAAATACTGTTTAAGGGCAGGATAAGAGGAAAAAACAGGTAAGAAAATTACTATTATAGAGCTCCTGTGACCTCCAGATCCCCTGGCAGTGATTGTGGCTAAGAATTCCCATACAGACTAACCATGTCAGCCATAGTTATCAAACTTTTTCAAAGATTGTGGATTATTGTTGCACACCAGGCAACCATGGTCAATCATAATTAGAAGAAAGCCTTTTACCAAATTTACAAAGCTCCAGACTGACACCAGAAGTAGATTTCTGCAGCTAGATTGGCTAGCAGCTAATACAACAATTAAGCTATGAATGTATTTTTACATTGATCATGTTTTTTGGTTTTAGTTGAATCAGTCAACCATAACAATTCTGTATGTGTGAGTAGTAGTCGTAGTAGTAGTCGTAGTCGTAGTCGTAGTCGTCGTAGTCGTCGTAGTAGTCGTCGTAGTAGTCGTAGTCGTAGTAGTAGTAGTCTAAAATCACAAAATAAAAGGTATGCCAATGTTTTTGGGTGTTTATTGCACTGACATGAGTGAATTAGGTGCTGTGAATGCTACAGCACCTGCACATTGATCATACCCATGTCTATATAAACACATGGACTAAGGGAGTGTGAAAGTAAATTGAATCTTATCAAGGCTGTTAAAGAGACAAATTTGGAGAGACAAATTTGAAGTTCCATATTTCGAATTCCCGTAAGAATCATAGCAACCAAAGAATCAATCCAGAGTGAGGCTGTTGAAGGTAACACTCCTTCCCACCCGCACCGCTGATTTGGCATGGAGTGAGCGGTTAGCAACACTGTCAATCAAAAGTTCCTACAATAACGGGAATGACCTTGGGAAGAAAAACGGCACCTACTTTGCTTGTTACTAAAGTTCATATCTTGATGTATAGACAAAATAGTCGAATAAAAACACCGGGCTCATTAGAGCGGGTAAATATAAAGATTTAAAAACCCAAATGACAAGCCTGACTGAAACGGTTGCAGAGGAGCAACATGTTTCCATAGAAAGTTAATTAAAGCTGATGGAGTTGAAATCACGCCCATGCTCCCTTCCTATTTGTAACACAGTGGCTATCGGGGTAGCTATGTTCATTTATATATAGTCTGGTTAGACCTCATCCCTCCCGAGGTACCACACAGACGTACAAACACACACACAGGGACTGACGGAGTGAGACACTGGACTTTTTTGAGCACCTGTTAACACTTGAGGCATAAAGAGACATGCTGTGGCTCAGGTGCTTTTTCCTTAACAAGAGCATAAATCTTCGTCAGCACCACATGCACTTACTGCCACACATTTAATTTGCTTCACACTCTGTGCAGACCCCCCCAGGATTTCGCGGGCATTTTTTGTGATTGTTGCGGGCTAAAATGCCTGAATTTGCGGGAGCTTTTCCAAAAAGTTGCGATGAAAGTTGCGGTGCTTTTAAGGTTTTTGTTGCGGGAGGAAGTGAAAGTTGCGACAAATAGTTGCAATTTTCGCTATTTGTAATTAAAATTGAATAATATTTTGAATACTGAGTTATTACTGACAAAGAATAATACAAAGACACAGAGATCACAGATATGGTCCTAAAACAACCTTACCAATATCGAAAATAAATTACTACTAGGAGGGGAACTGTTTGGCCCGGTCTTTTGCTGTTATTTTTGTGGGCAAATGGCGCCGCAGACATGTTTCTTTGCCATTAGAAGCCGTGTCTCAATTCCCAGAGCGCGCGGCTCGGAGCGTGGCCGGAAGGGCATGTGCGTCACACATTTCGACAGTACACCGGCGCGACGACTGCTGTCCCACTTCTTTTTTGTCCCATGCACAGTTAACACGCGGTCCGCGGACTGCAGTCGGGGCTGAGCAAGTGTGCACTGCCTTGACTGCAGTCTGAGCCCCCTTCGGGCCGCGCTCCGAGCTGTGCGCTCTGGGAACTGGGACACGGCCGCAGTTTTGTTTTGTCACACGGAAGTAAGGCAGAATGTTGCGGCTTCCAAACTCAAACCTTTTAGCCGCCGACAATATGAGGTTGGGTCCTATGGCTCGCAGATTTGTGACGCGCAACGAGGAGGCTATGGTGACAGATACGCTGAGATCCAGATATGCGTTTTGTGCATTTATTACAAAAAGAGCGCACACAGTTATGACAGCGCAGCAGGATGAAATGGAACTCATGAAAACCAACAGGATGAACAGATTAACGTGAAAGATGAATGAATGGTTTGCGGTCAACAAAAATCATGGCTACACCCCAACCCTGACTCTCTCCTCTGTGTGACAGGTGAGCGCGCGCTTTTACACGCACACACTTCCGTACGTGCACACACCCACACTCACGTGACCCACCGCCTCTGCCGCACACAAACACAAATGCACCGTGCACCTCATCTCAGTTATGTCTCCTACACAGAAGGAAGTTGGTCGGCGTTCAATACGTCGCCGATGATTGGTCAAAATTAGTAAAAATTGCGGGAAAGTTGCAGTGATTGGTCAAAATTGCAACACCGCCCTGAATTCGCGGGGATTGGCTGAAGTTGCGTTGAAGTTGCAAATCGCAACATCACGAATTCCTGGAGGGTCTGTCTGTGTCATGAGTAATATATGATTTTTTTATTATATTCTCATTTAAAAATGTAATTCCCATGCCAGGTCATCTAATATTAATAATAATAATTTAAAAAAAACTCCAAAAGCATACTTGGGTAATTTATTTGCGCAATGTGGGTGCAGGGGCTCTATACAAAGTTATTGTATTTATTTTATTCAAAGTATTGCTGTTGATCCAGAGTAGCTCCTCACTCAGTTGACATTTTTCCATGGAGATCCCTCTGTAAAAGACAAAATCACGACATGGTAATTAGACAAAAAATTGTCATTACACTTGGGTCAATTAATATGGGATAAATTGGAGAACTATTTAAAAGGTCATATATTATGCAAAATTGACTCTTGTGAGCTTTAAGCCATGATAGAATGTTCTCTCCTTAAAAACATACATGGAATTGTGCTTTGTTTCATTCAAATTGTGATCTGAAGGAGTTGTAGTTTTCGAGTTTATAGCTAGCTCAGCTTAAATATCCAGGTTTTGTGTGCTAAATGTGTGAATGAAACAAAACACAACTCCAACATTATAGATCAGAAAATACAGCAATATGGGCCCTTTAACTGAAGACAAAATGTAAAATGTATGCCTGAAAATAATTCCAAATAGCAGCTTTTAAAATCTAACCTTCAACTTTGTACCAAAATGATTATGCAAATGCCAAACCAT
The DNA here is from genome assembly GCA_036785185.1 of Paratrypauchen microcephalus. Classification (NCBI taxonomy): domain Eukaryota; kingdom Metazoa; phylum Chordata; class Actinopteri; order Gobiiformes; family Gobiidae; genus Paratrypauchen; species Paratrypauchen microcephalus. The sequence goes on from JAVJIX010000438.1 coordinate 50,239, forward strand.
ACATGTATCACAAATTTAAAAAATACAATTCAAGAACAAAGTAAGTACAGAGCAGGAGCCTTATACCAATGGTGAGAAAATGGGAGTTGATCAGCGGTATGTCTTGAAAATAAGCAATTAAAGATTGCTCAAACATGCACAAATCACTTCCAATACACCTTTGAGAGGAGGAACAACTATAACATGGTTAAAAGCCAGTGACGTGCAGTGAGGGTCATGGCTGGTGAGGCACTGACGTCATCAGTGACATCACCAGGTGTCGGCAAGTAAATTTTGCCCCAGGCCAATTTCTCTCCCTGTAAGTGACTGACAGCTCGTAATATTTTTGATGAGAAGCTGAAAATTAATTATTATTGTGTAAGTGCATTTTCCAGAGTGCACCGAGTAACGTCATAAATTAAAATGGCAATGTTTTTAGCACGATCTGGCTCTGAATGTCAGCGGTGAACCGCTCGTGTTTAACAAGGCTTCTTTGCAAATTTTTCAGGTCACAATATCCCATCTGAGTCCAGACATTGTCACAGCAGGTTGAAAAAAGAAGACAGGAAAAGCAGAAAAGACGATTTCTTACCACGCTGTTTGACAAGAGCAAGTCATTCGTCCCATAATCTGGAGCAAACCCTTTAGCTTTGGTCTTCCTCCTGTTTCGACCCAAAGTCCAGTATAGAAAACTGCTTGAGATTTAATATGAAATCTTCCTCCATTTAAAAAGTAGGACCAGACAAGAAGAAAAAAGTGAAGTTGAACAGATTAAATTTGACTTGTTAATTCTAAATTGTAGCTTGCTGTCATTGTAATTCACTGCCCCATAAGTTGCAAGAAGAATCCCTGGGCTCACGACTGCCACTACCATGCGGCCAGGTAAGTACGTGCCTCACTCGATGCCTTTTTACAGCCACTTTGCTTCAGCGTAGTAGCTAGCCGTCACTGCAGAGCGTACAACGCAATCAGTCCATGGTGAGGCACAAACGGCTGGTGCCTCTCCGCACCAGTATTTTGAACAGTAAAAGTGAAAATTCAGCAATTTTGAATTAAAAAAAAAATTAAAATGGCAAAGTTAAATAGAAAATAACTTATGAGGCACGGCCTCACTTGCCTCTAATGATCGCACGTCACTGTTAAAAGCTTTGAAAAGGCTTCAGACTGCTTTAAGAAACTGATCAAACATGCATTCACAAAAAATAATACACTAATGATGCCAGACCTCTTGTTTTGTCCAACTTCATTTGTTGTTTTAAAATAAACCAAATATGTATAGGTACTTTCTGGGAAATATATTGGTATCATTTTGAAGTGTGTACTGGTTATCCATGTGTTATCCATATGTTAAATGCAGGTTAGTGGCATAGAGATGTTGTGATATAATATCTGACTTAAAAATTATAAAGTTAATGTAATTTCAAGGACAAAACATTGAAGAATGCAGAAACTCTGGGATTTTCAAAGGACAGACACAAACATGAGACAAACTAAATCATACCTGAAGAATGATTTATTAAAAAAAATTCAAATAATTTCATATAATATTTCATATACTTACAGCGCAACCAAAACATATACTCAAGTAAGAGTATGCTTACTTTATGCTTTTACTTTAGTAAGTACTGTACTAAGTACTGTGTTCAAAAAAGGTTCTGTCAAGTTGTAGAATTGTGTGGCTTGAAGACTTTCTGGTTGTGATATCCTGAGTGCTCTTTTTCCGCTGAGAAACTGAGCTCTGAAGAGAAGAGGGTTTACAGAGTCTGTGAGTGCTGCTTCTAGGCCAGAACACTGAAGTCCATTTCATGTCATTTACAACTTAAACTGCCTATGACAGGTTAGAATACTAATATTACTAAAACACACACAAGGTTAGGGTTAGGGTCAGGATTAGTTTTAGGTGTAAAAAACCAGGACTAAACCAGGACTAAACCAGAACTAAACCAGGACTAAACCAGAACTAAACCAGATCTAAACCGGGTCTAAACCAGCACTAAACCAGGACTAAACCAGGACTAAACCAGAACTAAACCAGGACTAGACCAGGACTAGACCAGGACTAAACCAGAACTAAACCAGGACTAAACCAGAACTAAACCAGATCTAAACCGGGTCTAAACCAGCACTAAACCAGGACTAAACCAGGACTAAACCAGAACTAAACCAGAACTAAACCAGGACTAGACCAGGACTAAACCAGGACTAAACCAGAACTAAACCAGGACTAAACCAGAACTAAACCAGATCTAAACCGGGTCTAAACCAGGACTAAACCGGGACTAAACCAGGACTAAACCAGGACTTAACCAAAACTAAACCAGGTCTAAACCAAGACTAAGCCAGGACTAAACCAGGACTAAGCCAAGACTAAACCAGATCTAAACCGGGTATAAACCAGCACTAAACCAGGGCTAAACCAGGTCTAAACTAGGACTAAACCAGGTCTAAACCAGGACTAAGCCAAGACTAAACCAGATCTAAACCGGGTCTAAACCAGGACTAAACCAGGACTTGACCAAAACTAAACCAGGTCTAAACCAAGACTAAGCCAGGACTAAACCAGGTCTAAACCAGGACTAAGCCAAGACTAAACCAGATCTAAACCGGGTCTAAACCAGCACTAAACCAGGTCTAAACTAGGACTAAACCAGGTCTAAACCAGGACTAAGCCAAGACTAAACCAGATCTAAACCGGGTCTAAACCAGGACTAAACCGGGACTAAACCAAAACAAAATCAGAACTAAACCAGGACTAGACCAGGACTAGACCAGGACTAGACCAGGACTAGACCAGGACTAAACCAGAACTAAACCAGGACTAAACCAGGACTAAACCAGATCTAAACCGGGTCTAAACCAGCACTAAACCAGGACTAGACCAGGACTAAACCAGAACTAAACCAGGACTAAACCAGGACTAAACCAGAACTAAACCAGATCTAAACCGGGTCTAAACCAGGACTAAACCAGGACTAAACCAGGACTAAACCAGGACTTAACCAAAACTAAACCAGGTCTAAACCAAGACTATAACTCGACTATTGCTCGCACCCCCCCGCGCCTCAGAAATCTCACTCCTAGCAATCTTCAAAACTTGAGAGCCCTGCATTTGAAGAGGACTGTAAATGCTACGTAAGAAGGAAGGAGAACTCTTTCCTCGGGACACATTCAGCCAGAAACTTTCTCCGGAGCTTATCTACAGAATGCGCTTGGATTCTTTAGCTGCTGAAAGACCGTGGCAGGATACGCAACCAGGCCTTTGCCTGGTTGTCCAGTTATTAGTAGTTACATCAGAGGTGACCACGCCCCCCCCCCAAAAAAAAAGTAAGTACCTGGTGATGTTTGGCGGAACACATTTCTCTTTTTTTATGGGGGAGTAAAATGCTCCTAGACTTTGGCACAACATACTTTAGGACATGTTTAAATACAAATTCAGCTTTCGAGTGGTCATGTTATTTCTGCATCAAAGGGAGATATTTAGCTGAAAGCAGGGGGCTTGTGTAATTGTCAACATTAGCATCATATTACGAGCCTAAACCACCCATTAGTCCGTACTTTTGATTTGCAATGGGCGATCAAGGTGAATAATGCTTGAATTGCTAGACTAGTGCGTGAAGTGCTAGTGATTAAGTAATAATTTCAGATACTGCAGTACTTGTTGCTAAATTATTAGCATCACTGTCAATATTTTTTTTTCATAAGGGTGAGGAACAGAATACATCCAGAGTGCGTGTGTGTGTGTGTGTGTGTGTAGTGTCCTATACAGGGACGTGCACAGGGGGGTTGCTCAGGTTGCCCGGGCAACTACCCCTGTGCCGTCCTGGACTGGCGTTGCCTTTCCGAGTCAAAATAAATAAATAAATAAAAAATAATATAATAATACATTGTTCAAAAATCGCCACTCAAAACATTTTTCCTAAAATAAAAGCAGCCTCATTCACTTCCATGCGGACACAGAGTGAAAGTAAAAGGGGGAGTGGGATGTCCGCAAGCTGGACCGGTTCATGAGCGGGAGTCACCGGAGTTCCGTGAGCCCGCCTCCACCTCCCCCGGCGGCAGCCACATCCGACTACGACCTCAGATCAGACGAGACTACCCGCTGAATTTAAGCATATTACTAAGCGGAGGAAAAGAAACTAACCAGGATTCCCTCAGTAGCGGCGAGCAAAGAGGGAAGAGCCCAGTGCCAAATCCCTGTCTGAGGGGCGGGCGCGTACAGAAGTCCACTTGCCCCGTGTCAATCGGGGGCCTGAGTCCTTCTGATAGAGGCTCAGCCCGTGGACGGTGTGAGGACGGGACGGCTGCCCGGTGAAGGTGGCACGCTGCCCCAGCTGCGTGCTTTACAGCACCTCCCACCCAGACTTCCTGGGCCGTGGTATCAGTGCCCGCTGCTGATACACGTGACCGGCACCTGACCCAAGCCTGCATGTGGAAAGATTGTCCCGGCTGTCGTAAAAGGTGAGATTGAGATGTATAACAAATGATCACCATGAAGGTTTATGAATTGAATAAAAATGTTCATAAATACATGTTCAGTTTGCCACGTTTAGCCTAAATAATCAGACAGCTAACTAGCCTATTTTGTGGTAGGCAAACTAAGTGGGAAAGGGGAGCACATCACTGCAGGGTTGGGTAAGAAAAGGCAACCAGCAGGTGAGACAGATGTTGCATTGTGATAAAGATGAGATGATACTGTGTACATTAATTAATCAGACTTATATTTTAGCCTACTACTGGCAATTTTTCATAATTACATTACATTTAAGATGAGGAGCAGCCACAAGCCTCCTCCAGATGCTTCATATAGCCTGTGATTGATTATGGGGAAGGGGTTGGTTTGCCCTTTCTTCAGGTCAGAGCAACTGCCCCTCAAAATTTCTGTGCACGTCCCTGGTCCTATACTATATTTACCTATATACTGCTTTTTTTTTTTTTTTTATGTATTTTTTACTTTTATCTTTATTATTTCTCTTTTTTCATTTTACATTGTATAATGGCGGCTGAGTGGCTAGTGCTCATTCTTCACAGCAAGAAGGTTCCGGGTTCGATCCCCGGGTTGCCCAGGCCTTTCTGTGTGTGTGTGTGTTCTGTGTGGAGTTTGCATACATGGTCTGGGTTCGATCCCCGGGTCGCCCGGGCCTTTCTGTGTGGAGTTTGCATGTTCTCCCCATGTCTGGGTGGGTTTCCTCCGGGCACTCCGGTTTCCCCCACCAACCCAGAACATGCTCCAGGTAAAATCCTCCAGCTTAGGTCCTGACCAAACTGAAGCAAGAAGATCATGGAGATGGTCCCCGGGCGCAGTAATGTGCTGCCCACTGCTCCTAATAACAGGATGGGTTAAATGCAGAGAAGCATTTCTCCAGTGTGAGATCAAAGATGCTTCTTCTTCTTTTTAATGCATTTCATATTGTATTGTAATAAATTGACAATACAGGTGACTTTGACTAAACGTTATCCTGTGTGTTATTGAAATATTCAATGATTATATGGGCTTTTTGTTATAAAAGCATTTCCATTTTAACAAAGTACCTTCTAATTCTGGCCTGCCCTGAAAGCTAACACCACAGTGATAGATGATCTGCAGGGGGAGGGCTTAGCTTAATGCCATGCAAATGAGCACCTTTCTGCCCTGAAGCCCTAGAGTGAGCCAAACTTCAAAAGCTTTTTTCTCAGCTTTCCATAATCCCATGTACATGCTTTCAAATGGACACAAATTCTTCAAATGTCTGGTTTCCACGTGTAAGGCATCGTTGGAAAGCTTAAGCCCTATTCGGACGGGATTAGTTTTATGGGGTGAAGTAATAATTACCAGTAGAGTTGGGCGGTTTCCAAATTTTGATGCCGTTAAACCGTGTCCACATTTTCCCGGGGTATACGGTATTACCGTTGCTAAGGCTAAAAAAAACCAACAACACTTGGTAGCACTACAGTGGAGTCGCCTCGCCAAATGGCAGCTTGCACCTATACCGTATACAGAATAGCAAGCATTACATAGGCCTAATGATACTGAAAACAACAAAACATGTACAAAATTAGTAACTTTTATTAACAAATGTTTAAAGTGCAAATACAGCAGCCAACCGACGGAACGAAATGACAAATTGTCTGTGGGCTAAAGCTAACAAACCAACAGGAATCATTATCAGAAGCAGTGACTTTATAACCAAGTGCTTAACAAAGAACTGAGCAAAACCCGCATGGCAAAGCTGTAACAACACAGTTAAAGGGATATTCCAGGATTTTTGACATGGGGGCTCATTTCCGAGTTAGCCAGAGTGCTGCAGAGATGTGGAGACACTTTTTAGCGAATTTCATGCAGTCCTTCCAGCTGCAGAGTTTTCAGATGCTAGGCTAGCGCAAGTCAACGGTAAATGGTAGCCGGATTTAAATAAGGCTTACCCACTCCATAGTGCACCCAAAACAAGTCAATTATAACGGCAGACTGTCGATGTAAATGTATGTTGATTGAGTAATTTTTTAAATCAAACTGAGTGCGAATAGCATGAATCATTCCATATCTGAGGGACTAGCTTCGCAGCAGCAGCAGAATTTTACTTTACTCTAGTTGGTTGTGAAGTGACCAATCACGTAAACAGAGAAGCGAGAAAAGACGTAGTAAGGAAGACCACAGAGTGAAGAGGTGAATTTTAAAAGAACTACCGGGCAAAATGGTTTTTCAGTGTGCATTTCGAAAATGTACAAATAAAGCCCGCAGGTGGGCACCACAAAGTTTTCACAGCTTTCCCGTGCACGATCGAGAAATGACGCGACTGTGGCTTGTAGCGGCTGGCTTAGACATCAACACACCGGTGGAGACGCTACATAAACAGAAGATTTGCAGTGATCATTTCGGACCAGACTACTACACCAAATCCCTTGGAAAGCCTAGTCTGACAACCACTGCAGTACCATCTGTCTTTCCAAGCGCAAGATCCCGTGATGAAGAACAGGTTTATACCTTTTTTACCCAAGCTTGCTCCTGTCGTTATGTTAGCCTGCTGGTCAAAAGGCATGCACGCTCATAAAGTTGTTGCTAGCCCGTGAACATTCATGTTGAGCACGGAACTGAAAAGACAGCCCCGCATTGATCGTTCATTCCAACAAACAATGCAACAACCCGGTTTTCTGTAGCTGTAGCGGGGGGCTAACTCACCGACACTCTCTCGCGTTCTGCCCTTTCAACATCCATCTCTCTCAACTCTTCATCTGTATATTCCAAGCATTGGGGAGACCTCCAAACGTGGCCATGTCTGGATTGTGGAACAGGGCAGGCTACTGCCCTGCTACTGTACTGTACTCTACGGCTAACGACGACAGCTGAAGGTAAACAAATATCAGCTGGAAACCTAACTGCAAGGTGATATCACTCCGCCCATGCCTAGCTAGATCGGGGGAAAAACGCGCTGTTGCATAAGGACATAAATCCTTTAAATTACAAGGTTGATTATATTTCTAAAATTGTTCCATCAACACAGACATTTGCATCGACAGTCTGGCGTTATAGTTGACTTGTTTTGGGTGCACTATGGAGTGGGTACGCCTGATTAAAATCAGGCTAATCAGGCTTTACCATTGACTTGCGCTAGCCTAGCATCTGAAAACTCTGCAGCTGGAAGGACTGCATGAAATTCGCTAAAAAGTGTCTCCACATCTCTGCAGCACTCTGGCTAACTCGGAAATGAGCCCCCATGTCAAAAATCCTGGAATATCCCTTTAAATTAATTATAGTTAATATTATATTAGGGCAAGATTTTTTTTTGAATGACGGTAATGAATCTGATACCGTTGCTATTTTTAGATACCGCAGTATACCGTATTACCGTATTACCGCCCAACCCTAATTACCAGAGAATTTAGTCCTGTCTGAATGCGTCATGTCTCTAAACATAACGGAGTATGTCTGTGAAATTTACAGCGAGTTTCACCTTTTGTAAAACGGTCTGGAGGAATTATACCATATACCATAGGTAATATTAATCCCGTGCAAATGCGACCCTCGGTAAAGATGTATGTAATATTTTGTCACATCCGTTTAAAGAAATAATTTACAGCAATTTTCAAACATGGAGGATCTTGAAGCTCTTTGTTTTGCTGGCAAGCAAAATGATCTACCGGTACTCTCAAACAAACGCACACATCAACCAATGAAAAAGCACAAGAGATATAAATCAGAGGTATGAAACGTCTGCTTGTTTTAGGTAATGCTCTTTTAGTCCTGATTATGGGCAATAATTTGCATAGTTCGCTAATATTTCACATAGGCTAATCTTGACTTCTCTATCTTCATCTGATGCTTTATGCCCTGCCCCACCAATACGAATACGTGACGGCAGAGCGTAAACAAACTCCTCCCATGTCCCAAATATTACGGACATTTCTTGTCCTGTGTGAATGGGGTCATTTATATTACAGAGGTTCTGTGATAAATGGACATTACTCTACATCCCCCTGTAAAACTAATCACGTCTGAATACGGCTTTAGAATCTACACTGTGAATAACTCAAAACGCCTCCGGAATGACTTGTGACTGGTTTTCCTGCGACCCGTCACATATTTGACTCTCCCTATTAAACATGCACATACACCTTAGACATTGGACACATAGCTACACCTCATTCATTTACCCCAGATGTTTGAAAGTAGGATTTTTTTCAGTTACAGGTGTTTTTGTTTTTTTTTCAAGAAAAGTTGTCTTGAAATTCATCCATTGTAAGTAGGCTCACCTTGCTACAAATTCAAAATATAAATTGGTCTAATTGCATCACTTGCTTGTCTCCATGGAGTGGATGTTAATGCCATACTGTGGAATATTGCAGGCAATGAAATCTTCACGGAGACAAGCATGGAGACGTTCATGATTTTCCTGGAATGTTTCAACGCATTGCATTAAAAACATGCATCTAGCATTTATTCATTATGGGTGTTTCTATTGGGGCCTGACTGCTATAACGGTTAGCTGACATTATCGGCTAATATGGACACTTGAATACATATTGGTTATCCTAAATCTAGCCAATATGGGCTGACAGTCCACATGGTTATACAGCGTGACCGGTGTGAGGCCGCGCGTACACCGGGGCTGCGAGCAGGAGATCAAACCGCAGCGCCTGGACCGTGTCCTCTCAGCCCGAGCCACAAACCAGCCGCACGAAACCAGCAAAGAGCAGCACGTGGTGGTTTAATCCTGTTTAGACCTGGTCTAGTCCCGGTTTAGTCCAGGTCTAGACCTGGTCCAGTCCTGGCTTAGTCCAGGACCAGTCCAGGTTTAGACCTGGTTTAGACGTGGTCTGGTCTAGACGTGGTTTAGTCCACGTTTAGTCCTGGTCTAGTACCGGTCTAGTCTGGGTCTGGTCCTGGTCTAGGTCCAGTCTGGTCCCGGTCCCCCCGCGTCCCCCATCGATCAATCGGCAAAGATCTACAGTCTTTTAGCCAATCAGGACGCAGAACACAATGTTACGCTATAAAAAAAATGTTACACAATTTAAAAAAAACAACAACGAGGAAACAACGTGAAACAACGAGGCCGCAAACAGTGAACCGCAATAGAGCGAGGGACCACTGTATTTATCAGAGGAGTAATTTGTCTGTGTGTGTGAGACGCCATACTGCACCTGAATGCACCCCCAGGGTCATGTCATGTGACTTGCATGCTCTTGTTTACACCATTGCGCTTAGTGTCAATCTGAGGTTGCATTGAGGCGTTGACTTTAAATGCTCTTGTGTCTGATCTAAGATACTGACTATAAGAGGAGTTAATATGATTAAGTGAAATTCAGGAGCAGGACCACGCCTCAACAGCCTTCTCCTCCTCACCAGCGAACCACAGCTCACCGTAAGCACACCTCTAATTTCCCGGAAGCTATTTGTAGCTGCTTATCCCTCATTCCAGTTCGTCTCAGTTAATTTGGTCGAATACGTTTCATCAGGATTAAAAGGACAATTATTTGTGAAAACTTGTAATCTTGAGAGGTGCTATTTGGAACTACTTTTCATTCTTTCACATTGATTGGTGGCTGTAAGCTACCACACATACAATAAAAATCTCTTACATTAGCCTACTGTAGTGACTGTTGTGGCTGTATACTAGACAAGCACTGATATGTAAATGAGCTGTGAAGAGAGGTGCGAATAGTCAACGTTCACGTATATAATTAATTAATTTAGGCTAACCACTAAAAGCTAAGTGGTAGTTTACTAACTTTGTAGCCTAAATAAACACAACTTAAAATCTAATAGAGCCAGACCCTAATTTTATAATCAGTTGAAATTTACAGAGAATTTTTAAATAACTAAATACAGTATACCCACTGTCATAAAAAAACAAAAATCCATTTTATCTGTATCATATTGGATCCAAAAATCCATATCTAGTTTCTATTGCTATAAAATACAATAATTCCTTCTGTAAATGAAGGTGACTTTCCACAGATCTGAATTGTAATGTAGGGTACTAGTATATTTAATCTATACTGTGGAACATTCTAGAAAAAGCAAATACATTTCATGGAACGCAGATGGCAGACCCTTCACTAGAAATGTTATGCAGTGCACCTTTAAGAGTGAGAGCTTATGATAATATAACATGTTTTTATTCAAGTCTTTTATTTATTGTTATTGTGATTTTACCTTTTTCTTGGATCCATTGCTCAGTGCAGCCAGTTTACTTTCAATATCTGACACCTGCAGAAAGAAGCGTTAATACAGAACTTCCACATTACTCATACGTGTGTGTGTGTGTGTGTGTATGTATATATATATATATATATATATATATATATATATATATATATATCAGTACAATCCAAAAGTTTGGACAAACCTCATTTAATGTGTTTTCTTTATTTTCATGACTATTTACATTGTAGATTCTCATTGAAGGCATCAAAACTGTGAATGAAAACATATGGAATTATGTACTTAACAAAAAAGTGTGAAATAACTGAAAACATGTCTTATATTCTAGTTTCTTCAAAGTAGCCACCCTTTGCTCTGATTACTCTTGGCATTCTCTTGATGAGCTTCAAGAGGTAGTCACCTGAAATTGTTTTTCAACAGTCTTGAAGGAGTTTCCAGAGATGCTTAGCATTTGTTGGCCCTTTTGCCTTCACTTCACTTTTGCCAACAGTGTCACCAGCAAAGCACCCCCACACCATCACACCTCCTCCTCCATGCTTCACGGTGAGAACCAGGCATGTACAATTGTAACATGAATTGTTGTGGAACATCAACAAATTGCAGACTTTAATTTTTGCTTGTGTGATATTTGTCAGACCCCCAGGATTTCGCGGGCATTTTTTGTGATTGTTGCAGGCTAAAATGCCTGAATTTGCGGGAGCTTTTCCAAAAAGTTGCGATGAAAGTTGCGGTGCTTTTAAGGTTTTTGTTGCGATAGGAAGTGAAAGTTGCGATAAATAGTTGCGATTTTCACTTTTTGTAATTAAAATTGAGTAATACTTTGAATACTGAGTTATTACTGGCAAAGAATAATACAAAGACACAGAGATCACAGATATGGTCCTAAAACAACCTTACCAACATCCATACTAGGAGGGGAACTGTTTCGCGCGGTCTTTTGCTGTTATTTTGTGGGCCGCAGACATGTTTCTTTGGCATTAGAAGCCGTGTCTCAATTCCCAGAGTGCGCGGCTCGGAGCGTGGCCCGAAGGGCATGTGCGTCACACATTTCGACAGTACACCGGCGCGACGACTGCTGTCCCACTTCTTTTTTGTCCCATGCGCAGTTAACACGCGGTCCGAAGACCGCAGTCGTTAAGAGGTCCGCGGACTGCAGTCGGGGCTGAGCAAGTGTGCACCGCCTCGACTGCAGTCTGAGCCCCCTTCGGGCCGCGCTCCGAGCTGTGCACTCTGGGAACTGGGACACGGCCACAGTTTTGTTTCGTCACATGGAAGTAAGGCAGAATGTTGCGGCTTCCAAACTCAAACCTTTTAGCCGCCGAGAATATGAGGTTGGGTCCTATGGCTCGCAGATTTGTGACGCGCAAAGAAGAGGCTATGGTGACAGAAACGCTGAGATCCAGATATGTTTTGTGTATTTATTACAAAAAGAGCGCACACAGTTATGACAGCGCAGCAGGATGAAATGGAACTCATGAAAACCAGCAGGATGAACAGATTAACGTGAACACGCACACACTTCCGTACGTGCACACACCCACACTCACGTGAACCACCGCCTCTGCCGCGCACACACACACACACAAACGCACCGTGCACCTCATCTCAGTTATGTCTCCTACACAGAAGGAAGTTGGTCGGCGTTCAATACGTCGCCGATTACTGGTAAATTAGTAAAAATTGCGGAAAAGTTGCGGTGATTGGTCAAAATTGCAACACCGCCCTGAATTCACGGGGATTGGCTGAAGTTGCGTTGAAGTTGCAAATCGCAACATCGCGAATTCCTGGAGGGTCTGATTTATTGAAAGGTACAAAACACACATCAGTATTGATGTGTTTACTTTGTGCTTTTTAACAAGGACCCCCGGAACACTAGCTCGCTGTAAAGCACAGCTAATGGGGATCCTAATAATAAACTAAACTACAATCCATCCGTTCACCTTTTTTCTGTCGCACAAAGACATGGCGTTTGGAACCAAAGATCATCAGACCAAAGCACAGATTTCCACTGGTCTAATGTCCATTCCTTGTGTTCCTTGGCCAAAACAAATCTCTTCTGCTTGTTGTCTCTCCTTAGCAGTGGTTTCTTAGCAGCTATTTGACCATGAAGGCCTGATCTGCACAATCTCTTCTTAACAGTTTTCGAGATGTGTCTGCTGCTAGAGCTCTGTGTGGCATTTATCTGGTCTCTAATCTGAAGTGCTGTTAAATTACGATTTCTGAGTCTAGTGACACAGATGAAGTTATCCTCAGCAGCAGAGGTGACTCTTGGTCTTCCTTTCCTGGGGTGGTCCTCATGTGAGCCAGTTTTGTTGTAGCGCTTGATGGCGAATGCACTTGGGGACACGTTCAAAGATTTCGCAATTTTCCGGACTGACTAATCTTCATTTCTTAAAGTAATGATGGCCACTCGTTTCTATTTACTTAGCTGATTTGTTCTTGCCATATTATCAATTCTAGCAGTTGTGCAATAGGGCTGTTGGCTGTGTATCAACCTGACTTCTGCACAACACAACTGATGGTCCCAGCCCAATTAATAAGGAAAGAAATATCACTGCGCTCCTGTAACCTGCCTGTTGCCTGTTCACTCGTAAACTTCTCCTTATGGTGGACTGCATCCGTCGTTCACTTCCGCTAAAGGTTAACAGGCTAATACAGCTAATATGCGCGCAGTATATGAGTCGACAGAGACAAAATGCGATCGCTATCTACGCTGCTGGATGTTTCGTGGACAACTGTTTGGGACACAAATATATCACCTTTCGGACAAATGTTTTGAGAAGAAAAACGAGCTTTATTTCATATTCAAGGGAAGTTACCAGACCTAATTACCTGAGCTCCAGAACGTAAGCCGAACCGGGATCAGCTGAGACTGTCAGAGGTAAGCCGGTGTCAACACACGTAACTTTTAGAAGGAAACCATACAGATTAACTTTTTTTTTTTTAAACCGCACTATCCCTTTAAGCTCATTTAAGATAAGATAAGATAAAATAAGACTTTATTGATCTCACACAGGATAAATTTACTTGTCACAGTAGCTCCAGGTAGGGACAGTTTGAACAAGAAAGACAAGTGCATGCAGGCAAAAATGGCATAAAGATAGGTAATAATAATAATAAAATAAGTAATAAATCGAATAATAATAATAATAATAATAATAATAAAAACAGTGACAGGGAGAGTTTTGAAAAAAAAAACAATACTTGCATGTTGGAAAAATGATATTGCACGATAGGAGTATGGAAAAAAACAATATTGCACTTTGGGAAAACGATATTGCGCGATAGCACGTTGGAAAAACGATATTGCACGATAGGACCATACAGTGGAGTTATACAAGTAATAATAATAAGAAACAGTAACTATTTAAAGACAGTAAATACCCTCCTAGTTAGAGAACACCAAGGGTTTGCAGCGCTATCTAAAAAGCAAAGGGTGGCTACTTTGAGAAATCTAAAATATAAGACTTATTTAGAGTTATTTCACACTTTTTTGTTAAGTACATAACTCCATGTGTGTTCATTTATAGTTCTGATGCCTTCAGTCAGAATATATATATATATATATATATATATATATATATATATATATATATATATATATATATATATATATATATATATATATATACACATACACACGATAATATACTATTACTTATGTTTTTGTTTTTTGTTGTGTTTTGAAAACTGTGAAAATAAATGGCATTAAAAAAGAAAATATAAAAAAAATCTAATAATATACCAGTAATCAGATCAATCAAGCAGGAATCATAAGATGGCCAATGGAGGGCATACAGACCACAGATATTATTTATTTTTATTTTATTTATTTAATTTATGAGACAGGGACAGTGCACAATATACATCAACTCAGCTCCTGATTATGCATGGAGAGTTCCATCCCAAATCCAGCACTGTACGCAAGCCAGACGGAAGGAGGCATAGGACTAGTGAGTGTGAGAGCCACTGTCCAGGATAAAACATCCAACATCCATACGTACATCAAGGACAAGGTGCAGGAGAAATGCATGGATGACATATAAAACTTCCTTGGGCAAGCTCTTTAAGGATTTCAGGATTTTTGCTTGGTTAAGGTGTCAGTAATTATGAATAATTCAAGATTATTTTGTCTTGTCTTCACTCAATTTTTTGACACTTTATATGGTAACCATCCCTAGTACTGACCTCACTCTCTGCACTCTGAACGCGAGCTGCCGTCAGGGCCACCACGTCCTCTAGCTCCGACAAGTCTGAATCAGTTGTTCCCCCAAAGCGGTTCTTGGTGTTCTGTTCCAAGCGTCTCAGCTTCCCCTCCAGATCATAAGACTTTCCTGCTGCCAAGTACACCTGCAGAGGAGAAAAAGCACTATAAAGCAGGGCCACTTCTCTAGAAGTGTCTAGCCTAGGGACACAACAATAGTTTTAGCCACTGGCACCCCATTGCAACTGGTATTCCCATAAGTCTTCCATCCAAGTACTAACCAGGCCTAGCCTTGCTTAGCTTCTGAGATCTGACCAAATCAGGCTTTGACAAGTGTTTGGATTTCATGGGTCAACCATAAACTGTATATTAGAAGTGGACTAAGGGAGTGTGACATCACCCATAGTGTTCGACTGCAGCCAAATGAAGCTCATCGAGACTAGAAGGTAAAGGTGCCAATCTGCGACCAGGGACCATATTTGGAAATCTGAACGCGAAACCAACAAGCAAGTAAGACTGTTACAATGAGGCTGACAATCAAACTGCTGCTAATGCTAGTGGGTGCCACCTCTGGGAAAGCAGTCCCCGATTGGTCTGTAATCAATGCTCATAAATTATAAATTTATTTAGGTTTAGGGTTAGAGAAAAAAACAACCAAGATCACCAAGAGTGGATTAATAAAAACATTTTAAAGTCAAAATGACGAGTCTGACGGCAATAGTTACAGTGAAAGAGCCCATTGTCAATTCCAACCAGAGCTCGAATGGACATAGTGCGTTTTTTTCATAGTGCGTCTATGGGATCAACATTGATCATTGTGATCATGGATCACATGAGCAAAGGACCTCACAAAAAAATCTATCTATCTATCTATATAAAAAAGGGTTCCTCACCTTCCATGGTGGTTGGTCTCCCTCACCCTCATCCAGCTCGGGCCCTTTAACAGAGACCTGGGAGCTTGAGAGTTCTGTGCAGTATCTTTGCTGTTCCTAGTACTGCACTTTTCTGGACTGAGATGTCTGATGTATTTCCTGGGATCTGCTGTAACCATTCCTCCAGTTTGGGGGTTACAGCCCCGAGTGCTCTGATCACCACAGGCACCACTGATGCCTTCACCTTCCAGGCCATCTCCAGCTCTTCCTTGAGCCCCTGGTGTTTTTCTAGTTTCTCGGGTTCCTTTTTCCTGATCCTGGCAGGCTTCACTTACAATATTAGGAAACCACTAAGGCGCCATATAAAAGCATCAAGAAGTACGGGGATGGGATGTTTAATGTCTGGTCTGCATCTCCTCCTCTCAACTTATAATTTCTGCTGGGTGTCTGATCACTGGCAGGGCTTAGCTGTTTATTGTCTGTGCCTTGTTCTTGCTATTGAGCTGGCTTCTTGCCTTACTCATTGCAGGTATTTGGCTGTAGCCGCTTTCCTTGTTGCCTCTTCAAGGTTGCCATTTGCTTGATACCAAGGTATTTGTAACTGTTCTCAATGTCTGCTATTGTTCCCTCTGGGAATGAGACCCCCTCTGTGTGGACTACCTTCCCTCTCTTTGTCACCATCCTACTACATTTCTCAAGCCCGAATGAGATTCCAATGTCTGTGCTGTAGATCCTGGTGGTAAGGATCAGTGAGTTGATGTCTCACTCGTTCTAAGCGTACAGCTTGATGTAATCCATGTAGAGGAGGTAGCTGATGGTGGCCTTGTTTCTGATTTGGTATCCATAGCCAGTGCATTTGATGATTTGGGTGAAGGGGTTCAGACCTATGCAGAACAGCAACGGGGATAGTGCATCTCCTTGGTATTTTGGCTTGCCATTGGTTTCTTGTCTCGTGGTTTTCCACAACTGCATTGAGTTTACTATGAAGGCCCTTAGAGTCCTATTGATATTGTACAACTCCAAGAACTCAGTGATCCATGTGTGTGGCATTGAGTCATAGGTTTTCTTGTAATCAATCCAGACAGTGCACAGGTTGGTCTGATGGGTTCTGCAGTCATGGGCGACTGTTCGGTCAACCAGGAGTTGGTGTTTGGCTCCCCTGGAGTTTTTGCTGATGCCCTCCTGTGCTGTGCTCATGTATTGATGTGCTCATGTGCCTGCTTATCTTAGTCTTGATGATGCCTGACATGAGCTTCCATGTTGTGGAGAGACAGGTTATTGGCCGATAGTTGGATGGGACTGTACCCTTCGAGGGATCCTTCAGGATCAGGATTGTATGCCCTTGGATTAGCCATTCAGGGTGAGTCCTATCCCTTAACAGCTGGTTCATTTGTGCTGGCAGTGGAGTGCAGTGAGCTTCTTTATCCAGTATGTGTGGATCATGTCAGGGCCTGGTGCTGTCCAATTTTTCATGCCTGAGACTCTTTCCTGGATGTCTTGTGTGTACCTCTTTAGGCAGCTGGCAAAGGCTTATAGCCTTTGTTTGTTTGTTTGGTTTCGAGTGCTTCAGGTATCGGCATCTGGCTGTACCATTTGGGTACTTGCTTTTTCATTGCACTTTTCTGGACCTCTGACAATTGTCTCTGCGCTTCATGATTTTAGCCTCTAACTGTCTTTTCCATGGTAACCGGCCATAGCAAAACCAGTCACAAGTTGTCCTGGAGGCATTTTGAGTTATTCACCGATTCTGAAAGTGTAGATTCTAAGCTTTCCAACAATGCCTTACACATGGAAATCTGAGAACATTTGAAGAAGAATTTGTGGCCATTTGAAAGCATGCACATAACTTACATTATCAAGCTGCACCGCACGATGGTCGCACTGATCAGCTCCTCCATGTCGACTCGCTGTTTTTATCTTATTTTTTTTATTTTCAATCATGTTTTTCACCTTTTGCACTTGCACTGCACTTCCATGCCATGTGTAACATGTTCATCAGTTAGTATGGACTTTAAGCCGGTTTTTGAGGCATCCGTGGCGACCATTTTGCCTATTTTTTTACTCTGGCGCCACAAAAGAAGAACACAGCGAGGGAAGTAGGCTAGTTTGTTGTGGAGAACCCGAGAGAGACACAACAAACCTACTCTTCCCACTATGCTGCTTGCAAACGTTCAGTCTCTGAGGAATAAACTGGATGACCGGCGTGCACAGATTTATTTCGAATGGTACACAAGGAACTGTTGTGTCTTTGCCTTTATGGGATCATGGCTGGACCCATCCATTCCCAACAGCGCCATCATGCCGGACAATTTCACCATCTACATGCAAGACAGAACAGAGGATTCAGGCAAGTCTTGTGGAGGGGGTCTATGCTTTATGGTTAACTCTTTGTGGGCAACAGATGCACGTATTTTAACAACCCACTGCACTTGAGGTCTACCTCTCTCAGTCATATGGAGAGAGGAAACAGCTCGGCATTCAACACCATAATCCCCTCCAAACTGGCTAAGCTCACTGCCCTGGGCCTGGAGACATCCATCTGCTGCTGGATATGGGACTTCTTCACTAACAGGCCACAAGCACTGAGAATCGGCAGCCACCTCTCCTTTACACATGGCCTCAGCACTGGTGCACCCCAGGGCTGTGTTCTCAGCTCTCTCCTGTACTCCCTGTTCACCTATGACTGTACCACCAGGCACAGTTCCAATATCATCCTCAAGCTTGCTGACGATACCACCATCTTAGGTCTCATCACTAACAACGACGAGAGCGCCTACAGAGATGAGGTGAAATCACTGACCAGCTGGTGTCAGCAAAATAACCTTTCTCTGAACATCAGCAAAACGACGATCATATACTTCAGGAGACAGCGTGTAGAGCAGCATCTTCCCCTCTACATCAACAACACTGAGGTGGAGCAGGTCAGCAGCTTCAAGAGCCTTGGAGTACACATCACTGAGGATTTCTCCTGGACACTACATACATTTCGTTTCTGTTCTAGCTATCGCAGTGTGTGGACGTATTTTCCTTTCCTCCCTTATCTTGCTGAGCTCTGTGTCTGGTGTTTTTTTTTTCTCTTGTCTCATCCCCTTTTCTCCTGTTGGAACAGATTTTTCAAAATTCCTAAATTATAGAATTGATAATCTGGTCCCTCAATGCAATTGACACTTTTTCAAGGAGGAATGTCGGTCTGGGAAAGCCGAACTGTCCTGACGTAACTTTTGTTGCTGGATACATGAGGGACGCTTGGGACAAGTGGAAGGTTCTGTGTCTGGCACCGCTGTTCCTTGAGGACATTGAGGACATTTACCTATTTGGATTTTTGATGGCAGGACATCTGATGGCCTGGGGATGTACCTGATCTATCTGAAAATTGGAAAGCTGGCAGCCAATAAAGAATCGCCGAACCTGTCTGCTACTATCGGGCACCACAGCGGGGCAATTGCTGACCTGGTGAAGGGATTACATCAGAAGGTGACACAGATTGAGGAACTGTACCATCGTCAATCTGTGGAAACCTCCCGGCGCATCACAAGCATGCTTGTGGAATCTTGCAAAAACAATGCGGCTGAGACTGCAATCATAACTACACAACAGGAGGAGATGACAAGAGGTCTAGCGGCCCTGCATGGTGACATGAGGTTGGGGCCTTGCAGAGCCAGGGGTCCAAATAAATTGTCCATTTACCTGGTTCTAAATTGTATTGATTGATTATGTGATTTTTTTCCCCCTGTAACTAATCAGTTCCTTGAAAAAAATCTCAATCAACAGGACTCTTTGTTTTGACCTGCTGTCCTGCACTCAACACACCTCCAAGGTCACAGCTGTGGTTATCACAGCAAACTATAAACCAAAGGACATGGAATTCGAAAAATTCGTCTGGAACACTCTGAACATGTATACTGTAAACACTCTGCCCTGCCTATTTAGTAATGTCCGCCTCAGCTTCAGTTTCACCAATTTCATCATTATTCTGTTCTACCCCCCCTCCCCACCCTCCCGTTTGTCCACCACACAAAAAGACGCTGTGTGTTATTGTCCCATTGTTTTTGTCGTAATATGTTTGTGAACTTGCATCTTTTTCTACTCTGTTATCTCCAAGATGGCGGCACGCGCATGCGCTGCAGACCCTCCCTGACGTCACTGTCTCTGTCTCTGTTTGGATAGGGAGAAATGAAATTTCGATTCATTGTATGTTGTGTACATATGGCAGAATTCGACAATAAAGCTAACTATGAACTATACAGACACTGTGGTAAAGAAAGCACGACAAAGACTCTACTTCCTCAGGAAGAAGAAGAAGTTTGCTATGAACTCCAGCATCCTCACAAATTTCTACAGGTGCACCATCGAGAGCCTGTTGATGGGATGTGGGAGAAATGGTTACTTCGATACCCACAGTCCAAACTCAAAGCCAAACAACTAGTAGCTCAGTGTTCCAACATCCACAAACAGCAACTGCTATCACAGCTAGAGATTGACGAGGTGCAACACAAATGCTACGGCAAGGGGGAGCCAGGACGCCAGGTCAGAGGGGAGTTAACACCAACTCCCCAACCAGAGATTGGGTATCACGCTGAGCGAGGCAGCGTCTGACCTGAAAGATAAGATCATGGCCCGAATGAACACAAGGCAACCCCGACGCCAATTACAGAGGCTAAGTGAAGTACCATCTGAAAGTCTCCTAGAAGATGTGAATGCAGCACTGAGAGCGATCCCTACCACAACCATCACTGAAACCAATGAGCAAGGAGGTGCTGGGCTATAAGAGCAACCATGGGAGCCATGAGAGACAATACCCACCATGGAAAAGACAGTTAGAGACTAAAATCAAGGAGGTGTGGAGAGAAGTGAGCCAATTGTCAGAAGCCCAGAAAGGTGCAATGAAAAAGCAAGTACCCAAGTGGTACAGCCAGATGTCCATACCTGAAGCACTTGAAACTGCCAAGCAAAGGCTACAAGCCTTAGCCAGCTGCCTAAAAAGGTACACTCGAGATAATGAGGCCAGGTGAATAAACCGGTTGTTCGCAAAACAACCTGCGAAAGTGTAAGCTCAGTGCCAGGGGGATAACACCAGAGCAGACCCACCAAGGCTGGAGACTGAAAGGTACTGGAAAGGCATATAGGAAAGGGAGGCATCACATAACACCAATGCACAGTGGCTGATGGCTCTGAGGGAAGACTACAGCAACCTCCCTGAACAAGATCCAGTCACCATCACAGTGGCAGACATTCAGGAAAGAGTCTCAGGCATGAAAAATTGGACAGCACCGGGTGCTGACATGATCCACACATACTGGCTAAAGAAGCTCACTGCACTCCATGAGCGCCTGGCAGCACAAATGAACCAGCTGCTAAGGGATTGGACTCACCGTGAATGGCTAACCCAAGGGCGTACAATCCTGATCCTAAAGGATCCCTCAAGGGTACAGTCCCATCCAACCATCGGCCAATAACCTGTCCTTCACAACATGGAAGCTCATGTCAGGCATCATGGCAGCGAAGATAAGTGGGCACATGGATCAATACATGAGCACAGCACAGAAGGGCATCGGCAAATATCCAGGGGAGCCAAACACCAACTCCTGGTTGACCGAACAGTCGTCCATGACTGCAGAACCCGTCAGACGAACCTGTGCACTGCCTGGATTGATTACAAGAAAGCCTATGATTCAATGCAACACACACGGATCACTGTGCGCTTGGAGCTGTAAAATATCAATAAGACTCTAAGGGCATTCATTGCAAACTTGATGCGGTTGTGGAAAACTACCCTTGAAACCAATGGCAAGCCACTTGCACAAGTGTCCATTAAATGTGACATATACCAAGGAGATGCACTGTCCCCACTGCTGTTCTGCATAGGTCTGAACCCCCTCAGCCAAATCATCGAAAGCACTGGCTATGGATACCGACTCAGAAACGGGGCTATCATCAGTCACCTCCTCTACATGGATGACATCAAGCTGTATGCTAAGAGTGAGCGAGACATCGACTCACTGATCCACACCACCAGGATCTACAGCACAGACATTGGAATGTCATTCGGGCTTGAGAAATGTAGTAGGATGGTGACAAAGAGAGGGAAGGTAGTCCACACAGAGGGGGTCTCACTCCCAGAGGGAACAATAGCAGACATTGAGGACAGTTACAAGTACCTTGGTATCCCACAAGCAACCTTGAAGAGGCAACGAGGATAGCAGCTACGGCCAAATACCTGCAACGAGTAAGACAAGTAGTAAGGAGTAAGGATGAAACATCCAAAATCCATAAGTACATCAAGGACAAGGCCCCGACAGATGATGTGCTCAAGGAATACCTCAGACAGTGGAGTGGAGAGGATCTGCACACCACTATCCCTGTTGCCCTTAACATTATAAATACATTTGGGCATTTGCATAAAAGTATACCAATCAACAAAAAGGCCCAACAATTAAATCTTCAATGTTTCCCTTTCACAATAAATAAGGACCATTTTAACTACTTAGGTGTATGTGTCATCTATGATTATAATCTTCTGTTAAAAAAAAAAAATCACAAAGTCTCTAGAAAAAGCCAAGCAAGATATGGATAAGTGGTCTAAACTCCCTTTGTCATTGGTCGGTAGAGTTAACTCTGTAAAAATAGTAATCTTGCCCAGGCTTCTGTATTTGTTTCAGACAATGCCAGTTTTCATCCTGAAAGCTTTTTTAATGAACTAAATAGACACATGTCCATGTTCATTTGGAATAAAAACATCCCCCGAATCTGAAGAGAGTTCTTAGAAAGGAGGATGGTGGTTTGTCATTACCCAACTTTCTTTACTACTATTGGGCAACAAACATCCACAAACTACTGTTTTGGGCTGCAGTCTCGTCTGGGGTTGAGTCTCCATCCTGGGTCCATCTTGAAGAACACTCTGCCAATCCAGCTTCACTTTCCTCTCTTTTGTGTAGTGTACTACCTCTGAGTAAAAGCCTGTGGACAAATAATGTGGTTGTCCAGGGCACGTTAAAAATATGGTTTCAATTTAGAAAACATTTTAAATTCAAAGGTTCTTTAATTTCAGCTCCTATACAGCATAATGTTCATTTCACTCCATCCTTAGTAGACACATCTTTTCGGCACTGACAAAAGAGAGGACTAAGATGCATTAAGGATCTTTTTAAAAACAACAAATTCATTTCCTTCAATCAGCTAAAAAATGACTTTGATGTCCCACAATCAGATTTCTTTAGATATCTCCAAATACGTAGTTTTGTCAAAACAGCTTTCTCTTTAACCTTGGCTCCAAAAACATGGCTTAATGAGTGTCTAGATTTGAATCCACTTAATAAAGGCTTGGTGTCAGTCATTTACAATAAAATGCAAGGTGGCATCATTAGGCCATCTAAAAATCCAATGGGAAGAGGAATTAGGTGATTGTTTCACAGATAACACTTGGCAAAAAGCAATGACAAGAATTCATTCAACATCGTTTTGCATAAGACATGGCTTATTACAGTTTAAGGTTCTGCACCGGCTACATCTGTCGCCAAATAAGATTGCCAGAATGTACCCTGTTGAGGATGCCTCTTGTCATAGGTGTGGTCATAGCCCCGCCAACCTGAACCACATGTTCTGGTTATGTCCCCGTCTAAACTACTTCTGGGAGAAAATATTCAAAACAATTTCATTCATATGCAAAATGAATATTGTAGCAAATAGTGGAACAGCTTTGTTTGGGGTTGCCCCTCCGAACATTTCAGCGACCCTTCATATCAGGCAGATGCAGTAGCGTTCATCACGCTGCTTGCAAGACGTTTAATACTGCTTAACTGGAAGAAGCCAGCCCCACCATCTTTAAGGCATTGGGTGGAGGAAGTCTTCTCCCATTTAAAGCTTGAACACTTAAGACACACTGTAAATTGATCAATTCAAAACTATTACAAAACCTGGCACCCATTCATACTCTATTTCGAATCTGAACCAGTCAGTAACTATGGCTACGTTCACACTGCAGGGCTTAATGCTCAATTCCGATTTTTTTGTGAAATCCGATTTTTTTGCGAGGCCGTTCACATTTCCAGTTAAATGCGAATTGTATGTGATCTCCAGTGTGAACGCTAAACTCCCCAAAAGTGTCCCGCATGCGCCTTGGAGGACACGATGACGTCACACGCAGCGAACGCGCTCAATGTTTACGGAAGTAGCCTAAAGTTGCTTTCGTACCGGAGCCAAAACATGTACAGCTTATTTGTTTTAAGGAGGAGACGGAGAAGGAGAAGGAGAAGGACGAGGTTTTTGGCCACAGCGTTTTGCGGGGCAGTGGCAGCAACGTGTGCAGAAAGGAACGTGTGGGTGCGGAGTCACAGGCAGGAGGGGTGGGATTGCTCCGTGCTTCGCCGCTTCACTGATACGAGTTTATATACTATTTTCGCATGACGAGAAGAACGTTTGTGCAAATTTGTGAACGCCTACTTGTACCACTCTCATTGGAGGAAACACACTCAGGTCGGATGAATGCGACCTGGCCGTTCAGACTGCAGTCGCATGTCAAAAGATCGGATATGTATCGGATTTAGGACCACATATCCAAGTGGCCTGGATCGCATTTGAAAAAATCGGATCTGTGTCGTTCACACTGTCATTAGAAGATCAGATACAGGTCGCATAGAGGCAAAAAAATCGGATTTGGGTCGTTTCAGGCTGCAGTGTGAACGTAGCCATACACTTACTCCACACGCTAAAGCCCCCTTAAATGTCCCTTTCTAAATTTAGTTCAGTGTTTTAAATTTTTTAAGATTTTTCTTTTTATTTACTTGTTTACTTTTCTATTTATCTGGCCTGCTGTCCTGTCCTGTTGTCTTCTGTGTAATTGTCTATGTATGTTTAAATATTGCTTAATCAATAAAAAGAATTTAATAAATAAAGTGGAGTGCAGAGGAAGAGGTGCTGGAGAGACCATCATGGCAGGACAAGCCCCTACATGGGGCATACCACCGAAACATAACTGAAGTGGCTGATATCAAGAAATCCTACCAATGGCAGAGGGCTGGTCTGAAGGACAGCACAGAGACCCTCATCCTGGCTGCACAGGAGCAGGCCTTGAGCACCTGAGCAGTAGAGGCCCAGATCTACCACACCAGACAAGACCCAAGGTATAGGCTGTGCAAAGAAGCTCCTGAGACAGTCCAGCACATAACTGCACAGTGCAAGATGCTGGCAGGGAAAGCATGCATGGAGCAACACAACCAAGTGTACAGCATAGTGTACAGAAACATCTGTGTAGAGGATGGGCTGGAGAACCCAAGGTCAAGGTGGGAAACACCTCCGAAGGTTGCGGAGAATGACCAAGCCAAGATCCTGTGGGACTTCCAGATACAGACTGACAGAATGGTGATGGCGAACCAACCAGTGGATAAGCAACAGAACAGAGCCATGGTGGTGGACATTGCAATACCAAGCGATGGTAACATCAGGAAAAAGGAACACGAGAAACTAGAGAAATACCAGGGGCTCAAGGAAGAGCTGGAGAAGGCCTGGAAGGTGAAGGCATCAGTGATGACCGCAGTGATCGGAGCACTTGGGGCTGTAACCCCCAAACTGGAGGAATGGTTACAGCAGATCCCAGGAAAAACATCAGACATCTCAGCTCAGTCCAGAAAAGTGCAGTACTAGGAACAGCAAACATACTGCGCAGAACTCTCAAGGTTCCATCCTTCTGGTAGAGGACCCAAGCTGGGTGAGAGTGAGAGAGACCAACCACCTTGAGTGGTGGTTGGTCTAGGGGTGTTTCAATCAGGGTCTAACCAAATTTCCAAATATAGACATGAGCTGGGGCTTTGTCTTCAGTGGTATAATTAGACCGCACCACATTTGGGGGCTAATTGTCTTTTCATCCTAGGTCAGAAGGACATCAGTCCTTGTCACCGTTCCGCGTCTTTTCTCTCTCAAGTTCCTCTATAGGCTCATATACAATAATATTTTGTACTTTGTAACTGCGTTTATAATTTTTGAATAAATACCATTTAATGCGTAACTCGGCCTCCTTTGGATTTTTGAAAGACACCACATAAAAATCTTAGCGTCATTCACGCAGGAGGAATTAGAGCCAGGAAAAACAGAGCTGGTCATCGCTTCTCAACAGATAAGGTAAGCAAATCTGTTGGGGGTTTTTACACCAGGAGGTGTGCGGGGGGAGATAGACCCGGGACAGTGACAAGTAAAAACTGCATGTAAAAATTGCTTATAGTGTGCTATGGTAAAAATAAAATAAAATTATAAAAAAAAGGGAAATGGAGGATAGCAGTCTATTGACCACTTAAATTAATGTTTTTTGGCTCCCGTGGCTGAGGATTTGGAAAAATGACAGAATCAAATAGAGGGCATAACGTGTAGGTCACGGTTGAAGCCGTTCTGATCATAATTTTGATTAAAAAGACTGCGAAGAGCGTCTCTTCCTGTCCAACGCAGGCTGCGAAATAATTAGGTGAAGCCCCAATAAATTTGGCACAAAATCTGTTGAGGGCTGGAACTCTGTAAAAAAAATATGTTAAGTGTAGCCAGGAGGTGCCACAAAATCACAGGCCAGGAATGGAGACGTAACTCTGTCATGCGGTCCTGGTCCTAAATTGTGAAAAATTATTGTCTAAATCAAATTGTGTATGTGTCGCTGCAGAGTATAAAATAAGAGAAATCCACCAACAACGTTTTTGCCAGGCATGGATGCAATCGGCCATGCTGCGTAGTTTCTGTGTGAAACAAAACTAAGTTGGGTGAAAAAGTGAGAATAGCTTTTAGTGAGAGAAAAAGCTAGAGAAAGGCCTTAAGTCCTGCGACAGCGCTACTTGTAAAATATGTATATATATTTTAAAGTCCTGACATAATAAAATATACAATATTAAAGTTGTGGTGCAGTTGTATAAAAAGTTATAGAGTGCCTTTAAGTTCTGTAAAGTCTGAGTCTGAGTTGGGAGGGGCTGCTGGTGAGTGGAGCAGGGAAGAGTTTATTTTTAGAGCTGCGCTGTAAGGCGCAGTGAGACAGGGAGCCCCTTCCACTTTCTCATGCTGCTCTGTGTGGAATTTTTAAAGCAGTGTGTGTGTGGTAATACGGTGTGTGTGTGGTAATACGGTGTGTGTGTGGTAATATGGTGTGTGTGTGGTACGGTGCTGGGGTCATAAGGTCAAGTGATTTGTCCAGTCTATGTCGGCAGTGTTTGGGTCTTATGTACAGTAAGGAAATACAGCAGTTGTAACTTTATTGTTCTTGTTATTCACATGTGTTCATAATGTATCGCTGCTGTTACATCAGACCATGCATCTGAATGTTGTGCCTGTTGATGTGATATGAATTGACACCAACAGTAAGGCACACGACAGGGATCGCTCTAAAAAGAGGGTTGTGGAGGAATTTTCCCTGAATCTGGCCAAATATGGGTTTTTTCGCCTCCACTGCATGGTATGGCGGTGCAAATTGTGATGCTACACATTATTGTGATCATTTAAAGGGTATAGTTCCAGGCTAGAGCCTGGAAAGGGGGGAATTCTGTGGTGGAAAGTCAGTTGAAACTATTAGCCAGATATGTCATAACACATTGTGTGTTCAGAAGCCCTTATGATGAGTATTCAATCGAGGTCAGTTACGTCGCCCGGATCGGCGTCACCGGGGCCCCACCCTGGAGCCAGGCCTGGGGTGGGAGCTCGCGAACGAGCGCCTGGTGGCCGGGCCTTTCCCCATGGGGCCCGGCCGGGCTCAGCCCGAAGGAGCGACGTGGGGCCGTCCTCCCGTGGACCCACCACCCGCAGGGGGATCCATAAGGGCCGGGTGCAGAGAGATCTGGGCGGCAGCCGAAGGCAGGGGCCTCGGCGACCAGATCTCCGGACATGGAGACTAGCTCTGGGGACATGGAATGTCACCTCGCTGGGGGGAAGGAGCCTGAGCTCGTGCGGGAGGTTGAGCGCTATCGACTAGATATAGTCGGCCTCACCTCCACGCACAGCCTGGGCTCTGGAACCCAACTCCTTGAAGGGGGCTGGACTCTCCATTTCTCTGGCGTTGTCCGCGGGGAACGGCGGCGGGCCGGTGTGGGCCTACTCATTGCCCCACGGCTCAGCCGCTGTGTGTTGGAGTTCACCCCGGTGAACGAGAGGGTCGCGTCCCTGCGCCTTCGGGTCAGGGACAGGTCTCTTACTGTTGTGTCGGCCTACGGGCCGAACAGCAGTGCAGAGTACCCGGCCTTCTTGGAGTGCCTGGGAGGGGTACTGGACAGTGCACCGACGGGGACTCCGTTGTTCTCCTGGGGGACTTCAACGCCCACGTGGGCAACGACAGTGACACCTGGAGAGGGGTGATTGGGAGGAACGGCCTCCCTGATCTGAACCCGAGTGGTGTTCTGTTATTGGACTTCTGTGCTAGCCACAGTTTGTCCATAACGAACACCATGTTCGAGCACAAGGGTGTCCATCAGTGCACGTGGCACCAGGACACCCTAGGACGGAGGTCGATGATCGACTTTGTTGTCGTGTCATCTGACCTCCGGCCGCGTGTCTTGGACACTCGGGTGAAGAGAGGGGCAGAGCTGTCAACCGATCACCACCTGGTGGTGAGTTGGGTCCGCTGGCAGGGGAGGAAGCCGGAAAGACCTGGCAGGCCCAAGCGCGTAGTGAAGGTCTGTTGGGAAACGTCTGGCAGAGCCCTCTGTCAGCGGCACCTTCAACTCGCACCTCCGGGAGAGCTTCTCCCAGATTCCGGGGGAGGCTGGGGACATAGAGTCCGAATGGGCTCTGTTCTCGGCCTCTATTGTCGATGCGGCCGCCCGTAGCTGTGGTCGTAAGGCCTGTGGTGCCTGTCGCGGCGGCAATCCCCGAACCCGGTGGTGGACACCGGAAGTAAGGGATGCCGTCAGGCTGAAGAAGGAGTCCTATCGGGCCTTGTTGGCTCGTGGGACTCCGGAGGCAGCCGACGGGTACCGGCGGGCTAAGCGTGCTGCAGCCCGGGCGGTGGCAGAGGCAAAAACTCGGAGTTGGGAGGAGTTCGGAGAGGCCATGGAGGAGGACTATCGGACGGCCTCAAAGAAATTCTGGCAAACCGTCCGGCGCCTCAGGAGGGGGAAGCAGTGCTCCACAAACACTGTTTACGGTGGGGGTGGGGAGCTGTTGACCTCGACTGGGGATGTTGTCGGACGGTGGAAGGAATACTTTGAGGATCTCCTCAATCCCGCCGTCATGTCTTCCGAGGAGGAAGCAGAGGCTGGGGACTCGGGGTCGGACTCACTCATCACCCTGGCTGAAGTCACTGAGGTGGTTGGAAAGCTCCTCGGTGGCAAGGCCCCGGGGGTGGATGAGATCCGTCCTGAGTATCTCAAGTCGCTGGATGTTGTAGGGCTGTCTTGGCTGACACGTCTCTGCAACATCGCGTGGCGGTCGGGGACAGTACCTCTGGACTGGCAGACCGGGGTGGTGGTCCCTCTGTTTAAGAAGGGGGACCGGAGGGTGTGTTCCAACTATCGGGGAATCACACTCCTCAGCCTTCCCGGTAAGGTCTATTCCAGGATGCTGGAGAGGAGAATTCGACCGATAGTCGAACCTCGGATTCAGGAGGAGCAGTGTGGTTTTCGTCCCGGCCGGGGAACACTGGACCAGCTCTATACTCTCCATCGGGTGCTCGAGGGTGCATGGGAGTTTGCCCAACCAGTCCACATGTGCTTTGTGGATCTGGAGAAGGCATTCGACCGTGTCCCTCGTGGGGTCCTGTGGAGGGTGCTCTGGGAGTACGGGGTTCGGGGCCCTTTGTTAAGGGCTGTTCGATCCCTGTATGACCGGAGCAGGAGCTGTGTTCGCATTGCCGGTAGTAAGTCGGACCTGTTTCCGGTGCATGTTGGACTCCGCTGCCCTTTGTCACCGGTTCTGTTCATTATATTTATGGACAGAATTTCTAGGCGCAGTCAGGGGCCGGAGGGGATCCGGTTTGGGAACCACAGGATCTCATCTCTGCTGTTTGCGGATGATGTTGTCCTGATGGCTTCATCAAACCGGGACCTCCAATGTGCACTGGGGCGGTTCGCAGCCGAGTGTGAAGCGGCTGGGATGAAAATCAGCTCCTCCAAATCCGAGGCCATGGTTCTCGACCGGAAAAAGGTGGTTTGCCCTCTCTGGGTGGGTGGAGAGTCCTTGCCTCAAGTGGAGGAGTTCAAGTATCTCGGGGTCTTGTTCACGAGTGAGGGGAGGATGGAGCGTGAGATTGACAGGCGGATCGGTGCAGCGTCGGCAGTGATGCGGTCGTTGTACCGGACCGTTGTGGTGAAGAGGGAGCTGAGCCAAAAGGCGAAGCTCTCAATTTACCGGTCAATCTACGTTCCTACCCTCACCTATGGCCATGAGCTTTGGGTAATGACCGAAAGGACGAGATCGCGGATACAAGCGGCCGAAATGAGTTTCCTCCGCAGAGTGGCTGGGCGCACCCTTAGAGATAGGGTGAGGAGCTTGGTCACACGGGAGGAGCTCGGAGTAGAGCCGCTGCTTCTCCACGTGGAGAGGAGCCAGCTGAGGTGGCTCGGGCATCTGTTCCGGATGCCTCCTGGACGCCTCCCTCGGGAGGTGTTCCGGGCATGTCCCACCGGGAGGAGGCCCCGGGGAAGACCCAGGACCCGCTGGAGGGACTATGTCTCCCGGCTGGCCTGGGAACGCCTTGGGGTCCCCCCGGAGGAGCTGGAGGAAGTGTCCGGGGTGAAGGAAGTCTGGAGGTCCCTGCTTAGACTGTTGCCCCCGCGACCCGGCCCCGGATAAGCGGAAGAAAATGGATGGATGGATGGATGGATATTGTGTGTACTCTGAGGAGACAGGATGGGAGACAGAGCTGACCTTCTGACCTTAATCAAAACATATCCGGGAACAATAACAAGCTTAATAGCCTAGTATACAGCTAAGATATATGGCATGTGTTTATTTATTGTTATTTATTTATTTAAAGCATAGTATATTATACTATGCTATATTATGTGCAATACCAAATTCATTCAAGTAATATTACCCCTGTGAAATACTCCTTACTCCTTAAATACACTATAGTCTCTTTAGGTTAATTTCCACTCTATTTTGTTTATATAATTATTAAAATTATATTGGTTACTTTGCCGAATCTATGAATAACTCAAAACGCCTCCGGGATCACGTGTCCTATTTGGCTGCGGTCGGTCACATATATATATGGCATGTATTTATTTATTGTTATTTATTTATTAAAAGCATAGTATATTATACTAAGCTATATTATGTGCAATAAGAAATTCATATGAGCAGTATTACCTCCTGTGAAATACTCCTTAAATACCTGTACCTTGGTATTTTATTACAAATTCTCTTACTTTTTTTTTTCTTGATCCTAAGTTTCTTCTTGATCCTAAGTATTTAATTGCATTATTGTTGATCTTTTTTTATTTTACATTGTATAATACATTGTATAATATGTGCAGTACGAAATCGATGTGCTATATATATATATATATATATATATATATATATATATATGTATATATATATATATATATATACACGATGTGCTATGTGCAATACGAAATTCATTTGAGCAGTATTACCTCCTGTGAAATACTCCTTAAATACCTGTACCTTGGTATTTTATTACATATTTTCTTACTTTTTAAAAAATTATATTGGTTACTTTGCTATGCTATTAGTACTTCCTGACTACAAGTAAATTTTGTAGTAAACTTTGACTTAACATATTATCCTATGTATTATTAAATTATTGAATGATTCTGACCTGCCTGGACATTAACACCATTAACACCACACCACAGTGGTCATGATGGGGGAGTTTCTGTAGACTGCATCCAGCGCTACGTCACTCCGCTCCTGCGTCGCCAACCAGTCGCTGCCCTGTGCGCACCCCCCGATGCAGTGTTGGCCAATCTACGCAGTACAAAGTGTAGGTTAGCCAAAGACCCTACATGTGCAGCCTCTTATTGCAAGGAAATGGACAAACTTATCGAAGCCAGCTACGTTGCAGAGATCCCATCAGAAGAAGCAGCCAAGACCGCAGAATCATGGTATGTGCCACATCATATGGTGCACCACAATGGAAAGGACAGAGTCGTTTTCAACTGTTCCTTCTCCTTTAATGGACAATCTCTGAATGACCAACTTCTCCCCTGGCCTACATTGGGTCCTACCTTGATCCTGCTTAGATTTCAACGCCATGAAGTTGCTATCAGTGGAGACATCAAGACGATGTTTCATCAGATCCATTTGCTGCCCGGTGACAGACCACTTCTCAGATTCCTTTGGCGGAACAGAGAGAACATCGGAGCCTCGCATCTTTGAGTGGCAAGTGTTGCCCTTTGGTACAATTAGCAGCCCTTGTTGTGCAGTGTATATGCCCTACAACAACATGTTAGGGACCATGAATCACCAGATTCTCTCCCCATGCAAGTGGCTGAGCACTCGTTCTATGTCGACAACTGCCTTCATAGTTTGAGTGAAGTGAAAGACGCCAAGGCTCTGATTGATAACCTGCATGCACTCCTGAGCAAAGGAGGATTTGAGATCCGGCAGTGGGCAAGCAACGTGCCTGAAGTTGTTGCACACTTAACCTCCTGAAGCTAGCAGCGAGGTGTGGATATCCAAAACCAGCGACAACCTCAGCGAACTCACTCTTGGACTCACTCCAACGATACCCTCAGTTACAAGCATCGTCCTACTGAATCCTCAAGTGCCACTCTTCGACACGTCTACAGTGTTCTCGCCAAGCTCTATGATCTGTTAGGCTACATTGTAGTCATAGTCATAGTCCTAGTTTGTTTTATTGTCGAAAAACATTAACACCACTCTATTCGAATACATAAAGTGAATTCGAAATTTATTTTCCCCACTAACTAGGCAGGACAGTGACAGTGTGGCTAGGGGAGGGCCCGCTGCGCTTGCGCGCGCCGCCGACTGGGAGATGCAGAATGGAAAAGATGCAATACAATCAATGACAAATATTCACAACATGTAATGAGAGAAAAACAATTGGATAGGTAACATACTGTGTTTTTTTCTTTGGCAACAAGAAGGAAGGGTGGGGCAGAGATCAGATCAGAAATCAATTAAATTGATTGAAACCGAGAGCAGAAAGCAGACCTTTCTAAAAAAGACAGGGAAACATTTTACTTAATCATGTCAGTGTGAATAGTCCGAATAGTGTGTGCCACTGTTTTTGTAGAGTTCATGATAACAAGCCACATCTGTGGCCTTGGGAGTGTTCTTGCAAGGAAGCCAAGCCAAAACAAAGATAACCGTTGGAGACACAGATTTTCACAGGAGACAGATTTTTTACAGAGGGATTAATGTAGCATGATGAAATACATTTTAAGAGACCCAGGTGAGCGAGCAATTTAGCTGGGCCCCTGGTTCTGCCAAACCCCCATTTTCATATCCCCATGAAGATTCGTGAAAGATCTCATTAGTTCCTCTAGGCGTACAGGGTATTAAGATGGCGCTGGTGAGGCCAGCTGCGTGCGGGAGTAGCTCCGTCCCTACTTTTCTTCTTTTCCTCTTTTTACTTGTATATAGTCGTTTTTCTTGCTTTTTCTTTAGAGTAGGTGAAACAGGGCGCAGTCGCGCACCTGGGAAGCCTACTCTCACTACAGCTATACTGTTAGCTGTAGTGTTTTTGGACTTTTAATGAATCTGCGCCAGGGAGTACGACGGGATCTACCTGAAGCCATGCACAGGATTATATACACGCGTGACAAGCTCCTGGAGCTACGGGGCCCTTCTCTACTCCACGCGGGGAAACCGGAGGTCCCAGCGGAGATACGGAGAAAGAGGAGAGGCTGCAGGGGCGGACGCAGGAACCGGAGGCCGTATTCACCGAACGGACTACCCACGGTGATAACGGGGAATCTGCGT
The DNA here is from genome assembly GCA_036785185.1 of Paratrypauchen microcephalus. Lineage (NCBI taxonomy): Eukaryota > Metazoa > Chordata > Actinopteri > Gobiiformes > Gobiidae > Paratrypauchen > Paratrypauchen microcephalus. The sequence goes on from JAVJIX010000438.1 coordinate 83,798, forward strand.
TCGCTAAACAACAAGGTGGAGGAGCTTGTTGCGCTGACCCGACATCAGAGACAATTCCGGGACTGCAGTTTGATGTGCTTTTCTGAGACATGGCTAAATGGGAATATACCGGACAATGTAATCTCGCTGGACGGATTTACTATGAGGCGCGCGGACCGGACCGTGTCGGAGAGCGGGAAGACACGAGGAGGAGGACTTACCTTCTTCGTTAACGAACGCTGGTGCCACCCCGGGAATGTACACGTAAAACACCAGCTGTGCTCCCGGGACGTTGAACTGCTCGCTGTGGGTATGCGGCCGTATTATCTGCCCAGAGAAATTGCACACATTATTGTGTTCTGTGTGTATATTCCTCCATCGGCGGATGGTGCGGCAGCATGCGAACAGCTCCACAGCGTCATTAGTGATATGATGATACGTCACCCGCGCGCCTCATTTCTGATCACTGGGGATTTTAACCGCACATCTCTCTCCACTACTCTCCCCACATTCACCCAATACGTCACTTTCCCCACGAGAGACAATAAGACTCTGGACTTGTTTTACGCCAACATCAAGGACGCTTACACCTCCGCCCCCCTCCCCCCGCTCGGACGCTCTGATCACTGTCTGGTCTACCTGCTCCCGCAATACACACCCAGGGTGCGGAAAGAACCTGTGCGGAAGCGGTCTGTGAAGCTTTGGACTCAGGAGGCCTGTGAGAGTCTGAGAGACTGTTTCCAGAACACTGACTGGGACATTTTCACTGACTCTCATGGAGACGACATCAACGGCCTGACCCATTGCATCACAGACTACATCAACTTCTGCGTGGAGAACACTGTGCCAACCAGGAGGGTACGGTGTTTCCCCAACAACCACCCCTGGGTCACCCCTGAGCTTAAAGCCCTCCTGAACCAGAAGAAAAGGGCTTTCAACTCAGGGGACAGAGAGGAGCAGAAAAGGGTCCAGAGAGAGCTTCAGTAGAGGATCCGACAGGCCAAGAAGGACTATGGGAGGAGGATGGAGGAGCAGCTGGCCCAAAACAACGCACGGGGCGTGTGGAGAGGACTGAGGAGCATGTCTGGTTTTGGACAGAGTGGCAGAGGGACAGCTGATGGCGATCAGCGCTGGGCAGACGAATTTAACTGTTATTTCAACAGGTTTGACTCGACCCCCACCCCCTCTGCCCCTCTGCCGACTCCCTCCTCCTCTTCACACCTTCCCGGGCCAGTAGCCATACCCCCCTTCCCCCTCACACGGACTCAACCCAGCACCAGCCCCCCTCCACCCCCCACCACCACCACCACCCGCAGTCCACCCCAGTCCCCCCCCCTCTCCCCCCTCTCCATCACACCGGACGAGGTGAGGAGGGAGCTTAGGCGACTCAGGCAGAGGAAAGCCGCACGACCCGATGGTATCTGCCCCAGGCTGCTGAGAACCTGTGCAGACCAGCTCTGTGAGGTTCTCTGCTACATGTTCAATCTGAACCTCAGCCTGGAGAAGGTCCCCGTCCTGTGGAAGACCTCCTGCGTGGTCCCGGTTCCCAAAACAGCAAACGCCAGGGAACCGGCCCACTACAGACCAGTCGCCTTGACCTCTCACCTCATGAAGACCATGGAGAGGGTGATCCTCAGCCACCTCCGCTCTGTGGTGAGCCCCACCCTGGACCCACTGCAGTTTGCCTACAAGCCAAACGTAGGAGTAGAGGACGCCGTCATCTACTTTCTGCAGCGGGCGCTCACCCACCTTGAGACCGCCGGGAGCGCTGTGAGAGTCATGTTCTTTGACTTCTCCAGCGCCTTCAACACCATCAGGCCGGCGCTGCTGCAGGGGAAGCTGGAGGACGCGGGAGTGGATGGACATCTCGCTGCCTGGACCATCGACTACCTCACTGACCGTCCACAGTACGTGCGGCTGCGCGGCTGTGAGTCAGAGGTGGTAGTCTGCAGCACGGGGGCCCCCCAGGGTACTGTCCTCTCACCCTTCCTCTTCACCATATACACCTCGGACTTCACATACAACACGGACAGCTGCCATCTCCAGAAGTTCTCCGACGACTCGGCCATTGTGGGCTGTGTGTCTGAGGGGAACGAGCTGGAGTACCGCTCGGTCATCAGTGACTTTGTAGACTGGTGTGGGCGCAACCACCTGTGCCTTAACACCAGTGATCGACTTCAGGAGGAGACCACTACCTCACTCACCGGTGAACATCCAGGGGCAGGACATAGAGACTGTGGACAGTTTCAAGTACCTGGGTGTTCACCTCAACAATAAACTGGACTGGTCCCACAACACTGACGCCCTGTACAAGAAGGGCCAAAGTCGCCTCCACCTCCTGAGGAGACTGAGTTCCTTTGGAGTGAGCAGGCCTCTGCTCAAGACTTTTTATGACTCTGTGGTGGCCTCTGCTCTCCTCTACGCTGTCGTCTGCTGGGCCCCGAGCAGCACAGAACGGGACAGAAAAAGACTGAATAAGCTGGTTAAGAGGGCCAGCTCTGTCCTGGGCTGTCCTCTGGACCGTGTAGAGGAGGTGGCTGAGAGGAGGGTACTGGCCAAATTCATGTCCATTAAGGACGACACCTCTCACCCTCTGCACCGGACTGTAGAGGAGCTGAGCAGCTCCTTTAGCAGCCGACTAAGACACCCCCAGTGCAAGAAGGAGCGCTACCACAGATCCTTCATCCCCACTGCAATCAGACTGTATAATTCTAACATATAGGCCAGACGTGCAATATCCTCCTTTTCATGTTGATGCTTGTTGTTACTATTATCATTATTACTATTTTCCATTATTATTATTATTACGTATTACTATTTGTACTATTTATTACTTACTTTATCCCCTCCCTGCCTGCATACACTTTTCCCCTCTTGTCCAATTGTCCTGGAGCTACTGTGGCGAGTAAATTTCTCCTGTGTGAGATCAATAAAGGCTTATCTTATCTTACAGACTTTGCCCAGTTCTAAAGCATGCCTGTGATGATATCCAAACGTCGAGATGTTTCCTTCGGTTGAAACCCTTCCAAAAGGTCCTCAACCTGTGCCACTTTCTGATGTACTCCTTTCACGAGATCTCCCACGGCTTCACAGTGGCTTGAAATTGCTGCAGACAGCAAGTAAAGAGTCCCCCAAGCTGTCTGCAGCAATTTCAAGCCACGGCTTCACAGTGGCTTGAAATTGCTGCAGACAGCTTGGGGGACTCTTTACTTGCTGCCAGTTTACAAATTTTGCGATAGATCATGGACAATCCCAGGCCAATCAACAGATGTCCAGCTATCAGAAATCCAAATACGTAAATATCCTCCACATCCTCCAGGTACATTGATGTTACTTTGCTATGCTATTAGTACTTCCTGACTATCTTGGCGAGTCAACAGTTCTTCTTGATCCTAAGTATTTCATTGCATTATTGACCTTGTGTTATAGCTTTTAATAACTTTTAATGTCCCACTTGTCTAGATGATACAGCACGATTCTGGTGAGTCTGGGTCAAAAACCCTAGGAGGAGTTCGTTAAAATACATGGACAGGAAAATGTGCCCTCGGTGTCAGGTCACGTGCTCGGTCCAAAATGGCCGACTTCCTGTTGGTCGCCTAGCAACCGCATAATATACTTTTTTGTTCCTATTCCCATGATGCATCTGTGTACCAAATTTGGTTTGGCTACGACAAAGTTTATGCCGGGCGTCCCATTGGCCACGACAGATGTTTGGCCTGTTACCATGGCAACACGATGGGACATGGCGTGTTGACGTCATTACGTTTTGAATATGCAGAAATATGCAGCCGCCATTCATTCGAAAAATCAGCCTACCCAGAATTCATTGCTGTATCTCAGTAGAAACAAAGATACTTGCGTAAGATGACATAAAAAAATGAACAGAAATAATTTATTTATCTTTTTATTTCATTGTTGGATTATTAATAGTGAGGTTTATAAAAAAAAAAAAAAAAAAAAAAGGCGGTGTGGCTGCACCTGCTGAACCTGCTATAATTATGCCATTGGACTCGACTCAGGGGTGTGAGGCGAGCAAATCGTTGCTAGGTCCTTTGAACGGCAAGTTTATTTATAAAAAGAATGAAGACGGGACTATCAACAAGAACACACTGATTTGTAGCTTTTATAAAAAAGAATTTTCCAATCACTGGAGCTGCTCTAGCCTGACGTATCATTTGAACGCTAAACACGTCCGGACAAGTTTCATTGTTACCGGTGATAGTACTAGCGTGAGCTCACTTTGCTAAACCATGCTTGCAGAATTTGAGTTCTCTCTCTCTCTCTCTCTCTCTCACACACACATACACGCACATACACACTAACACACACACACAAGATTAAAATGCGAGATTCATTAATCCTGTAATTCTTTTTTTTTAATTGCCTGACAGCGCTAATTACTATATTTCTATATTTTATTTTTACTTGTACAAATGTAGGCTATATGTACATATGCCTTATTTGACACCAGTCTCTTTCCATGTTTGCTATATTATTAGGCCCGTGCGCTAAAGCGTAGGGCCTATTGTAACTATTGCGTAGGGCAAAACAAAGCGCGAAGCGCTTTGTTTTGAGCACGCAGCAGAGCGCGAAGCGCTCTCCCCTTTTTAAACACCTAGCAGTCATGTCAACGACTGGTGCCCGTTGACATGGCACGGTGGCATCGCCCGTGGCCGCAATAGCGGCCAAATTGTAATTGTTCACCCCAAAACATTCTCGGCCCACCAGCGTGCAGCAGAGCACGAAGCGCTCTCCCCTTTTTAAGCACCTAGCACTCATGTCAACGACTGGTGCCCGCTGACCTGGCACGGTGGCACCACCCGTGGCGGCAAAATTGTAATCGTTTTGTGGGCACACATGACATCGTGCACGCTCGTGCACGATGTCATGTGTGCCCACAAAACCAGAGCGCGAAGCGCTCTCCCTTTTCCAAACACTCAATGCCACACTATAGTGACACTCATAGCATCCAATAGCACAGACTGGCACTGCCCATTGCCACGAAAGCGGCATAATTGTAATCGTTAACCATCGTAAACGCCAAAAATGTGTATTGGGCAAGTGAGTAATCGATGAGGTCAATGACGAGCGCAACGCGCTCGTCATTGACAATGGACCCCACGGGTGCGTTACTGGACGCGAGCCCTTTCCTTTGATATATATATTGCCACCATAGGTGGCACCATATTGTTATTGTTCCGTTTTTTCTTATTAGGCCCGAGCGCTGAAGAGCGCATAGGGCCTATTGTAACCGTTCTGCGGTGCGAAGCACTGCAGAACCAGCGTGGAACGTGTGCAACGTGCTGGTAGGTGTCAATGGACCCCACGGGTGCGTTACTGGACGCCACCATTCGTGGCACTATATTGTTACTGTTCTGGTTTTTCTTCTTCTTATTATTATTTTTCCGACCACTTTTTCAGGTTTCGGGTACTTCCCACTGACGAAAACTCACGAAATTTTGCACAAAATTCAAGAACGCCAAAAAAGGAATTCACAAATAATCTGTATTAAAAAATCTTAAAAAATGGCTCGACAGCGCCACCTGGAAAATCAAAATACATTGCACCTATGGCTATACCTGAAAAATGAACTTTGTCGTAGACAAACGAAATTCGGGTGGTGGATAGGTCATGTCGTTACAAACCAAAAAATATATTACGCCGTTGCTAGGCGACCAACAGGAAGTCAGCCATATTGGCTCGAGCACGCGACCCGGCGCCGAAGGCGCATTTTCCTGTCCTCGTATTTTAACGAACTCCTCCTAGGGTTTTTGACCCAGACTCACCAGAATCGTGCTGTATCATCTAGACAAGTGGGACATTAAAAGTTGTTAAAAGCGTTCTAAAAGAGTGAATGGTGTTTCCGTGACAACGCCACAAATTTCGGGTTCGTTTTTGCGGCTCGCCATCAAACTTCGACGAGCGATAATTCGTGCATACTTTGGCCGATTTCATTCAAATTTTAATCATCGGTGGACACCCCGGTGCAAAATTTTACTTTGTCGTAGACATACCAAATTTGGTACACATATTTGTGACGGGGTATTGATCAAAAAACTCAATGACGCCAACACGCCATGTCCCATCGTGTTGCCATGGCAACAGGCCAAACATCTTTCGTCGCCAATGGGACGCCTGGCAAAAACTTTGTCGTAGCCAAACCAAATTTGGTACACAGATGCATCATGGGAATAGGAACAAAAAAGTATATTATGCGGTTGCTAGGCGACCAACAGGAAGTCGGCCATTTTGGACCGAGCACGTGACCTGGCACCGAGGGCACATTTTCCTGTCCATGTATTTTAACGAACTCCTCCTAGGGTTTTTGACCCAGACTCACCAGAATCGTGCTGTATCATCTAGACAAGTGGGACATTAAAAGTTGTTAAAAGCGTTCTAAAAGAGTGAACGGTGTTTCCGTGACAACGCCACAAGTTTCGGGTTCGTTTTTGTGGCTCGGCATCAAATTCACCGATTTTACTCAAACTTTAATGGTTGGTGGACACCCCGGCCCTGAACAGATCAATGTAAGAAAATCTGAAATGGACACTATAGCGCCCCCTAGGGAGATTGTGTGGAACAGAAAAATTTTACTTTGTCATAGACATACCAAATTTGGTACACACATTCGTGACAGGGTCTCGATCAAAAATCTCAAAGATGACCCCGCGCCATCTCCCATCGTGTTGCCATGGCAACAGGCCAAACATCTGTCCTTGTCATTAGGATTCTCTGGAAAAAACTTTGGTGTAGTCAAACAAAATTTGGTACACAGATGCATCATGGGAAGATAAACAAAAAAGTATATTATACCGTTGCTAGGCAACCAACCAGCCATTTTGGATAGACCATGTGACCTGGTGGCAAATGCGTCATTTCCTGTCAAACTTCGACAAGTGATAATTCACGCATACTTTGGCTGATTTTACTCAAACTTTAATTGTTGTTTGACACCCCGGCCCTGAACAGATTGATATAAGACAATCTAAAATGGCCATAATAGCGCCCCCTAGGGTAATTGCATAGAACAGAAAAAATTTACTTTGCCGTAGACACACCAAATTTGGACCACACATTCGTGACATGGTCTTGATCAAAAAACACAGTGACACCCCCACCCCATCTCACATCATGTTGCCATGGTAACAGGTCAAACATCTGTCCCTGCCATTAGGATGCCCGGCAAAAACTTTGGTGTAGCCACACCTAATTTGGTACATAGATGGTTCATGGGAATAGGAAAATGGCGGATTTGCGCCACCCCCCCTGCGAGTGCAAGCGAGGGCCGATCATCGCCGCTTGCGGCTATATTTCTTATTATTATTTTCCCGACCACTTTTTCAGGTTTCGGGTACTTCCCACTGACGAAAACTCACGAAATTTTGCACAAAATTCAAGAACGCCAAAAAAGGAATTTACAAATAATCTGTATTAAAAAAAATCTTAAAAAATGGCTCGACAGCGCCACTTCGAAAATCAAAATACATTGCGCCTATGGCCATACCCCATAAATGAACTTTGTTGTAGATAAACGAAATTCGGGTGGTGGATAGGTCATGTCGTTACGAACCAAAAAATATATTACGGCGTTGCTAGGCGACCAACAGGAAGTCGGCCATATTGGACCGAGCACGCGACCCGGAGTTGAAGGCGCATTTTCCTGTCCTCGTATTTTAACGAACTCCTCCTAGGGTTTTTGACCCAGACTCACCAGAATTGTGCTGTATCATCTAGACATGTGGGACATTAAAAGTTGTTAAAAGCGTTCTAAAAGAGTGAACGGTGTTTCAGTGACAACGCCACAAATTTCGGGTTCGTTTTTGCGTCTCGCCATCAAACTTCATCGAGCGATAATTCGCGCATACTTTGGCCGATTTCACTCAAACTTTAATCGTTGGTGGACACCCCGGCCCTGAACAGATTGATATAAGAAAATCTGAAATGGGTGCTATAGGGCCACCTAGGGAGATTGCATGGAAGCGCAAAATTTTACTTTGTCGTAGACATACCAAATTTGGTACACATATTTGTGACGGGGTATCGATCAAAAAACTTAATGACGTCAACACGCCATGTCCCATTGTGTTGCCATGGCAACAGGCCAAACATCTGTCATCGCCAATGGGACGCCCGGCATAAACTTTGTCGTAGCCAAACCAAATTTGGTACACAGATGCATCATGGGAAGAGGAACAAAAAAGTATATCATGCGGTTGCTAAGCGACCAACAGGAAGACGGCCATTTTGGACCGAGCACGCGACCTGGCACCGAGGGCGCATTTTCCTGTCCTCTTATTTTAATTAACTCCTCCTAGGGTTTTTGACCCAGACTCACCAGAATCGTGCTGTATCATCTAGACAAGTGGGACATTAAAAGTTGTTAAAAGCGTTCTAAAAGAGTGAACGGTGTTTCCGTGACAACGCCACAAATTTCAGGTTCGTTTTTGTGGCTCGCCATCAAATTCGACGAGTGATAATTCGCACATACTTTGGCCGATTTCACTCAAACTTCAATCGTTGGTGGACATCCCGGCCCTGAACAGATTTCTATAAGAAAATCTGAAATGGACACTATAGCGCCCCCTAGGGAGATTGCATGGAAGTGCAAAATTTTATTTTGTCATAGACATACCAAATTTGGTACACACATTCGTGACAGGGTCTCGATCAAAAATCTCAAAGATGACCCCGGGGCATCTCCCATCGTGTTGCCATGGCAACAGGCCAAACATCTGTCCTTGTCATTAGGATTCTCTCGAAAAACTTTGGTGTAGTCAAACAAAATTTGGTACACAGATGCATCATGGGAAGATAAACAAAAAGTATACTATACCGTTGCTAGGCAACCAACCAGCCATTTTGGATAGACCATGTGACCTGGTGGCGAAGGCGCCATTTCCTGTCAAACTTCGACGAGTGATAATTCGCACATACTTTGGCTGATTTTACTCAAACTTTAATCGTTGGTGAACACCCTGGCCCTACACAGATTGATATAAGAAAATCTCAATTAGCTTTAATAGCGCCCCCTAGGGAGATTGCATGGAATAGAAAAATTTTACTTTGCCGTAGACACACCAAATTTGGACCACACATTCGTGACATGGTCTCGATCAAAAAACACAGTGACACCCCCACTCCATCTCACATCATGTTGCCATGGTAACAGGTCAAACATCTGTCCCTGCCATTAGGATGCCCGGCAAAAACTTTGGTGTAGCCACACCTAATTTGGTACATAGATGGTTCATGGGAATAGGAAAATGGCGGATTTGCGCCATCCCCCCTGCGAGTGCAAGCGAGGGCCGATCATCGCCGCTTGCGGCTATATTTATTATTATTATTATTTTCCTCTCCCCCTATTTTCAGGTTTCGGGTACTTCCCACTGACGAAAACTCAGGAAATTTTGCACAAAATTCAAGAATGCCAAAAAAGGAATTTACAAATAATCTGTATTAAAAAAAAAAATCTTTAAAAATGGCTCGACAGCGCCCCCTGGAAAATCAAAATACATTGAGCCTATGGCTATACCCGTGTTGCCATGGCAACAGGCCAAACATGTGTCCTTGCCAATGGGACGCCCGGCAAAAACTTTGTTGTAGCCAAATCAAATTTGGTATACAGATGCATCATGGGAATAGGAACAAAAAAGTATATTACACCATTGCTACAACAGGAAGTCAGCCATATTGGCCCGACCCATTTTCCTGTTCTTGTATTTTAACGAACTGCTCCTAGGGTTTTTGACCCAGACTCACCAGAATCGTGCTGTATCATCTAGACAAGTGGGACATTAAAAGTTATTAAAAGCTTTCTAAAAGAAACGGTGTTTCCGTGACAATGCCACAAATTTCAGGTTAGTTTTTGTGGCTCGCCATCAAACTTCAACGAGCGATAATTTGCACATACTTTGGCCGATTTCACTCAAACTTTAATCGAAAATAAACTTTAATCGAAAATAATAGAACAGTGCAGGAAAGGCTTATGAGTGACCCTCCTCTTAAAATAATTTAAATTAAAAGGCGAAACAAACAACCCCTCCCCAGCTCACCCCCAGGCATTCAACACACATATACATGCAGATAACACACAAACCCACACATGCATCCAGCTAGAAAAAATGGGAGGAAAATGGCGGGTTAGCGCCAACCCCCCCTGCGAGTGCAAGCGAGGGCCGATCATCGCCACTTGCGGCTATATTCATTATTATTATTATTATTATTATTATTATTATTATTATTATTATTATTATTATTATTATTATTATTAAAATATATTGTGATATGTGAGCTACTGTGTCCATATTATTTTAATAACATGCGTGAAGAGTCCATCAGTCGTCCAGGTAGAATCCATGATAAAAGGAGAAATTCAATTCAACTGGACAAAGTTTGTTTGGTCGAAAACGTTTCGCCGCTCATCCGAGAGGCTTCGTCAGCTCTGGTTCTAGTGCTGGTTAGACCCTGTTTATATCTAGCTGCAGGGAGGAGCTCCCTACACTGAAATAGCTCTGAAACTATCTCAACTAATCTGTCTCTTTTGTTTTACGAATTCCTCTGGCGTCTAGTATTAGCATATCTATTCAGCCCTAGGAGGCGCTCACTACACTGAAATAGCTCTGAAACTATCTCAACTACCGTATTGGCCCGAATATAAGACGATGTTTTTTGCACTGAAATAAGACTGAAAAAGGGGGGTCGTCTTACATTCGCGGTCTAGACATTATACCCATTCACAACGCTAGATGGCACCAGATATCTTTAAAGCGAATGCTGAACACACCCACCGCTGACTTCAAAGCAAGCCTCGGCTGGTGTAAAAGAATGATGCGGTGTAATGGACTAACTCTGCGACGCAGAACAAGTCTAGCCCAGCGCCTGCCCTCTGACTTTGGAGAGAAGCTGTTGTCTTCAGAGGCAGAGGATGTTTGTGAGGAGTAATGTTCTGACATGACAGATCTTAGCTACTCTCAAGTTTAAACCAGTTTGCATTATTTTATTGCAATGTTTTTCCTTATTCAGATTTGTTTCAAGACTACAGTTACAGTTAGACTTCACTTTGATGGTTAATGCAGTTAACAGTCACAGTAGATTGGTTTATTTACATTTCAAAAACCAGAAGTCATTAATTTACAAATGTGATTGCACTTTAGTGTACATATTTAAATGTTCAGATATTAAGATGTGATAGACAGTTTTTGCATGATTTGAATGAGGCAAAATAACATGCTTTTTCTCTCGAATATATTGTTATAATCATTTGTTTCAGATGTAGTGTAATTATTTTCTGTATAAAAATTAAATTTGGTGTTCAAAAAGTCTTTTTTCAAACTTGAGTCTTGAAAAAGAGGGGGTCGTCTTATAATCGGGGTCGTCTTATATTCGGGCTAATACGGTAATCTGTCTCTTTGTTTTTCAAATTTCTCTGGCATCTATTTTAATAACATCCATCCATCCATCCATCCATTTTCTTCCGCTTATCCGGGGCCGGGTCGCGGGGGCAACAGTCTAAGCAGGGACCTCCAGACTTCCTTCACCCCGGACACTTCCTCCAGCTCCTCCGGGGGGACCCCAAGGCGTTCCCAGGCCAGCCGGGACACATAGTCCCTCCAGCGTGTCCTGGGTCTTCCCCGGGGTCTCCTCCCGGTGGGACATGCCCGGAACACCTCCCGAGGGAGGCGTCCAGGAGGCATCCGGAACAGATGCCCAAGCCACCTCAGCTGGCTCCTCTCCACGTGGAGAAGCAGCGGCTCTACTCCGAGCTCCTCCCGTGTGACCAAGCTCCTCACCCTATCTCTAAGGGTGCGCCCAGCCACTCTGCGGAGGAAACTCATTTCGGCCGCTTGTATCCGCGATCTTGTCCTTTCGGTCATTACCCAAAGCTCATGGCCATAGGTGAGGGTAGGAACGTAGATTGACCGGTAAATTGAGAGCTTCGCCTTTTGGCTCAGCTCCCTCTTCACCACAACGGTCCGGTACAACGACCGCATCACTGCCGACGCTGCACCAATCCGCCTGTCAATCTCACGCTCCATCCTCCCCTCACTCGTGAACAAGACCCGAGATACTTGAACTCCTCCACTTGAGGCAAGGACTCTCCACCCACCCAGAGAGGGCAAACCACCTTTTTCCGGTCGAGAACCATGGCCTCGGATTTGGAGGAGCTGATCTTCATCCCAGCCGCTTCACACTCGGCTGCGAACCGCCCCAGTGCACATTGGAGGTCCCGGTTTGATGAAGCCATCAGGACAACATCATCCGCAAACAGCAGAGATGAGATCCTGTGGTTCCCAAACCGGATCCCCTCCGGCCCCTGACTGCGCCTAGAAATTCTGTCCATAAATATAATGAACAGAACCGGTGATAAAGGGCAGCCCTGGCGGAGTCCAACATGCACCGGAAACAGGTCCGACTTACTACCGGCAATGCGGTATACACAGCTCCTGCTCCGGTCATACAGGGATCGAACAGCCCTTAACAAAGGGCCCCGAACCCCGTACTCCCAGAGCACCCTCCACAGGACCCCACGAGGGACACGGTCGAATGCCTTCTCCAGATCCACAAAGCACATGTGGACTGGTTGGGCAAACTCCCATGCACCCTCGAGCACCCGATGGAGAGTATAGAGCTGGTCCAGTGTTCCCCGGCCGGGACGAAAACCACACTGCTCCTCCTGAATCCGAGGTTCGACTATCGGTCGAATTCTCCTCTCCAGCACCCTGGAATAGACCTTACCGGGAAGGCTGAGGAGTGTGATTCCCCGATAGTTGGAACACACCCTCCGGTCCCCCTTCTTAAACAGAGGGACCACCACCCCGGTCTGCCATTCCAGAGGTACTGTCCCCGACCGCCACGCGATGTTGCAGAGACGTGTCAGCCAAGACAGCCCTACAACATCCAGCGACTTGAGATACTCAGGACGGATCTCATCCACCCCCGGGGCCTTGCCACCGAGGAGCTTTCCAACCACCTCAGTGACTTCAGCCAGGGTGATGAGTGAGTCCGACCCCGAGTCCCCAGCCTCTGCTTCCTCCTCGGAAGACATGACGGCGGGATTGAGGAGATCCTCAAAGTATTCCTTCCACCGTCCGACAACATCCCCAGTCGAGGTCAACAGCTCCCCACCCACACTGTAAACAGTGTTTGTGGAGCACTGCTTCCCCCTCCTGAGGCGCCGGACGGTTTGCCAGAATTTCTTTGAGGCCGTCCGATAGTCCTCCTCCATGGCCTCTCCGAACTCCTCCCAACTCCGAGTTTTTGCCTCTGCCTCCGCCCGGGCTGCCGCACGCTTAGCTCGGCGGTACCCGTCGGTTGCCTCCGGAGTCCCACGAGCCAACAAGGCCCGATAGGACTCCTTCTTCAGCCTGACGGCATCCCTTACTTCCGGTGTCCACCACCGGGTTCGGGGATTGCCGCCGCGACAGGCACCACAGGCCTTACGACCACAGCTACGGGCGGCCGCATCGACAATAGAGGCCGAGAACAGAGCCCATTCGGACTCTATGTCCCCAGCCTCCCCGGAATCTGGGAGAAGCTCTCCCGGAGGTGTGAGTTGAAGGTGCCCCTGACAGAGGGCTCTGCCAGACGTTCCCAACAGACCTTCACTACGCGCTTGGGCCTGCCAGGTCTTTCCGGCTTCCTCCCCTGCCAGCGGACCCAACTCACCACCAGGTGGTGATCGGTTGACAGCTCTGCCCCTCTCTTCACCCGAGTGTCCAAGACACGCGGCCGGAGGTCAGATGACACGACAACAAAGTCGATCATCGACCTCCGTCCTAGGGTGTCCTGGTGCCACGTGCACTGATGGACACCCTTGTGCTCGAACATGGTGTTCGTTATGGACAAACTGTGGCTAGCACAGAAGTCCAATAACAGAACACCACTCGGGTTCAGATCAGGGAGGCCGTTCCTCCCAATCACCCCTCTCCAGGTGTCACTGTCGTTGCCCACGTGGGCGTTGAAGTCCCCCAGGAGAACAACGGAGTCCCCGGTCGGTGCACTGTCCAGTACCCCTCCCAGGCACTCCAAGAAGGCCGGGTACTCCGCACTGCTGTTCGGCCCGTAGGCCGACACAACCGTAAGAGACCTGTCCCTGACCCGAAGGCGCAGGGACGCGACCCTCTCGTTCACCGGGGTGAACTCCAACACACAGCGGCTGAGCCGTGGGGCAATGAGTAGGCCCACACCGGCCCGCCGCCGTTCCCCGCGGGCAACGCCAGAGAAATGGAGAGTCCAGCCCCCTTCAAGGAGTTGGGTTCCAGAGCCCAGGCTGTGCGTGGAGGTGAGGCCGACTATATCTAGTCGATAGCGCTCAACCTCCCGCACGAGCTCAGGCTCCTTCCCCCCAGCGAGGTGACATTCCATGTCCCCAGAGCTAGTCTCCATGTCCGGAGATCTGGTCGCCGAGGCCCCTGCCTTCGGCTGCCGCCCAGATCTCTCTGCACCGGCCCCTTATGGATCCTCCTGCGGGTGGTGGGTCCACGGGAGGACGGCCCCACGTCGCTCCTTCGGGCTGAGCCCGGCCGGGCCCCATGGGGAAAGGCCCGGCCACCAGGCGCTCGTTCGCGAGCTCCCACCCCAGGCCTGGCTCCAGGGTGGGGCCCCGGTGACGCCGATCCGGGCGACGTAACTGACCTCGATTGAATACTCATCATAAGGGCTTCTGAACCGCTCTTGGTCTGACCCGTCCCCCAGGACCTGTTTGCCTTGGGTGACCCTACCAGGGGCATAAAGCCCCCGACAACATAGCTCCCGGGATCATTCGGGCACTCAAACCCCTCCACCACGTTAAGGTGGCGGCTCAAGGAGGGGCTTTTAATAACAATAATACATTTTTTAAAAATATAAGTTTGTCAAAGTCTAAGTCTAAAGCTCCAACCCATATGCTGATGTTTTCATGGGGCACCTGATTTAATGCAACATTAAACTTTGTTTGAGCAGCATAGGCTTCAGTCTCTCAGAAGGGAAGTTGAACACTGCTGTTAGAGGTTTTTATGGGCACCTGATTTCCATGTATTTGAGCAAAATGTGTCTTTCCCCAGCACAGATATATATTATATGAGGTCAAAATAAGTCCACTGTGCACTGTCTGTGTCTAATTATAAAACACTTTATTGTCCGATAATCAAGAAGTGCACAGTGAACATACCAGTTTTTAGCACTAGGGCTAGAGCCTGATCTGTGTACCTCGCTTTATTTGCTAATTCATGAGTGAGCAGCCAGAAGTATGTCCAAGAATGCTAAAATACATTGCATTTTTGAGAGATTTATTTGAAATTGCAGGTTTAATGTAACTGCTTAAGTTTAGTACTTAAGTTTAGTGCTATAATATTTCCTCATCATACCTGGAGTTGTGTTTTGTTTCATTCACACTGCATATTTAGGCTTCTTCTTCTCTCAAACAGGAAACACATCCGCCTTGTGACAGACTGTTTGCATGTTTATGCTGCTTTTTTCCACATACCTTTTTTGCCTAGGTAGGCAGCACCATTTACGTAGGCCCACAAAAATATGAAATAATTAAGTATATTAAAAAAGTTATTTATCTATGAAAAAGGTGTAAAACGTAAAAAAAAAAACAGGTAAAACGAGTGTTTAAAAAAAAAAAACGGTAAAGTGATGCACTGGACATTATAGCACCTGTAAGAAATGAAAACTACTTTCACCACTGTATATTACTATACTGGAGTCACTTTAACTGCTGCTTGTTCACTGCTCAGAATCAAAGACATTTATTGTGCAACATTCCTGTGCCTTTTAACCTTACAGTGTTGTGTTTTTTAGTTGATTGTACATACTTATTATTAGTTATCTTAATTTTGATGCATGCTCATATTTTCCTACTGTTTCTGAAACTTAAGTTGTGAAACTTGTGACACTGCAATTTCCCAATTGTGGGACAAATAAAGGATTATCTTGTGATGTGAGGTGGTAATACAGTAAGTGCTCCACTACTTGAATCATTTCAGCCCTGGAATTGCACCTCCACTGAACAAAAGGTAGCTGTTAACATAATATGATATCACAAGCATTTAGGAACGGAGCATTTTCAGTTTTGGAGCTCTAGACAGTAATAAAGCAGGATACTCAAATATGTTTGAATGCAACAAAACACAACAAGGTATATTTTTAATGAGGAAACAACGTTAAAACATGGCTTAATGCTCACAAGAGTCTATTTTGCGTAACATATATATTCTTACATTTAACTCCAGCTCCCTAAAGGCATGATCAGAGGTGTGGTCGGAGCCATTGAGGGTGTGGCTGTTACCAAGGGGACCAGCCTCAGTCAGACCCAGCTGAACCATGGCCGTCTCAGTGGCGTTGATCGTTCGCAGAACCTCAGTGGTGAGGTCACAGAGGGCCGCCGCACTTGACTTCTGCAGAGCATAGGATACTGTTAGCCATGCCCCAGAGATTCTTATGCCCATTTTAGTTGGCCATGACCCTCACAGATACTCCTGATACTGCCCAAAAACTTCTTTGAAAGACTGACCAGTTTCTCCTCTTTATTGTTATTATCTTATTTTTTTTAACCTGTTCTCTTTTACTATTTGTTCATATGACAAATGTGGGTACTCATTTTAACATCAAACTAATCAAGGAGAGAAATGACAAAGGCTAATATTTTAATGACATCGCTCAAATTGAGAATGGAAGTGTGTTTACTCTTACCTTTACCCATAATCTAAATAATACATGTTTTTTGTTCACAAAGCAGATTTAGCCTACAATGCTTTTGTGCTGAATTTTGTGTTGATCCAATGTTAATCAGTTTAAAAATGCATTAAAAAATTCAGTTCTTTTAAAAAAAGGAGATCCAGTTCCAACCATTCATGTTAAGGAACCGTCCCATTGAACGGACTCATTCACAAACATCACATCTTTTTTCCATTTCCTAACTTTTGGGGCACACACAGGTCTGCTTTCACACATCAACAAACGGCATATAAAAGCTGGTGTAGCATACTTAACAAACGCCTACCTAGGCTAAATGTACACTAATGTAATAGGCTAGGCCCTGCTTGGACTTAATCTGGGTATCATTTAGCCTAGTCCAGAGGGGGTAACCTGGCCTTCCCCAACGATGCCTGACCGGGCACAGCCCGAAGGAGCAATGTAGGGCTGTCCTCCTGTGTACCCACCACGAGTAGGAGGATAAGAGGCCAGTGCAGGGAGATCTGGGCAGCAGTCGAAGGCACAGGCCTCGACGACCGGAATGTCACCTGGGGGGACACAGCTTGGGCTCTGGAACCTAACTCCTTGAGGGGTGCTGGACCCTCCATTTCTCTGGCCTTGCCTGCAGGGATCGGCGGCGGGCTAGTGTGGGCCTGCTCAGTGCCCCACAGCTCAGCAGCCGTGTGTTTGAGTTCACCCTGATAAACGAGAGGGTCATGACCCTGCTCTTTCAGGTTGGGGACAGGTCTCTCACTGTTGTGTCGCCATATGGGTCAAACAGCAGTGCAGAGTACCCGGCCTTCTTGGAGTGCCTGGGAGGGGTGCTGGACAGTGCACCGACCGGGGACTCCGTTGTTCTCCTGGGGGACTTCAACGCCCATGTGGGCAACAGCAGTGACAACTGGAGAGGGATGATCAGGAGAAACAGCCTCCGTGATCTGAACTCGAGTGGTGTCCTGTTATTGGACTTCTGTGCTAGTCATGGTTTGTAACGAACACCATATTCGAGCACAAGGGTGTCCATCAGTGCACGTGGCACCAGGACACTCTAGGCCGGAGGTCAATGATCGACTGTTGTGGTGTCATCTGACCTCCGGCCTCGTGTCTGACACTCGGGTCAAGAGGGGCAGAGCTGTCAACCGATCACCACCTGGTTGTGAGTTGGGTCTGCTGGCAGAGGAAGAAGCCAGAAAGACCTGGCAGACCCAAGCGTATCGTGAGGGTCTGTTGGGAACATCTGGCAGAGCCCTCTGTCAGGGAGAGCTTCTCCCAAATCTCGGGAGAGGCTAGGGACATGGAGTCCAAGTGGGCTTTGTTCTCGGCCTCTATTTTCCATGCTGTGGTCGTACAGTCTATGGGTGTGTGTTGCAGCAGCAATCCCTGAACCTGGTGCTGGACACCGGAAGTAAGAGATGCCATCAGGCTGAAGAAGGAATCCTACTGGCCTTGTTGGCTCATGGGACTCCTGAGGTAGGTCAAGCATTCTGCAGCCCGGGCAGTCACAGTGGCAAAAACTTGGGGTTGGGAGGAGTTCAGAGAGGCCATAGTGGAGGACTATTGGATGGCCTCAAAAAAATTCTGGTAAGCTATCCGACGTCTCAGGAGGGGTAAGCTTCACCAACACTATATACAGTGCGGGTGGAGAGCTGTTGATTGGGGATGTTGACGGACGGTGGAAGGAATACTTTAAGGATCTCCTCAATCCCACCGTTACATCTTCCGAGAAGGAAGCAGAGGCTGGAGACTCAGAGGCAGACTCGTCCATCACCCTGGCTGAAGTCACTGAGGTGGTTGACAAGCTCCTTGGTGGCAAGGCTCTGGGGGTGGATGAGATCCGTCCTGAGTATCTTAAGCCTCTGTATGTTGTGGTGCCATGGTTCTTGACTGGGAAAAGGTGGCTTGACCTCTCCAGGTGGGTTGAGTGATCCTGCCTCAAGTGGAGGAGTTTAAGTATCTCGGGGTCCTGTTCACGAGTTAGGGGAGGATGGAGCGTGAGATAGACAGGTGGATTGATGCACTGTCAGTAGTGATGCGGTCACTGTATCGGACTGTCAGTCACATGGGAGGGGCTCAAAGTAGAGCCGCTGCTCCTCCATGTTGAGAGGATCCAGCTGAGGTGGCTCAAGCATCTGTTCCGGATGCCTCCTGGACATCTCCCTCGGGAGGTGTATAAGGTATGTCCCACCAGGAGGAGGTCCCAGGCAAGACCCAGGACACGCTGGAGAGACTATGTCTCCTGGTTGGCCTGGGAACGCTTTGAGGTATCCCCAGAGGAGCTGGAGAAAGTGTCTGGGGTGAACGAAGTCTGAGAGTCCCTGCTTAGACCGCGAGCCGGCCCCAGATAAGCATAAGAAAATGAACAGATGGATAGAACTTTGGGCTGAATAGCTTGTCCTGCTTCACTTTCTGGGGACAGGGGACAGCATGTGCTAGTCACGACTGACAACACCACCTTGGCGGCGTATGTCAACAAGCAGGGGTGCTGCACTCCCAACAACTGCACTCACTGACACAATCTGATATTACAGGCTGGCTCTCACCTACGATATTGTCGCTGAAAGCCACACATATGCCAAGCCTCATGAACCGAGGAGCAGATCTGCTCTCTCGGGGCAACCCTCATTACAAAGATTTGAAATTTCACAACAGGGTTGTGAGCCAGACATGGGAGAGATACGGCAGAGCAGAGGTGGACCTATTCTCATAAGAAGAGAATGAGCAGTGTCATCTATTTTGCTCAGACAGTGTGGAAGGCAGATTACCGTCAGCCTGAGGTTGCAGCTGACGTTTTGGGATGTGATATGGCAGCTTGGCCACGGGCTTCTTCGAAAATGCCTGCCTTGCTGCTATATTGGGAAAGAGAAGCTCTTTTCTGGGGAGACACAACTGTAGAGCTTCGCTTTCTTGCTTCTTCTCCTTACAATGTTGTTGCATTGTGGTGACAGTGTACCAAAACAGGCCCTTGGGGTCCACAGGGACATCCTGGAGCTGGGTCTTGTCTCTTTCGGAGAGGCTGGGGAGGAGCCATCTGACCTTCTCCTGTGTGACCATCACACCCATAGCTTAACAGCAAGCCTGAAGGGCGCACCAGTGCAGACGGAGGCAGAGGTCGGTGACCACACACAGCTCGTCCCACACCGCAGGTGTCGGTAAGGAGGACACCTGCAATTCTGCCTGGAAGCCTAGTAGTAGGGATGACGCATTCAATGCTTTCACTGAAGTAGCTACTGCTTTGTAAGCTCTTCTCCATTGGGGTTGTTTGGAAACAATCCATTTTGGACAAGAGAGCAGGGTGGGGGGAAGAAAATCCCTTCTTCTCTATGACATCCCAGTCCAAAGCCGCCACTTCTTGGGTCAGAGTTTTGGTTGCGAGTGGGTTACTCCAGGAGCAAGTGGCTTCCTTCAGACATTCTGGGAACGCTGGTAGGAGATGCTTAGCTGAGGTCTTGGTGCCAATAGGCTTCTGCCCTCGTAGCAGGACCTTGCGGTCTCCCCGCCCTGTATGTGGAGCATGCATCATATCGTCCAGCCAGTCAGGGATAGTGTTATAAGGCTTCTGTGGGACCAGATCGGAGAGCTGTCCCATATGTGAGATACTAAAACAAATGTTGAAAGAGAACTTCCATTAAGCAAGCATGTAGTAAGCAAGCAGAAGTCATGTTTATATTCATTTGTGTTTTTTGTTGTATTTAAAATATATGTTTTAAATAAATGCATACATACCATCCAAGTAATCAATGCACATTGTAGGTTTCTGACCAATGCCATTTTTACCATTGTATTTTGGCAAATGAGACTGCACTGCCCACATAAAGAGCAGCGTGCTCCATATCCAGTGTGGCAATATCCTGTGTGCATAGATTTAAGAGAGAATCCAACCTATTTTTGACTCTAAATTGACGCTGTACATAGCAAACATTTATCTGTTGTTGATTTTGTACATTTACCATCAGGACAATGTTCTGATCTTCGCTAATGCCTTTTCCTTTCTCCCTTAAATGCTGCTCTGTGTCTGCTGTGCCTCTATTGTCTTCATCTCTATTTCTCCTGTTGGAGTAGATTTTCGAATCCTAAATTATGCCGTTGCTGGCCTAGTGAAGGTATTAGTTCAGAAGGTGACAGTTTGAGGACCATCTCCAATCAGTGGATACTCCCCGACGCTTGGATACAATCATTAATATGCTTGGGGAACTGTGCAAAAACAGCACAGCGCAGTCCGCAACCATTGTTACACACCAGGAGGAGTTGTCTAGAGGTCTCTCGGCTCTGCAAGGTGACATGAAGTTGGGGGCCTGGCAGGACCAGGGTTCTTAAAATTGTCAGTTCGCCTGAGTTCCTTAGTGTTGGTTAATTCAACTCTGCCAGAAAATCTACAATAAACAGGACTGCTGTATTGTGTTCGGCGGCAGTTTAACGAGTAGTAACGTTTTGGCTGAGGTGCACATACACAGCACAGCAAACACCACTAGCTTTCTGATTGGCTGGGTTCACTGTGTTTTTAAACTTTCATTATAAACTCACTATAACCATTTGGATGATTTCAATTCTGGAATTGCCAATCTCTTCTGATATTAAGGTAGCTCTTAACTGAAAACTCCCACTACATGATTGACATCATAAGGTGGAATCGAGCATTTTGAGCTTTAGAAGTGTAGACAGACCAATAATGCTGGATTACTCAAACGTGTGAATGAAACAAAACACAACTTTGGGTATATTTTTGCAAACGTACCCACAACACTATAACATGGCTTAAAACTCATCTTTAAAGTCATGTAATCATGTAGTTTGTCATGTAGTTTTTATATTATATGTGTATTATATTGTCTTATAAACTACAACATTTTGAATCAGCTGACAACATACCTTCTGGGCTTTGCTGGGACCCTCATCACTGGAAGAGCTGAGGGCAGGGTCGGCTTCTGCCCAGGGCTCTATGGACTCTGTGGCTCTGGTCTCTGCCTTGGTTTTAGAGAGGTTGGTGGTCTTCTTGGAATTGGTTTCATCATCAGAAGAGAGGTTTCGATCACTCAGATTTCCTGCCAATTCACTCAACTTCCTGCGCAGTTTCTCCTCTTCTGTCTGATTAAAGACCAGTGAGAAAAAAATTCACTGCTCATCTGGAAAACCAAAATCAGCGAGGGATCTGGCTGCAGCCCTCAAATCAGAGGACCCTCACGTAACTTACCTCCAGCCATAGGTGCCTAAAAGTAAACCAACAGTGACCATGCCAAAAGGCCGCCAAAGTCCAGTGTTTCCTGTCTGCTATTTTCATCACAGTGTTACGAGAGTTGGCATTGTTTTACACTAAAGACAAGTCCATTCTCCTTTTCTAACCTTAACCATTACAGACTTGTGCCTAATGTTAACCAGGCACAGGGCCTATGACAACACATTCACAGACAACTACATCTAATATGTAAGTTTTAAAGATCCCATGACATGGTACTTCTTGATGCTTTTATATGGCGTCTTAATGGTTCCCTAATACTGTAAATGAATCCTTCTTCAAAATCAAGACTCAGTGCATGAGAAAGCCTCGTGAACAGTCATGAGTCATAAATATCTCTCTCAAACACTTTATTATGGGCGTTGTTGCTTGAATGCAAATGAGGAGGACAGAGACAGGCCAGTGCAGCTGGTGGGGGGGGGGGGCGATGTGCGCTGTGACCCACTTCCGCGTTTATGCACGGAGGAAGATATGAGATGATTTACATTGAAAAATAAACACATTTCCACAGAAAATAAAATTCAACCACTGCTGTTTCAGAGGTTTAGAGGCCTGGAAACACTCTCACGTGCCTCCAGGCAAATAAAATAACGCATCTCGCATTGCGTAGCTCGTTTGCGGTCCAAACTCTCTGGGCGTATTTCCAGAGACGGTGGGTAGACATCCAGACGGGGGGTGGAACTGCATTTGCATTTTTCCCTGAATGTGATGTCAGAAATTTCCCTTGTTCAGAATTGCCCGTTTGGGCTGTATTTTTTTCAAACGCGGAAAAGGATCGCAAATGCTCAGTTTGCACATTTCGCAACTTTTAGCCATGGGAGGGCCCTAAACAGGGTAGGGGAGCTCACGTTAACGTTTAAAAACCGCAGAAAGGGAAAATTTCATGCCATGGGACCTTTAATAAGTTTTTATTTATATAGCGCTTTAAACAGACGTATGTCACAAAGAGCTAAGCTACTATTGGTGGTGGATGGATGGATGGAAGCGTGGCTGCCAATCTTACCACCACCATCACTCATGCACACACCATTTTGATACTAGGCAATGTGGGTGGAAGTGCCTTGCCTAAGGCCACAACAACTGCCACTGTGGATCAGGCTTTGACAAGCCGGTATGGCCACAAATATGCCTATGCTATTTACATCCTTGTAGGCATATTCTATTAAACTATTAGACAGTTTAATACATGTTTTTTTTATGTTTGTAACATGTTTTGCTTACACAAGCAGAGTAGAGCTAAGATAACACAAAACTAGTTAAGATGGAGGTCTGCAGCCAGACTCTTGTAATGAGCAGAGCCTTGTCAGTATTAGATGGAGGTGCTGCAGCGTGTTACAGTGGATGCCCAGGATAGTTTTTGGTAGGTTTTTTAGACAGAGTGGTGAATCAGTGAAAAAAAAACAACAAAAAAACAACAACAACAAAACCCCCAAAACAATCAGTGAAAGGATATAGAGCAGATTTTTGCAAACAATGTTGACAGTCAGTGAGAGGATCAGAGTGAACTTCAACAGTGAGTTATTGAAGAACAGAGTAGAATATCTGCAGGATAATGCACACCCTGCCTCAGAAGAGGTTCTCAATAGAATAAAGGAGTTTACACAGAATGCACAACACAAGAAGAGCAAGAAAGAACAGCACAAGAAATCCTGTTTGAACAGAAATGCGGGACTGAGCTTTGGGGCCTATATTATGCTAGAATTTTCATACCCAGAGTTGTGTTGTTTCATTCACAAATGTTTAATACACAAACCCTGCATATTTAGGCTGAGATCTTCTCTAAAACAGACAACACTGTTCCACCTTGTGATGCCATGTGGTAATGGAGGTAGTGCTCCACTGTGTTTTCAAACTCTATACACCTTCACTAAAATCATTTGGATAATTTCAGCCCTGGAACTGCCAATCTCTACTGAACAAAAGGTAAAAGGTAGCTGTTAACTTGAAAACTACTAGTTCTTAACATCACAAGGAAACATTTTGAACTTTGGAGATGCAGACAGCCTAATAATAAAGGGTGAGTGTGAATGAAACATGTGAATGAAACATAACAAGTCCGGGTATGTTTTAATAATGTAACATATTTTAACATGTCTTGCTTAATAAAGGACCTTTAAGTTACAAACAACTCTACATAGTTTCATGACGGTACACTTGTACATTTGTACCCCTGTATTAATTTTGTCATATTTGTCCTACCTGGTCGTCAGGGCCTATTTTCTCCTCCAGGCGAGTCAGCAGATTCTCAATGGCAAACATGCGCTTGTTGAGCTCAGTTATCTGCAAAAAAAACAGCCCATAAAGACATTAGCCTGTGACTCTGGTTCTATTTTATAATCATGTTTATAATGTGTTTTTTCATTGCCCTCTGGACTTTCTCTGTTATGCCCCTAAGGCGCAGTAATGTTACCATGGCTGTGCTCTTTTTTTTGTTTTCTATTTTTTGTTTTTCTGGCTTTGTTTTTCCTTTTCCTGGACTTGTAATTTCCCTTTGTTTATTTGATATAGATGTGTCTATCTTCCTCTTGTTTGTCTTGTTCATCTGTTATAATGTTGGATCTGTCAAATAATTTTTGTGGGCTATGTGATGTTCTGATTTCCACATCACATCCAAAAATAAATTATCTGAAGACCAAATGAACCTCATTGGACTAAGTTTCTGACATTTATGCTACTTATACAATTTAATTTTGTAGTTTTTTTCTGTTATTTGGATATACCTGAATTTGCGCATTATTTAATATTTTGTCTGTTAAATTCATGGGGCAGCAGTAGCTCACTTGGTAGAGCATTTGTCCACTGATCCAAAAGGTTCGAATCCCGCTCTTGACATAACATCACTGGTTGAGCGCTCAGATCCACTGACCCACAGGTGACCCACAGATGAGTCCGCCATTGTGTCCTTGGGCAAGACACTTAACCCCACCTCGCCCCCAGTGTCTGCATACATTGGTAGCCCCCATGACAGAAGATACATCAGGGCCGGTTTGTGTCAAGACGTGTGGCTGTCCTCGTGTGGACCCACCACCCACAGGAGGATCCATGGGGGCTGGTGCACTGAGATCTGGGCGGCAGATCTGTCTGGACTGTTGCCCTCGCGACCCGAAGATTCGGACAAGCGGATGAAAATGAATGAATGAATATTAAATTAATATTTTAAAAAAAACCTTAGAATGTGATAGGACCAGACTGATTAACTACTTGTGATGTATGTATGTTAAAGATGAACTTAAACTGGTTGAACTGGGAATTTTCCTTTACGCCTATGTGTTTTACAATAAAAGGAGGCTGCGAGGAGAGGTCCTGCGAGGAGAAGTGAGTGTGTGGCCTGGAAAGAGAGTGTGTGGCCTGGAAAGAGAGTGTGTGGCCTGGAAAGAGGCAGAGGCGGCTCTGCTTAACACATGCTACACCTCATTCTCCCTTGTTACGAGAATATTACTTCTGTGTCTGTTTTCTCATTTGTTCCCTTTGTTGATTTTTATTAGGAAAAATCCCTGACAATAATAATAATAATAATAATAATAATAATAATACATTCTCCTGTTTCAACTTCTTAACTGTGTCAAGAATTAATGCGTTAAGACACAAGAATATGAATGGTTATTTTTAGATGTTTGCACAACTCTTCTAAATGCATATTGTCTATAGATCTTACAGGCGGAGCTTGTTCCTGGGAGCCACGACTGTTCCTGCGGCGGTACAGTCCGTGAACGGGGAAGCGCTGGTCCTCTTCATCCGATGTATCCACATACTGCTGACGTGCCACTGTGGAAATCTTGGACAGAGAGCGTGTGCAAACCATGCGGCTGTCCCCATAGTCATCTTAAAGCAGAGAGAAGATGCTCACTCTCCGAGTCACTCACGTCTCCTGCACTCCACTTGGTACAAACCTGCTCTCATGTTGTAGCTCTTCCGCCGATGTGCTCGGTGCCCGTAAGCATCATAGTCCATGTAACCGCGATCCTCCTGCATTAGCTGCAAAGACACCGGTATTTCAGTAATGTGGAGTCATTTGTCTTTAAAGCATACAAATGCATTCTCCAAACTGCATATGCTAGATATCAAATGCTGGATAGCAGAAAACCTTCTCCAGCTTATTCAGGACAGAACTGAGGTTTTAGTCATCGTTCATGAGGCCCAGAGAGAGAAACTTTTACCCAAATTACAAGCACAGTCTTTCAATCCATCTCCACAAGTGAAAAACCTGGCACCATTTTTGACTCTGAGCTAACTTTTATTTCACATATTAAGAACATCACAAAAATAGTTTTTTTATCACCTGAAAGACATAGGCAGAGTCCACTCCATTCTCTCTCAGGCCAACAGGGAGACACTAGTGCATGTTTTTATCACTAGTCAAATAAACTACTCTAATGTCCTGCTCTCTAGTCTTCCCAAAAAGAATATTTCAGGTTTACATCTATTATAAAATTCAGCAGCATGTGTCCTGACTAAGACCAGGGAGTGAGATCACCATTTCACCAGTTTTAAAATCACTGCACTGGCTCATCTTCCTGTCCATGAAGACGACAGAAGCATGGGTATTATAATAAAACGTATAATAAAATGACTGGAAATGCCACTCATTACCATTATTAAATGCCAAAGCTGTATCACAGTAAGCAATACGCATGCATATGTGTGCCCTACCTGAACTGAGGGGCGGCGTGAATAGGAGAAGTACTCCTCTGAGTCAAAGTCCATAGGATGTACAGAAAGCAAACGTTTACTCTTCCTTATCTGGGCACATAGGAACATGAAACATTGATCACTGTAAACATCTTTTTTAAAGTTGTGGAAAAGGGAAAGGCTAAACATGTGAGGACCCTCACCGCTTTGTATCTCTGAGCCTCCATGTCTGCATACTCCTCATCAATTCCATTGTACAAATCTGCAATTTTTTAAAGGAACTGTATGTAAGATTTTGGATTTTTGTGAAAACAGTCTGGATAGAGCTATTTGTGACTCACGTGAGCGGAAATCAGGCATGCTTTGTGTGTCATCATCCTGGCCTGAGAAAACACCCCTCATGTTAGCTCTACTGGATTTACAGCAGGCCTCAGGTGTTGTCATACACAACAACTGGTCCAAGCAAACAACAAGACACTTACCGTCTCCATTCAGCCTTTTGTACAGAGACCTCATGACTTTGGCACTTCCAAATCGCTTGAAACGGTTACGGACAGTATCATGGTACCAACCCACAGTGCCTATTTTCAGTAATCTGAAAAAGAGCCAAACATAAAGAGAAACATTAACTGAAAAAACATGTAAAATGCATAAATAAGACAATCATCTCTGTTGTGGCAATAATGTCTGTTATGAACATTGCAAAATACATGACAATTTTTATTTGTTTGCTTCTATGATTTGTTTATAGTTTTAACTCTTTTATAAGGATTCCATGTAAATACACGAAAAAGAAAAAAAAAAATTACAACACTTTAAAAACACATCAGATCTCAATGTGGAAAAAAATGGACAGGGCAATGACTTAGGAACAAAAGGATGCCACCTCTTTTAATGGAAAATACATTTTCAGCCTACAGAGGGCTTGATTTTATTTTAGCAAGTGAAGAAATATTGAATTCATAAATTTTAGGAGCATGCATATACCTAATCATATTCCTATATCACACAACATATAAACATTTATTTGTGTATTATTTGAATGAGCACTGAAACATAACTGTTTTCTGCATAAGGGGAGGTTGTGCTTTGGAATGTGTGGAATGTGATCTGTGCAGATGCTGTTGAGGTGTCAGGAAGGGAAGTCTTCAAGCTGATAGGAGGAGTGGGTGGGTCTGGTGGCAGAGCAGGAGAAAGCGAGGAGGAGCAGCCGGAAACCTGATACGACATCTAATACATGTTTTGCATATTTATTATTTGTGGGGGATATTGATCTGGGTCTGAGGGAGAAGGGCAGTCACTTTTTTGTAAGCACTGGGCAAGACGTATGTAGGGGTACGCACCAGGGCAGGAATTCGGGACCCAGAACTGCATTAGAAATATTGTTAGGGAAATAAACTTTTGGAAAATTTGAACCTTTTTGAATCTTGGTCATCTCTTGATAAGAACACGCAATATACAACATAAGTTTAAGACTTGATGTTTTCTCACTGAGTGTGTTCATGTGTGTTTGGACATTTGAAATTGCAGCTGAAGCTGCAACAGCGGTAGTCTGTCAGAATGTCAAACCCATATTGCCCATAAATGGAAGTTCAGAGGTGGTTTGTTAATAATTCATATTATTTTTTATGTAAATGAAATGTAAATGAGGTGGTGTTTGGAGCTGGATCTTGATGAATTTGGTACTGTCATTTAAGAAGGGATTTGGCTGCTTAAGAACGCTTTGTGATTTTTTTGTTTTGTTATTTTAAGAAAAGATTCATGAATGAGGCCCACTGTCCTGCAATGACTTTCTTAAGTCCCATGCATGCCTTCCTTGTCTTGTGTACATGTATAGTGTACATGTATTGTGCACAAGTATTGTGTGCATACCTTGTCATTCGGCAGTTGTCACACACCCAGCCATGCTCCTTCTTGTTGTAGCGGGAACAGGCTTTGCAAGTGTACAGCTGACAGTCAAGACATTGGCGTTTGGAGTTGAGCAGAAACTTGAATGGCTGCAAACAGCATATACACATAGAGTCCCCCAGTCCAGTCTGGGCCCCTAGGAGCTCCCGCTTAGAGTCCTCCTTCTCAATACGGGTTTTCAGTTCCCTGCCAGACAGCAAAGACTCTTAAACTTAGGGTTGGACCATACTGACAAACCATAATTACATTATCACATTAATAATCATATGATAATTGTTTTCAATTAGAAAGACCACTACTCTTAACGTCTTTTATTGAATTTACGTTTAAAATGATATATTTTGTGGTTGTGATGGTTTGTTTTGCTGCTGTTATGGCTGACTGGCTGGCACACTGATCTTTTTACATTTTTGGCTTTGACCAACTAAGAAATACAGCTTGTGCAGTTGAATAAAAGTTTCACATGGGAGACAAGCAGGCTTAAATCACTAAGTATACTACATATACACTAAGTGTGTATGTAATACCTGTAATAGGAGGCCCTGCATGAAATACTACAGGGTTTCCCCAGGGCATTAAACAGCATTAAAAGTCATTAAATGGATTCTGTCGAAATGAAGGCCTTAAAAAGCATTAAATAGGATTTCAAGCGACATTAAAAAATATTGGCAGTTGTGCCAAAATATTTCTTGTATCTAGCCAACATTTATTACAATACATTCAAGGAAGTTAATTTTGCTGTCGTAAATGTAGCTTACATATTGCGCATAGCATGACCCAGAATGTTTATGTATATACCTACGCCATATATACCGAATGCCACCAGATGTTTATTCCCACCTTCTTCAGGGTTTCTTGCTGATTAGAGAGGCTATCTTCAAGCTCGGGAGCTGCGCCCTGATCGAGGCAGAGAGATCGCCTTGAGCAGGGCAGACAGAGCTACCCGGCCGGAGCAAAGAGAGCGCCCTGAGCTGGGAAAAGAGAGCACCCTGCGCCGGGCAGAAAGAGCACACTTGAGGTGGGCAGGTGAGTTGTGCATTGTGGTCCGATGTGGTACTGTTGTGTAATGTGTAACAAATGTAGGCTAGTCTACGCAAAGACAGTCTAATTATCTGCGCTATATTGCGCAAAGTCTATGAATATATGTTTTACATGTTTGGAGTAGCAAGATTGGAAGAGTGGGCCCTTGTTTTAATTTTGGATTATTTAAATCTCCTGGATTTATAAGATTTTTTAGAATAAGATTTAGAAATATTTGCATTATAATAACTATATGTTCTTGTCATTCTGCTGAGTGGTAACAAAACTCTCTGCATGTCTCTTCGCAGTAGCCTATTTGAATGGTAAAAGTTAAATAGAATATAACTTTATAGTGCCTCACCTGCCTCCCCTGACTGCACGTCAGTGCTTACTACAGTCACTGATAAAGCAACTGTAAATCATTATAAATTTGTTATAAACCCTATTGTTACAGTTGGAGTGCACTGTTAATGCTATCCTGATAGTTACTCATGGAGAAAATTTAAATTTTGAGTAAACCACGTAAACCACTAAACTTTTTACACCAATGCAACAGGCTTTCAACACCAAATGTGGCAGAAGACGTTACAGATTAAATGGATCGTCTCGTCACTGACCAAAACAACAGAGCAGAGTTAGAATGAGGCCCTGTTTTTTATCGTTTCAGTCTCGCGTCCACATGGCAACAGCGTTCTGGGTACCCCAAAACGATATTTTTGGGGTACCCAAAACTCTTGCCAGAGTGGAAAACTCTGGCAACGTTACCATTGCGGAGTCGTCTGGACGAGTAGAACGGATTTGTTTACGCCTATGTCACAACCACATGGCCAGTACGTCACAACCACATGGCCAGAACAAATAGCAGCCTCGTGCGCAACATTCATTCGTAACAAGACAGCGACCATGGCGGTCACCAGAGTAGTAGTAGTAGCAGTGCTGCAGTCACTGCTAAGTTTACTTGCTAGTTATTGAAAGAAAATGTATTGCAGTTATACCAACTAGGCGAGCAGCATACACTTACAGCACAACATGCACCAGATTCTTTTAAACCCGCCACAGCATGTTACTAGACGTGCCAAAAGAAGGAGATTTTGGGTGAGACCTGGAAGAACAAGTAGCTGGTGGGACAACTTTGTGAATGGCGTTGTCGTGGATGCAGAATGGAGAGAGAACTTTCGGATGATAATAATTATGACTCACCCCGTGTTGCAGTATTTTCGGATAATTCGCGTATATCCACGTGTATGCGGTATCGTGTGTTTCAGCGCTAAATCGCACTCTGTACACAAGCTCCGGAGAAACGAACATGTGACGTGTCATGTGTCCAAGTAGAAGTTAAAAGTCCATTTTTATGTCCTTTAGTGTCCTGCAGTGCCGCTTACATATTCACGAGCTCCTCACAGCTGATCGGCGAACAAGGAAAACCCTCTCGGCGCTCCCCGCAACAGGATTGGCGGGCACGCAAGCATGGGAAAATACACGCCCCGTTTTCAGCAAGTATTCCATTGCCATGTGTACGTGATATTTTAGTGATCCATTCCCAGTGTTAAGCTGCATTGAGACCTCTGACTGGGACTCAAAGAAGACAGTGGCTCATCCCTTCGGGATGAATAAAGTATCTATCTACAAAATTAGGGTAAAACTGGCATCTTGGCTAACTAAACTGAACTAACAAACCTCTTTTACATGTGGCTGTGAGGAGACCAGGTAAATTAGGGGGGGGTAGTCAAAATCATCCCTCTTCTAAAACGGTCATCCTTTCTTCCATCCCTTGTGGCATTTTATCAATCAGGCATGAAAATCCCTCACCTTTTGCCAAAAATTGCCGTTTTGAAGTCAAAATAGCCAGTGCCAAGAGCCAATCATAGGCCGAACTGCGCTCCAGCTTCCAATCATGTTGCAGCACCACCGATCGCGCTCCCACCAATCATGACAATTAGCGCTGTTGTGTTTGCGCATGTTCGTCGATCAGCTGTGAGCGAGCCGCGTGATATTTACGCGTCATTTCCAAGAGAAGAAGAATCCTTAACTTGCTACGTTAATGCTACGTAAGAAGGAACTCTCACCTCGGGACACGGGATAAGTTCGGATAAGTCCTTTTCTCCGGAGCTCCGGATTATTAAAGACCGTGACGTGCATACATGGATATGCAAACTGTCGGGAGTGACGTGTTCTTATGGGCGAGTCATATTATCAGATTATTCCTGCATCTATTTCGGCACTAAACCAGGACTAAACCAAGTCTAAACCAGGTCTAAACCAGATCTAAACCAGGACTAAGCCAAGACTAAACCAGGACTAAACCAAGACTAAACCAGGTCTAAATCAGGTCTAAACCAGGTCTAAACCAGATCTAAACCAGGACTTACTCCTGTTGCACTGTTGTTTACTACTGTTATTGCACACTTACATTTACTACTGGAATTTTTAGTACTGTTGTTTACTCCTGTTATTGAATTTTACCCCCGTTGCACTGTTGTTTACTACTGTTATTGCACATTTACTACTGGAATTTTAGTACTGTTGTTTACTCCTGTTACTGCACTAGAATTACTACTGTTGCACATTTATTTTTATTTTATCTTAACTCCTATGCACATTCTACTGCACATGACCAAGTCACTGCTGTATCTTCCATTGCACATTTTTGATGCACACTGCACACTTTGGAAATCTGTATATAGTATAGTTTATTTATTATGTTGCACTGTTTTAAGATTTTAGATCGTAGACTTTAGTTTTAACTTTAGATCTCTGTCTTAGATAGTTTTTTGTTGTGTTTTGTCTTCATATTGTATTCTGTACACTGTCTTTTTGCACTACCTGGCCAGAGAGAAACAAAATTTCGATTCACTGTATGTTGAACACATATGGCAGAATTGACAATAAAGCTGACTTTGAACTTTGAACTTTGACTAAGCCAAGACTAAACCAGGACTAAACCAAGACTAAACCAGGTCTAAATCAGGTCTAAACCAGGTCTAAACCAGGACTAAGCCAAGACTAAACCAGGACTAAACCAAGACTAAACCAGGTCTAAACCAGGTCTAAACCAGGACTAAGCCAAGACTAAACCAGGACTAAACCAGGTCTAAACCCGGTCTAAACCAGAACTAAACCAAGACTAAACCAGGTCTAAACCAGGACAAAACTAGGACTAAACCAGGACTAAACCAGGTCTAAACCAGGTCTAAACCAGGTCTAAACCAGGACTAAGCCAAGAATAAACCAGGACTAAATCGGATCTAAACCAGGATTAAACTGCGACTAAACCAGGACTAAACCAAGACTAAACCAGGTCTAAGCCAAGACTAAGCCAAGACTAAACCAGGTTTAACCAGGACTAAACCAGGACTAAACCAGGTCTAAACCAGGACTAAACCGGGACTAACCCGGCACTAAACCAGGACTAAACCAGGTCTAAACCAGGTCTAAACCAGGACTAAGCCAAGAATAAACCAGGACTAAATCGGATCTAAACCAGGATTAAACTGGGACTAAACCAGGACTAAACCAAGACTAAACCAGGTCTAAGCCAAGACTAAGCCAAGACTAAACCAGGTTTAACCAGGACTAAACCAGGACTAAACCAGGACTAAACCCGGACTAACCCGGCACTAAACCAGGACTAAACCAGGTCTAAACCAGGACTAATCCAGGTCTAAACCAGGACTAAGCCAAGACTAAACCAGATCTAAACCGGGTCTAAACCAGGACTAAACCAGGACTAAACCAAAACTAAACCAGGTCTAAGCCAAGACTAAGCCAGGATTAAACCAGGTCTAAACCAGGTCTAAACCAGGACTAAACCACCACTACTGGCTTTACCATCTGTTACCTGTGCAATAATCTGTGCAATTACCTATGTGCAATACGAAATCCACATGCAACATCTATACCACACTATATTATGTGCAATCTGTGAAATACTCTACTTACACCTTATTTGATCTTTGATTTAATCCTACCTGCACCTTTGTACATTGTACCTTGTATTTTTATTAAATTTTATTACATATTTTATTATATTGTTTATTATATTATTTACTTCTTCCCCTGCACTTTTGCAACACTTTTTTTAACCATGTACTATTATTGCATGTTATTAGTTCTTCTGACTATCTTAGCGAGTCAACGGTTCTTCTGATCCTAAACATTTAATTGCATTGTTGACCCTGTGTTGATTCTGCATATGACAAATAAACCATCTTGAATCTTGGAATGTTTATGGTGGAAAGTGCAAATGGCAGTGGTCTAAATCAGTCATACACACTAATGACATCACACCATGTTTACTCCATCAAACAGTGCTGCCATCATATCACCCAATGAAACCCAAACATTAGAAGTCATGTAGATCACATTCCGGTTCACTGTTGACTCATTTCTTATGCTATTGTTTTTCAGTGCATGTTTTGCAGTGCCAGTCACATGACACACAGTACTGAGCTCCAGAGGCTGCTGGGAATCAGTCTCACAGAAGCTCTTTGTCTGAAGATAGCCGTGTGACTTAACTGTGACTTACTCTGAATAAACAATTCTTTCAACAAGAACCCACTCATAAACTGAGCCAGACTGAGCAGTCTGCAAAGCTGCACTACAGATCCGCACACTCTCCATAGTCTTGTACCAATTTGCAGTCACAATTTAAAAAAAAAAAAGTTTGAGTTATGTTTTGGCCCAGAGAGCCAAAAGTGCCTCTCCTCTGTGTCTTGCAGCATCACAGCAGTCTCCAGGGGAGAACCAGGTGAACACAACAGGAAAGACCTCGCTTTTACGCCCCACCGGTGTTTCGGTTGGTGATGAAATGGTTCATTCCTTTAAAGAATTTCCTCTGCCTGGTATGGCCTCCAATGGATACAGGAAAAACTAATTTCAGCTCATTTCACAGAATCCAACAGTCCCCTACTTGTGTCCTTTGACACAACACTTATTGTTTAGTCTTATTAGTTGTTTAAAGTCCCATGATTATGATGTTAAAAACTGAGCTCAAAAAACAAAAAGTTTCAAAAACTGCTCAGTGTAGCCAGGTCAGCGTCTTTGAGTGTCTTGAAAAGCGCTTTATAAATAAAATGTATTATTATTATTAGGTATCCACAAAAGCAGCCAACTACAGTGGTACCTCACCTTACGAATGACCCAACAAACGAAAATTTCAAGTTACGAAACGCCTTCACGTCAAATTTTGGTCTCTAGATACGAATGAAATTTCAAGTTACGAAACGCGAAATCTCCAATCCAATCCAATCCAACTTTATTTATAAAGCACTTTAGAAACAACAAATCTCAAAAATTCAATTAATGCGCGCTCAGATGCACGCCCCGAAACGAGGGGAGACACAACAACACATCATCAGTATGGTAAAACTCAAACTTCTGCTTCACAGTATCTCCAGGGCCGGAGATAGCTTTCCCTCCGGGGTTAACTCCCTTGTGGACATCGCGCGCTTACAGTGGTGGAGAAGGCAAGTAAAAAAAAGGCAGTTTTGCTGCCTTTTTTTTGCTCTACTCCGCGGAGATCCAGCACGCGCGCACACATGGCTCGCGCACACACTCGCAGACTCTCTCTTCTGCACTGAGCTATAGACACAAGATAGATACATCTCACAACACCGCCAATAGAGCACCTTCCTCGGCCTGTTAGCTCACAGTGTCAGCGCCCCGGCTCTGGAGGTCAGATAGAAGCAGAGCCCGCCCCGCACCGCAAGGAGCGCGGAGACACGAGCAACGCGCTCCTCCAACGGCACTGCCATGTTATAATAATAACAGGTCCAATCCAGGTTTAGTTCTGGCCAGACCTGGTTTATTCCACGTTCTTTTAGTCCTGGTCTAGTCTCTTAGCCCGCCAGGATGCAGAACACAACGTTACACTATAAAAAAAATGTTACACTATAAAAAAAAAAACCTTGGAACGGATCAGGCTTTTTCCATTGAAATAGCTACTCAACTTACGAATTTTTCACGTTACGAAACCACTTCTGGAATGAATTAATTTCGTAAGGTGAGGTACCACTGTACTTAACTGCCATGAGGGAGAACATAAGCCCTACTCCATGTACAATATAAGGTAGAAATATATGCTGGTGCAAAAATATATTAATATTAGCAAGATGGAAATCATAGTCTAATTATAGTGGTGAATTCAGAACAGTGCTTTTGCTGTGGTATTAACCATTTCACTGACAAAAGAAGTCACACAGAAGATATACAAGCACAGGTATCATTGTGTGGAAAATCCTCAAGTGCCCATAATGACATAATTTGTTTTTGTTAGTTACACTGATTCATTTTATTTTTTTGTTTTGTTATGACTTTATTTTGAGCTAAATGATCTGTCAAGTTGAGTAGACACTGACAGACAACCAACAAGGTATGAATCAAAGGCAATTAATAAGGTAAGTTCCTGTGTTGTCACAAAAATTTAAGAAAATATATATTTTTAAGAGTCAGCATGCACATGATTTTCATATTTTTGTAATTACTCTTAGTTCACTGGGAAAATACCTGTGGGCACAAATAATTTTGATAATATAATTTAAGATGGAGAGCAGTAGCCGTTATAACTCTATGGGAGATTCACTATTTTTGAATGAATTATACACAAATGTTGATGCTTACCATTATTATTATTATTTGGGCTTTGTAGCCACACTTGCCATTTTACTCGAATGGTTTGAAGTCCCTTCAACTATTATATCTATCTTCCTAAAATGATGATTTTATGAAACTATTGTCAAGAAATTATTTCTTGAGAAAACATTGAACATTCAACAAGTTTTTGTTGCATGTGTGGTTTTAATTTTATGTTAAAGCCACAAGCTTCAATGATGACCCTTGCCACCCTGCTCATACCCCTCCCAGAGCACCGGTGACTGGCGAAAAATAAATGTGATTTAGTCAGCCTACGCCAAAATTGACCTGTCAGCATTCCCATATTGGTCTATTTCAAGATGGCGGTCTTGATTCGGTTTAGGTCAGGCATTGTTATGCCCATTTTATCAATTTTGCGCCAATCCGATGCATCTTTATCATCTCATACTTGGTCTTGGTATGTTTTGCCACAATGAAAAACAATGGCCCTTGCCAGTTAACTTGGTCAGGCTAACATTCTAGAATGTTAGGAAGTAATGAATCTAACCTATGACTATTCTATTCTGTGCTGATAGTTTAAGTTTGAGTGAGAGACTGTTAGCTACTGACCCAAGGCGCTGCTCCTCCTTCTTCCTCAGTGTGAAATCTCTCTGGATGACCTCCCATACGTGCTTGGCCTCCTCATCTGTTAGGCGAGACAGGTCCAGCTTCCTGTCCATGATTAGCTCAGCCTCTGTCACACAACATTGCATAGCCTGTTCACTTTTACACCTAGGAAACAATAGTAAAGTACCACAGTTTGCTTGTTTTGGTCTGGTGGCGTCACCTGTTCTTGTCCATGGACAAAAACTGTGGAAAATTCCAGGCAAAGGGATTACATCTCCATGGAGTCAAGCCAGAAAATGTACAGAGTAAGAATGCATGTTGTCAAATTCTGAGTGTTTCAATCATTAGACTGTATATATAAATGGACATAGCTAACAGGCTAGCCGCATTCCAAATAGGAACTTCATATGCAGGCTCTTCCAGCTCTTACTCACCCTGGCTTCCATTGACTTACAGAATATTGTGGCCCCTCTCTCTGTAACTGCTGCTGTGAGCCTCAGTCAGTTTGGTCTCAAAATGTTCGTTTTAACCCGCATGATCCTTTTTTTTTAGCTATTTTGTCCATCAAAAGAAACTCTATTCATAATATAGAGTCTGGCTCCAAATTTGCTCCTACGACCATTAGCATCAGTGAGCTTCATTTGATTGGTGATGAATGCTATGGGTGATGTCACACTTGCTTAGTCCACTTTCTTATACAGTCTATGGTTTTAATCCAGTTCCATCAATTGAAAATGACTGGATGGGAGCTGAAACATCTTGATTGCAAAAACAGTGCCCAAATAACCACTGTTGAAACTCTAAAATTAACCACTCTTGAATGAATGAAGGATTTCACTATCTCATTTTTATCAGATGTTATTTTTAGCAATTGATACTTTCCAGTGACATCACATACATGTATCTCCAACTACCAAAAAAGTTTCAGGAAATTATTATATCAGCTGTAACACATGAATAGAAAAACATGTATCTGAAAAAATAAAATAAAAAATATAGCTGCAAGCAGCAATGTGGGGCCAAGCAGTGACCCAGCCTAATTTGATGTCGTGCGTTGGATCAGTCTTCACCCCAAACACATTTTTGCATGTTGTAGCGCCCCCTAGTGGCCAATGTGCACCAAATTTGGTATGGCTAACTCTGTATGGATGGTACATTGCGCACCAAGTTTCATTGAGAGAGCTGAAACTCATGTCAACGCAAGTCAATTTGATGACGTGCGTTGGATCAGTCTTCGCCCAAGGATCCCAGGGATACCAAGTTTTTGAAAATTGGACTTACGGTTCAAAAGTTACAAGCAGAAATGAGGGAATAGAAGCATTTTGAGTGTTTTTCATAAAATCCAAGATGGCGGACATTCTATTCCGGCAGACATGACGTCATAGGATGCGTTGGATTCGTCTTGGCCCAAGGATTCTAGGAATTCCAAGTTTTTGCGAATCGGGCGTACGGAAGGAATTTTCAGGTACATTTCTGTGTGTAACTTTTGAGCCGTATGTCCAATTTTCAAAAACTTGGCATCCCTGGACTCCTTGGGCCAAGCCGAATCCAACACACCATATGATGTAATTTTCCATTTTGAATTTTATGAAAAACACTCAAAATGCTTCTTCTCCCTCAATCTTGGACCAATTTTGCTCAAATTTGGTATAGCATCTTTGGACTTAGCCTCATCAGAAATATGCCTGGGTTTTTTGATATCTCTTATCGTTTTGTTGTGACAGACAATCACACGTAAAAATTTGACCTGCTGGTGGCCCTAGAGGGCAACTTTGACCTGCTGGTGGCGCTAGACGGTTGGGGGCGGGGGCCTATAAATTGCTGTGGGTAATGAGGAGACTGGCTGGAATGTGCATGCAAAATTTCACAACTTTTTACCAGACGGTTCTAGGGGTTGCTATAGACTCCCAGAGGCGGAAGAATATTTTATAATAATAATAATACGAAGAATCAATAGAAACACTATGGGTGCCTCGCAGCTTCGCTGCTCTGCCCCAATAAGAATCAGTAGAAACACTATGGGTGCCTCGCAGCTTTGCTGCTTGGCCCCAATAAGATATTGTGGAACATTCCAAGCAGTTAAATGCATTTCAGTGGGAATGTTATTGCATTCCACTAGAAAAGTTACATAGCGTCTTGAAACCTTGAAATGGTTGTTAAAACTATTGAACATTGATAGACCTAAAAAAACAAACTGTTGTTCATAGTTTTATTGATGATAAAAAAAAAGAAAAAAAAAAGATGAATGTAGAATTTTTAAAAAATTACATGGATGGTTATGAAAAGAGAGACATTATAAATGAAACAAACCAAATAGTAAATGGTTTGTGCTATGAATACTTGAAACAGTGATTTTGGCAACACAACTCTAGAACATAGCATGGAAAAAGGAGAAATTCAATTTGTCAACTAGACAAAAGTTTATTTGGTCAAATTCGTTTCGCAGCTCATCCAAGCTGCCTCTTCATTTCTGGTCAGACGCTGGTAGACACTTGCCTATATTTGCCTAAAGGGAGGAGCTAACTACAATGAAATTACTTTGAAACTACCACATCTACATGTTTACAGATTCTGTTAGTTAGGTGGGCCTATTAAATATGCAGTGGGAGTGGACTGTGGGGTCTGGTTAACATAGCCATTTGGGCGTTTTCACCCAACACCATAATGGGTGTTTTCACACTTCTGGACCTGACCTGGCTAGCCCTATTGTTTTCTTAGTTTGTTTTGATTTAGGTTTGAGGATAGAGTTATAGATGGAAGACAAATGATGTCTGAGACCTCCATTTCTGTTCAAGTACGGATTATCTTTCTTGACAAAAAGAGCCTCTTTAACTCCCCTCTCAAACCGGTTCTTTTCTCTGCCCAAGATCTGTACCTCGCTGTCCTCAAAGGAGTGGCCCATGGCTTTTACGTGAAGATGTACGGCAGATGAAGGTCCACTCTGGCACTCCCATCTGTGTTGGTACATCCTCTTGTGAAGTGGCTGTTTTGTTTCTCTAATGTAGTGCTCCCTGCAGT
This sequence comes from Paratrypauchen microcephalus, assembly GCA_036785185.1. Taxonomy (NCBI): domain Eukaryota; kingdom Metazoa; phylum Chordata; class Actinopteri; order Gobiiformes; family Gobiidae; genus Paratrypauchen; species Paratrypauchen microcephalus. Next base: position 123,456 of record JAVJIX010000438.1, read on the forward strand.
CTTCACTACACTGAATGGAGTAGACCACATTACTTTGTTTGTGGCTCAGTGTTTAGTCCTTTGGGTGGACTAGTTTCTGTCTTCTCTCTTCTCTCTCCTCTGTAGTTTTTCAGAATCGCCAGCCAGGTAAGGAATAGTTACACCCTTTCTCTTGGGTTCTGATTCTCTGTTGTCTTGTTTCTTGTCCTTGTCTCTCATTTAGCCCATTTAGGATATCCACAAACAGAGAGGGCTTTCTGCACATGTTGTTCTTCTTTCTCCTTTCCCTCTGTGCTTGTAGGAACCACTTGGGCCCTGTGTTGTAATGTCCGAATAAATCAAAGTTTGTGCTGCAGTGGGTGGTGTGAATCAAAAAGCAGGTATTGGCTGGTGTGTGTGGGCTTCCTGAAGACTTCTAAGATAAGATCAGATAAGATATGCCTTTATTAGTCCCACAGTGGGGAAATTCCAGTGTTGCAACGCACACATCAAGAACAGCAGGAAAATGTAGCATGCAATAAAACAAGATAATAAATAATGGATTAAAAATAATTTAAAAATAGACCTAAAAATAGACTCTCGAGTATAGCTGACAACAGCCAACAGTGTTCATTGTACAGTCTGACAGCAGCAGGAAGGAAAGACCTGCGAAACCTCTCCTTCACACAGCGAGGGTGAATCAGTCTGTCACTGAAGCTGCTCTCCAGAGCAGACAGAGCGTCCTGCAGGGGGAGACTGATGGTCCAGCATAGAGGTGACCTTAGCCAGGACCCACTTGTCCCCCACCTCCTGCACTGAGTCCAGAGGACAGCCCAGGACAGAGCTGGACTTCTTGATGACCTTGTCCAGCTTCTTCTTCTCCCTCTCTGTGATGCTGCTGCTCCAGCAGACCACACCGTACAGGATGGCTAATGCCACCACAGAGTCATAGAAGGTCTTCAGGAGTGGCCCTCTCACTCCAAAAGACCTGAGTCTCCTCAGGAGATAGCGCCTGCTCTGGCCCTTCCTGTACAGTGCATCAGTGTTGTGAGTCCAGTCCAGTTTGTTATTCAGATGAACACCCAGGTACTTGCATGAGTCCACCCTCTCAATGTCCCTTCCTTGGATGTTCACTGAGGGGGCAGTAGAGTGGTGTCTGCGGAAGTAAACCACCATCTCCTTGGTCTTCCCTGCATTGATGATGAGGTGGTTCCGCTAACACCAGTCCACAAAGTCCTGTGTTTGTCCTCTATACTCCACATCATCGTCATCCTTGATGAGGCCAATGATGGCAGAGTCATCAGAGAACTTCTGCAGGACGCAGCTGTCCGTGTTGTGTCTGAAGTCTGCAGTGTAGAGGGTGAAAAGAAAGGGCGCGAGGACAGTGCCCTGGGGCACCCCCACACTGCAGGTCAGGAGGTCAGACACACAGTTCTTGGCTCTCACAAACTGGGGCTGGTTTGTGAGGTAGTCCAGGATCCAGTCTGCCAGGTCACAGTCCACACCGGCGGTCTCCAGTTTGTCCCTCAGGAGCAGTGGCTGGATGGTGTTGAAAGCACTGGAGAAGTCAAAGAAGAGAATCCTCACAGTGCTGCCGGGGTTCTCCAGGTGAGACAGTGAGTGGTGCAGCAGGTAGATGATGGCATCCTCCACTCCGATGCCAGGGAGGTACGCAAAGGTTATGGCACAATCTAAGAAAACCAATGTGTTATCCTTGGTATCTTCATGAGTGAATTTGATGTTTGGATCTACAGAATTGGTACATGCAGTAAAAGGTTCAAAATCATGATTTTTTTCCAAATCTTGAAGAATTGAAAAATTATCATCATTATCATTTGGGAGGCCATAGATGCAAAGGATGGTGTCACCAGGATACAATATGTAATACAGCTCTTGATCAATGACTTTCTCCAGCTTCTGCAAGCAATCAATGATCTTCTTTTTGTACCCATTGGTGGGGTCTCATTTTAGTAATTCGTAGGTAGTGGTGTCACTGAGTAGGCTGTTCACCTTAGCCTCATAATCAGCTGAGTTCAGGATCACTGTGCATCTCCCTTTGTCAACTGGCAGGATGTTGATGCTGTGGTCCTTCTCTAGAGCAACGGTGGGCTTCCTTTCCTCTGGTGTTACATTAGAGGGTGGAGGTTTGGCATTGCACAGTGCAGCTGTTAATTTCAGTCTAAGGTATCCAGCTTCTGTCTCTGTAAGCTTGTTGTTCCTAATGGCTGTTTCTGCTGCTGTGATGTAATCCACCGTGGGGATGTGGTTAGGAGTTACAGAGAAATTCAGTCCTTTGGAAAGTACTTCTTTGTCTGCCTGAGTGAGCACGCGGTTGAAAAGATTTTTCACCCAGCGTTCTTTGTGCACCGATTGGCTAGGTTTATCCTTCCTTTTGTCACTCTGATCCTTGAGGTTAGTTAGATATTGATTTTGGAGTTGCGTAAACTTTCTTATGTGCTGCTCTTTGGTTTTGTTGTGTTGTCTTAATTGACCCGTGGCTATGAAGTCGCTTATAGTAGTGTAATATGTTTAAAGGGCCCATATTACACTATTTTCTGATCTATGTCATAATGTAGTTTCCTCATTAAGAACATACCTGGAGTTGTACTTTGTTTCATTCACACATTTAACATGTGTAAATGAAACTGTAATACAGGAAGTGCTCCACTGTGTTTTTAATCTCCATACACCTTCACATTTGGATGATTTCATCCCTGGAATTGCCCATTAACCATTGAGGTACATCACAACATGGAACAAAGCATTTTGAGCTTTAGAAATGTATACAGACTCAAAACAATATTCAAACAATAAATGATAGATAAATTATAGGATCTTTAAAAAACATTTCTGCATTATTAAAACAAATGTTCCCACAGTTAAAAGAGATGGCAATGAAACAAATAATACAAAAAAAAGAAAAAGTTTTATTTGAGATTCAATTTGATCATTAGAGGGGTAGGACAAGATGGCATTTTGGGGACTTATGGGATAAGTCCCCAAAATGCTAAGGACTTTGGGATACTGCAGACTTATTTGGTATTTTTAAAACTATTTTCAAGCATTCTTTTCTCTTAGTTTTTTTTAGATTTGGTCTCAGGACAAGTAAATTCACTCAGAAACTGTGTGTTTTAGTATTTTGTATGTGGATTATTTAATATTTGATGGGTGGGACATACAATGTCCTCCAATTCTGGAATGACCCATATGACTCTTCATGTTTTTTCTAATTATAACTTGGTTTGGTGGGATTGTAAATATTTGTCATAGTTTGACCTCAGCTAAGGAACAGTTAATGGTAAAATGTTGACAAGAAAAGTACAAAAATGGAGGAAGTAGTAGTAACTCTTTTTAAAAAGAGTTCTAAAACGGAATCGCTCTACCTATGTCATCAACAGAAAATTCCATCTAAAATGCAAACAGCAACTTCATCAAAATAGTCAAAACTTGGTAAGACATAGTTTATGTTCTTTAAAAGGCCAACTCAAGCATCAAGAGATCAAGACGGATAGTAAACATGTGACATGCAAATAAAGCAAAACGCAACTTCATGTATGTTTTTGATGAGGTAACAGCATTCTAACATGGTTTAAAACTCACAAGAGTCACTTTTAAGTGTAATGTGTAATATAATACCTTTAAGGAGGGAGGGATTGTAGGAACAGAAATAAATTAAATATAAAGGGAGGAAATATGAAATATGCTTGTTTTAAATAAGATCAATCCAAGCAGGATTATTGACTGGAATTAATTAAACAATGTTAAACTGTTTAGACGATACAGATTTGAAGAGATTACTGATGGAACACATTAGGTTTGGTAATAAAAAACATCTGAAGAAATTGGATTGCATTTGGAGAGATTTGAAAGATCAGCAGGACTTACCATGTGCTGGGGAAGAATCGGAACAGCAGTGAGCGAGAGTCAGCCCATCACATGACCCACACCCTGACCATGACATCACCGAAGGCTCCAAAGATCCCGCCTGCTATGGCCATATTCAGGCAAGACATAAGTATTGTCTGATCTTTTATTCAAACAGCACCCAAACTTTGACTATACAAGTCTTCATCAGAACAATAAAGTAATGGTCATTGTCTGAGTCTTGCGAGAAAGTGGTCATATATATATATATATATATATATATATATATATATATATATATATATATATATATATATATATATATATATATATATATATATATATATATATATATATATATATATACTGAGTGTTCTCATAAAATGTATTTATTGTTAACAATTCACTGAAAGACATTTTACAGTGCATATAGGGCCTTTATTACGCATTTTAAAATATCTTGAAAATCTTATAATCTGTTATAATGTTGTATCCTCATCAAAAACATACCTGGAGTTGTGTTTTGTTTTATTCACACATGTTTAACACACAAGTCTAGCATATTTAGGCTGTGTTCGTCACTCAAAACATGTCATCAGGTGGACATACAGGATGTGCTCCTCTGTGTTTTTAAACAATAGACCTACACTAGAAACCAAATTTGCTATTCTGTTAATCTTGGCAAAACATTTTACCTTCTCAGTCCACTTGATGACATCACAGAGCATTTGAGAGAATGCAAGATAAAATTTAATGCTCTACTGCAGTGTTTCCCAACCAGGGGTACGCGTACCCCTAGGGGTATGCGAGCACACTGCAGGAGGTACGTGGCAGTGTCACTGCCAGGCGCAGGGAGAGATTTTTTGTTTTTTTTTGGGGGGGGGGGGGGGGGGGGGGCGGCGAGTTTAGCCTATATGTGCTTCCATTTCGTGAAGAAGTCCGTCACAATAATCAGTACAGTGGTACCTCACCTTACGAAATTAATTTGTTCCAGAAGTGGTTTCGTAACGTGAATTTTACGTAAGTTGAGTAGCTGTTTCAATGGAAAAGGCCTGATCCGTTCCAAGATTTTTTTTTTTTATAGTGTAAAATTTTTTTTATAGTGTAACGTGTTCTGCGTCCTGACTAAACGTGGAATAAACCAGGTCTAGACCAGAACTAAACCAGGTCTAGACCAGGTCTAAACCTGGATTGGACCTGGACTAAACCAGGACTGGACCAGGTCTAGACCTGGACTAAACCGGGACTAGACCAGGTCTAAACCAGGATTATCCCTGTTATTATTATAACATGGCAGTGCCTTTGGATGAGCGCGTTGCTTGTGTCTCCGCGCACCTTGCGCGTTCCGCCCTAGAGCTAAGAGGTCGGCCTCTTAGGCTACGTTTATACGGCGACGATCAAAACAGAAGACGCAAAAGTGGCGTCTCGTCTTCAATTTTTTATCCGCGTTTATACGAAGACGCAAAAGTGGACGCAAAAGCCAGCGAAGGGAGGCGCTGGACTGAAAAAAACAAAACAAAAAAAACAAAACAAAAAACATCACAACAGCGTCAAGTTACATTTCTAACCACGACTGTACCGGCTGTGGGGTCCCCCCTTACACAAGTGTGGAAGTCTGAAAAATTGAACTCTGGTAATATCCACCACTTTTGAACAGGCTGGAGTCCTGGTTCTCCGGTGGCCGGTGACAGAGCCTCATGAGCGGGGAGAAGCCGCGGGGTTTCCCCTTACACAAGTGTGGAAGTCTAACGCATGACATTAGCGGACTATGTAGCCCGCTTAAAGAGCTCGAACGATGGGCATACGTGACCCGCCATCTCCGGGCCCCTGTCTGGTTCTACCCACGTCAGACGGCTCCTGGGCACTGCGGGTCCGAGTGCTCGTAGCTCGGTGCGGCGCGGGCCGCTCGCGCTCGACCCCTCGGAGGTGAGACCGAGACGAACCGTATCCTCCCCAGTGGCCTTATCACGGAGCCCCTCCGCGGGGGTACGGCAGGCGACCGTACCCCCTAATCCCACGGACCGAGCGGGGGCCGGCTATCGTCAGACACTATTTCTCAAAGCTGCCCGTAAGAGACTTCCCCCGCCCCGGGGTCTCGATCCAAGTATATCGGAGCCGGGGCAACTTCCCCGTCCGGTCCGTGCGCGAGGCGCGGCGGCACGCAACTACCGGTGCTCACGACCCGCTGGAGCCGGTAGTGGTGGTCCACCGGTGCTCAGGACCCGCTGGAGCCGGGTAAGGGGCCGGTGGTCCTCCTCCGCTAATACCAGGACCCGCTGGAGCCGGCCCCTTATCCCGGCTCCAGCCGGTCCTGAGCACCGGTGGAGCCGCTGGAGCCGGGATAAGGGGCCGGCTCCAGCGGCTCCACCGGTGCTCAGGACCGGTGGAGCCACCGGTGCGCTGGAGCCTGGATAAGGGGCCGGCTCCAGCGGCTCCACCGGTGCTCAGGACCGGAGCCACCGGTGCGCTGGAGCCGGGATAAGGGGCCGGTGGTGGTCCTCCTCATTGTATTGCCGCATCTATGTGATGTAAACGTGTACTGACGTGAGCAGATCTGACCAGTTTTGCGTCTTGGGCACTTTACACGGAGACGCTACAGCGGAGCGTATTTAACTTTTCCACTCTGGAGGGTGGTTTCAGATTTTTGCGTTTTTAGGCCCCAAAAACGCCGTCACCGTCTAAACGAAAGGCACTTCCGATAAAATATTTTGTCGTTTTTACCCGTAAGCGTCCTCGTGTAAACGGGCCCTTAGCCCTCTTTCAGCGGGAATAAGAGCCGGGCGGGGCGGGCTCTGGTTCTATCTGACCTCCAGAGCCGGGGCGCCAACACTGTGAGCTAACAGGCCGAGAAAGGTGCTCTATCGGCGGGCAAGACCGCGGGGTCTCGCTCGGGGCGGGCTCTGATTCTATCTGACTTCTAGGTCTAGACCAGAACTAAACCAGGTCTAAACCTGAACAGCGTGTGCTCGGCCCCGAGGTGGAGACACGGCCCAGGCGCCGCGGCTCCATCCCGCGCCCGCAGCCCCGGTGTACTCGCGGCCTTGCGCCGTGTCGATGTTGCTTTTTGATCCTTCGATGTCGGCTCTTCCTATCATTGTGAAGCAGAATTCACCAAGCGTTGGATTGTTCACTCACTAATAGAGAACGTGAGCTGGGTTTAGACCGTCGTGAGACAGGTGAGTTTTACCATACTGATGATGTGTTGTTGATAGTAATCCTGTGTCTCCGCTCCCCTCGCACGTTCGGCGCTATATTGAGCCGTGTCTACCCCCACGCTTCACTATCAACACATTCCGTTGAAAATCTATGTTCGAGTCTTCAAACGAGAGAGAAATGCGAGAAAAGCCCAACTTCAGTCTGAGAAAAGCATAGAATGTGTGTGGTGAGGCATTTACAGCCCTAAAACATGTAGAACAATTGCAAAATACAAAGTTGTCCTACCTCGTGGACCTCTCCCACTGCGGGCCACCTCTGGAACCTAACCCCGTGTGTGTTGATAAAGTGTATTTACGTTTTGGGGTGTGCATCTGAGCGCGCATTATTTGAATTTTTGAGATTTCGCGTTTCGTAACTTGAATTTTCTTTCGTATCTAGAGACCAAAATTTAACGTGAAGGCGTTTCGTAACTTGGATTTTTCGTATGTAGGGTCTTTCGTAAGTAGGGTGAACACCGGCATGAAACAGGAAAGGAGGACACTTGTGTCCAAAAAAGAGGACAAATCCAATCCAATCCAACCCACTTTATTTATATAGCACATTTCATAAACTAAAAGCGTTTCCAAAGTGCTGCACAGAAACATCATTTAAAATAAATATACCATAAAATAATTAAAAACAATATAGAATAAACAATAAAAAAAAATAAAAATAAAAAATAAAAATAAAAACGCTAAAAAATAAATAAATGAATACTCTAAGAACAATAAAATAATTTAAAAAAACCTAAAAGACAATAAAAGACAACAGAGGACCACACAACTCAGGCGGTGTTAAAAGCCAGAGAATAAAAGTGGGTCTTAAGACGAGACTTAAAACACTCCACTGAGGGAGCTGCTCGGACGTGGGGGGGCAGGGCGTTCCAGAGCTTAGGACCAACCACAGAAAAAGCTCTGTCCCCTCTGGATTTAAGTATGGTCCTAGGCACCACCAGCTGGAGCTGGCCCTCAGACCTCAGAGCGCGCGCCGGAGTGTAAATTTGGATGAGGTCCGAGATGTAATCCGGGGCCAGTCCATTCAAAGCTTTAAAAACAAACAATACAATTTTTAAATCAATTCTAAAATGAACAGGAAGCCAGTGCAAAGACGTAAGAATTGGGGTGATGTGCTCACGTTTTTTGGTTCCTGTTAAAAGTCGTGCCGCGGAGTTCTGGACTAACTGTAGGCGTGAAAGAGCATTTTGTGATATGCCAGTATAAAGAGCATTACAGTAGTCCAGACGCGAAGAAATAAAAGCGTGAACGACTTGTTCAAAATGCTTAAAACTTAAAAACGGTTTAACTTTGGATAAAAGACGAAGATGATAAAAGCCTGATTTAACGACTGTGTTGATCTGCTTGCTGAGTTTAAAATCACTGTCCATGGTGACGCCAAGGTTGGTGGCGAAGGGATGAACATTATCTTTAACCCTCCTGTCGTGTTCGGGTCAAATCTGACCGTTTTACAACTTATAATACTCATAAATATTATGTTTTTCATCTGATTACCCCAAGACCTTATGATATCCTCCACACTGTCTACTTGAACATATAAAAGTGATGATCACCTATTTCATTAAATTTTGAGTGTTTTAATCAACCTTGTTACACCTGTGGTGTTCCCGGTCAAAAGTGACCGCCATAGGAAATGAATGGGTTTCCAGAGTAAATTCATTCAACATACAGAAAACATCCCCATACACACTGCCCCAGCTCTCTCCACACACACACACACACACACACACACACACACACACACACACACACACACACACACACACACACACACACACCAGCAGCTATGCCTGGAATATGCAGGTGTACATGGGGAAACCCAGTACTGGAAGGGCCGGAAAAAAAAACAGGGCATGCGTGTTGTGCTGGACATGACAACTGGTCTCCAAGGACATAATATCACATGTGACAACTTCTTCACATCACATGCTCTTTGGTCAGGAGCTACTGAAAAGAAAGCTCACCATGGTAGGGACAGTGAGGAAGAACAAGCCCGAACTTCCCCCTGCGCTGGTATCGACCAGAGGAAGACAGGCACTCTCATCACAATTTGCATTCACTGACACTCACACTCTTGTGTCATACATTCCAAAGAAGAACAGAAATGTCATCCTGATGAGCACAGTACACAAAGACGCCGCTGTCAGCACCACAGAGGACAGGAAGCCCCTGATGATCCAGGACTACAACAAGAACAAGGGAGGCATTAACTGCCTTGATAAGGTAATGTAAAGTCTCATCATGCATTTTATTTTATTTTTATCTAGGTGAATCATAGCATTTTGTGTATGACAGATTGACTATTGTTCCTAATCTTATTATTTATTGTTCCTTTATTGCAGCTTACTGGTACATACACATGTAAGCGGATGACGGCTCGCTGGCCTGTGGCACTATTCCACAACATCCTGGATGTGTCAGCTTTCAACACGTATGTGGTGTGGACAGCAATCAACCCAACCTGGAATCAGGGGAAAAGTTTCAAGAGAAGACTTTTCCTCACAGAGCTGGGGAAAGCTTTGGTGACTCCTCTTATCAAAGATCAAAGTCTTATACAGCGACGCCAGCACATTCCCCGCACACCAGCCTCCACCAGTCTGGTTAGGAGCATGCAAACTCCAGCCCCAGCCCTGGCTGCTCTCCCCCAACAAGGACATGGGCAGAAAAGGAAGCGTTGTGGCCTCTGTGCCCGTAGAGACATCAAAACGAGCCTGACATGCTGCAAATGTCATGCTTATGTTTGCAAGGCCCACTCTGACCTGAGTGTCACATGCCACTCATGTGCATGAATACACACACACACACACACACACACACACACACACACACACACACACACACACACACACACACACCCACACACACACACACACACACACACACACACACACAGTTGAGTTTGGTGTTTGATTTTCCATTTATTTTTTGTATTATATGTTCATTTTGTAGTTCATTTTCAGTGCCCAATTGTATTTTCACTGATGTTATTTAATGTTTACTTCAATAAATTGTTGTTAGACACTACTTTGAAACATTGTTCTCAACTAAAGAATGTTTAATAAAAAAATTGGTGGTGAAAAAAAATGTTTTGTGCTCATTTAAGAGCAGTTAAAACAGACCGGTCAATTTTGACCGGGAACACTAAAGTAGGGGGCTGGAGGCGAACACGACCGGAGGGTTAAAGGGGCCCAAGTCCAATGAGGGATCAGTGGGCCCAAAGAGCACAATTTCAGTTTTCCCTTCGTTCAAGCAGAGAAAATTTTGGGCCAACCAAGCCTTGATGTCACCAAGGCAGTTCAACAAGGGTGTCAGGGGGCCTTTCGTGTGCTTAGAAATAGGCAGATAAATCTGGCAGTCATCAGCATAAAAATGATATAAAATGCCATGCTTTTTAAAAATTGCACCGAGTGGGAGAAGGTAGAGGGTAAAAAGAATAGGGCCAAGAATTGACCCCTGGGTCAAGTGCTCCAGTGCAAAGGAGCAGCAGACGAGGTGGAGTCCCCCAGCCTGACAGTGCAGGATCTCCCAGACAGGTAAGTGAGGACACCTTGTTTTTTTGTTTTTTTGTTTGTTTTCCCTCGGGGGTATTATTATTATTATTATTATTATTATTATTATTATTATTATTATTATTATTATTATTATTATTATTATTATTATTATTATTATTATTATTATTATTATTATTATTATTATTATTATTATTATTATTATTAACGAGGTCCAACGTGCTCCATAAGCATAAGAAATCCAGGGTTCTCTACAAAGGCGAATGGTAAGTCACTCACTATCGGTTTGTTGTGTTAAATGTCACCCTTTCCTTTCCTCCCCTTGCAATCCCAAGTTTACATATCCCACCGTTTGCTATGTCAATGTTGTTGTCATCAACTTTATAGTATTTCCAAACCCAGACATACTCGCCAAACATTATAGCATTCTTATAGCGCTCATTATAGCGCTCTTCTTATCTCTTCTCTGTACTCGCGCTTTGTGCTTCGAGCTGCTTCCGTGTATTTAACCAATAGCGTGTCATGCTGCATGCATTGATGTTTCTGTGTGAAGGCTCACTCTGTGCCACTGCATAACCATAGATCTCATCTAGGATATGTTAAAAAATAATAAGAATACTTGCTACTAGCAAGTGTAAATAATGGGTGGGGATTTATGACGATTTATGCAACGGTGGGCGACGAGGGTCTGAAAGGAGGACAAAATGTAAAAAAGGAGGACACGTGACAGACGGCCGGACAGACAGCTCTAAAACCGGACTGTCCGGACGAAATCCGGATGAATGGTCACCCTATTCGTAAGGTGAGGTACCACTGTAGTTTGATCTCTGCGAGAATATAACTTTTATTGTGGCGCAGCGCCCGTAACTGCCACGTCATTCCCTTTAGCCGACAGAGCGCGTGGAGCGCTCGCCCCCTGGTTTGCGGAGCCAGGCTCCGATACTGTTACCCCGCAGGACTGCTCACAAACTGTTTCCGCATTACCTGAACTCTGTTCCTCCCCCAGTGCGTTCGAGGGTGCACATTCGGCGCCTACGGGTTCACACGCTCTCCTTTCCGTCCGCTGTCTCCGCACTGCTCTCTGGGTCAGGGGCCAAACCGGGGTCCTTCCTGGTCGTGCAATAAATAGCGCATAGTGGCACTAGTTAATGAAATTGTACCATATGGGAGGTTATTTAAGTAATTTTGTTATTATGTTGACTTACAGATGTTTTATTATAATGAGTACAGTTTGGCATTAGTTTCAACCTTAAAACCCCACTGTGTTAATTGGTTAGCCCAAGTTAACCCATATACTTATACTTTTGGAGAATTATCAACATGTATGAGTGAGGGGGTACTCGAGGTATGACAGAAAGACTCACAAGACAAAAAAGGTTGGGAAACACTGCTATATTGTACCATACATGATTTATGGATTAATGAAATTGGACATATATATATATATATATATATATATATATATATTAGGGCTGTCAAACGATTAATTTTCTTGATCGCAACTAATCTCAGAAATTTCATAGTTAATCGCGATTAATCGTGATTTATTTTGCATGTTTAAAATTGATATCTTGCAGTAAGACCGTTCGAATCTAAAGTTAAACTCACAATGCAAAGTATTTCTCACCATTTTTTTTATTTCAAAAAAGTGCAGAGAAAGGAAAAAGTTAACAATGAACCAGTAATAGTGCTTACTTTGAGAAATTATAAATAAATGATTAAAGCCCGCTCGAGCTGCCTACGGATGCGTAGAAGGAACAAAATACTATCAAACTCAAAATAGCGCGTTTAACCGACAAGGAGTTTAATTAATACAACCAAATGAGCTGCATATGGATGGTAGAATTGCGGAAAATGCTGGCAAACTCTGATCGCGATTAAAAAAATTGTTCGCGATCATAACTTACATTAATCTAATCGCGATTAACGCGTTAATATTCCCAGCCCTAATATATATATAAAATATGAGGTTGGGTCCTATGGCTCGCAGATTTGTGACGCGCAAAGAGGAGGCTATAGTGACAGATACGCTGAGATCCAATCCAGATATGTGTTTTGTGCATTTATTACAAAAGGAGTGCACACAGCTATGACAGCGCAGCAGGATGAAATAGAACTCATGAAAATCAGCAGGATGAACAGATTAAAGCGAAAGATGAATGAATGGGTGGCGGTCAACAAAAAATACAGCTACATCCCACCCTGACTCTCTCATCTGTGTGACAGGTGAGCGCGTGCTTTTACACGCACACACTTCCGTATGTGCACACACCCACACTCATGTGAACTACCGCCTCTGTCGCATACACACACAAACACACCATGCCCCTCCTCTCAGTTATGTCTCCTACACACCAGCCCATAATTATTAGGTCCCACATAATAATTCACATTTCCAAATACACAATGGGAGACACCTTAACGTGGTGGAGGGGTTTGAGTGCCCGAATGATCCCGGGAGCTATGTTGTCGGGGGCTTTATGCCCCTGGTAGGGTCACCCAAGGCAAACAGGTCTTGGGGGACGGGTCAGACTAAGAGCGGCTCAGAAGCCCTTATGATGAGTTTCACATCAAGGTCAGATACGTCGCCCGGACTGGCGTTACCGGGGCCCCACCCTGGAGCCAGACCTGGGGTGGGTGCTCGCCAGCGAGCGTCTGGTGGCCGGGCCTTTCCCCACGGGACCCGGCCGGGTGAAGCCCGAAGGAGTGACATGGGGCCATCCTCCTGATCCACCCGCAGGAGGATCCATAAGGGCAAAGAGATCTGGGCGGCAGTCAAAGGCAGGGGCCTCGGCGGCCGGATCTCCGGACATGGAGACTAGCTCTGGGGACATGGAATGTCAACTCGTTGGGGGGGAAGGAGCCTGAGCTCGTGCAGGAGGTTGAGCATTACCGACTAGATATAGTCGGCCTCACCTCCACGCACAGCTTGGGCTCTGGAAGCCAACTCCTTGAGGGGGGCTGGACCCTCCATTTCTCTGGCGTTGCCTGTGGGGAACGGCGGCAGGCTGGTGTGGGCCTGCTCATTGCCCCACAGCTCAGCCGCTGAGTGTTGGAGTTCACCCCGGTGAATGAGAGGGTCGCGTCCCTGCGCCTTCGGGTCGGGGACAAGTCTCCCACTGTTGCGTTGGCCTATGGGCCGAACAGCAGTGCAGAGTACCCGGCCTTCTTGGAGTGTCTGGGAGGGGTACTGGATAGTGCACCGACCGGGGACTCCGTCATTATACTGGGGGACTTCAACACCCACGTGTGCAACGACAGTGACACCTGGAGAGGGGTCATTGGGAGGAACGGCCTGATCCCTGATCTGAACCCGAGCGGTGTTCTGTTATTGGACTTCTGTGCGAGCCACAGTTTGTCCATAACGAACACCATGCTCGAGCACAAGGGTGTCCATCAGTGCACGTGGCACCAGGACACCTTAGAACGGAGGTCAATGATCGACTTTGTAGTCATGTCATCTGACCTCCGGCCGCGTGTCTTGGACACTCGGGTGAAGAGAGGGGCAGAGCTGTCAACTGATCACCACCTGGTTGTGAGTATGGTCTGCTGGCGCTTGTCAGGCCCAAGCGCGTAGTGAAGGTCTGTTGGGAACGTCTGGCAGAGCCCTCTGTCAGAGGCACCTTTAACTCACACCTCTGGGAGAGGCTGGGGACATAGAGTCCGAGTGGGCTTTATTCTCAGCATCTATTGTCGATGCAGCCACCCGTAGCTGTGGTCGTAAGGTCTGTGGTGCCTGTCGTGGCGGCAATGCCCGAACCCGGTGGTGGACACGGGAAGTAAGGGATGTCGTCAGGCTGAGACTCGGAGGTGGACTCATTCATCACTGAGGTGGTTGGAAGGCCCCGGGGGTGGATGAGATCTGTCCTAAGTATCTTAAGTCTCTGGATGTTGTGGGGCTGTCTTGGCTGACACGTCTCTGCAACATCGCATGGCAGTCGGGGACAGTACCTCTGGACTGGCAGACCGGGGTGGTGGTCCCTCTGTTTAAGAACCCCCACCAGAGGGTGTGTTCCAACTTTCAGGGAATCACACTCCTCAGCCTTCCCGGTAAGGTCTATTCCAGGGTGCTGGAGAGGAGAATTCGACCGATAGTCGAACCTCGGATTCAGGAGGAGCAGTGTGGTTTTCGTCCCGGCCGGGGAACACTGGACCAGCTCTAGACTCTCCATCGGGTGCTCGAGGATGCATGGGAGTTTGCCCAACCAGTCCACATGTGCTTTGTGGATCTGGTGAAGGCATTCGACCGTGTCCCTCGTGGGGTCCTGTGAAGAGTGCTCTAGGAGTACGGGGTTCGGGGCCATTTGCTAAGGGCTGTTTGGTCCCTGTATGACCTGAGCAGGAGCTGTGTTTGCATTGCCATTTCCGCCTTGTTCCAGTAGCCCATTTTTCATCAAGGTGCTCTGGTTCCCCAGCACCTGACGCAGACCTTGTTTGGCCGGGCGACGTCTGAGCCGGCATCTCATAAGTTTCATTGTCTCTCATCATTGTATGAGGTGGGCTGTACCGTGAAGGGTCTTACCCAAGGACCCACACTGGCTTGCTCATTGCCCCTTGGGGAGGGAATCGAACCCGGGTCCCCGTGTCAAAGTCCAGTGACTTACCAGTTGAGCTAACCAGCCGATTAGTCACCAGGATGGTGACAAAGAGAGGGAAGGTAGTCCGCACAATGGGGGTCTCACTCCCAGAGGGAACAAGAACAGACATTGAGGACAGTTACTAGTACCTTGGTATCCCACAATCAAATGGCAACCTTGAAGAGGCAACAAGGAAAGTGGCTACGGCCAAATACCTGCAACGAGTAAGGCAAGTCCTAAGAAGTCAGCTCAATGGCAAGAACAAGGCCCAGGCAATAAACAGCTATGCCCTGCCAGTGATCAGATACCCAGCAGGAATCATAAGCTGGCCAAAGGAGGAGATACAGACCACAGACGTTAAGACACGAAAGCTCCTGACCATGCATGGAGGGTTCCATCCCAAATCCAGCACCCTGAGACTGTACATGAGCCGGAAGGAAGGAGGCCGAGGACTAGTGAGTGTAGTGGTGGACATTGCAATACCAAGCGATGGTAACATCAGGAAAAAGGAATACGAGAAACTAGAGAAATACCAGGGGGTCAAGGAAGAGCTGGAGAAGGCCTGGAAGGTGAAGGCATCAGTCGTGCCCGTAGTGATCGGAGCACTTGGGGCTGTAACCTCCAAACTGGAGGAGTGGCTACAACAGATCCCAGGAAAAACATCAGACATCTCAATCCAGAAAAGTGCAGTACTAGGAACAGCAAAGATACTGCGCAGAACTCTCAGGCTCCCAGGCCTCTGGTAGAGGACCCGAGCTGGATGAGAATGAGAGACCAACCACTATGGAAGGTGAGGAGCACATTAAATAAATAAATAAATAAATAAATAAATAAATAAATAAATAAATAAATAAATAAATAAATATATATATATATATATATATATATATATATATATATATATATATATATATATATATATATATGTATATATATATATATATATGCATATTTAGGTATAACAATAAAGAAACAAAACAACTAATCATATCTGAAAGGTACATTGTGTAACTTTTCTGGTGGAGAGCCAGTCAAATGCTTTTCTCCATGGAGATGCAAATGCTTTGTCTGGAATGTTTCACAGTATGGCATTTGTGAGTTTCATAAAATGGGTCCGAAGGAGGTCTGAAGGAAGGCATTAGTCGAAATTAAGGTTATTCAGCATTTGAATGGAAAAATAGCAGAACACAAACGAAATGGTGACATCAGACATCTTCAGCATTCATGTTGTCAGCTTTAGCAGACCCTCAGAGAAGAGACATCGGCCTTGAAGAGGGACGTGAACACACACACACACACACACACACACACACACACACCACACCACACCACACCACACCACAAGGGACTGTCTTTAAATACAGTGAACCCTCGTTTATCGCGGGGGTTAGGTTCCAGAAATAGCCCGCAATCAGTGAAATCCGCGAAGTAGGACAATTTTATATTTTACAATTATTCTACATGTTTTAAGGCTGAAAACGCTTCACCAGACACATTATACACCTTTCTGAGACTGGTATTAACATTTTTCTCTTGTTTGAACACTCAAACTTTTGTAGATTTTCATTAAAATATATTAATAGTGGGGGGCGGGGGGGGGGGGGCCGCGGGGGCACGTGACACGCGGACACGTGCGCGCGGACACGTGTGTTTGTTTTGGTACCACATATCCATGCCATGTGCGAAAGTCGAGTGGAAAGCGACCTGGATATCATTTTGGGCAAGACTCAAGCCAATGCTAACAGTGCCAAACCGCTAACAGACGCCTCTGAGCACCACAAGACCAGGTAAGACCATCCTGCGCTCACAAGAGTTGGTTGCATTTCACCCCGGCTCCAAAATCAGACCGCTATCAATGCGTCGCCAATACTCCACAGCTCTCTAGGACGGGGTCGGGTTCGTCCTCTCGGTGTGACGGGGAAGAGCCACTGTCTCCTCTGTGCACGCGAGTGTCCTCCCCCCGCTGCGGGCTCCCTCGAATGCGGCTCTCCCCGCTGCGGCTCCCCCGGACGCCGCGCGGCTAGGCGCCAGGCCCGTCCATGTTGATTATTGGCTCTTCCATGGTCCGGCTCGCACTCAGTCTCTTCCATGGCTCGTGCAAGTAAACAAAGGCCACACCTCCTGTCACCCAGGCGCTCTCGTGAAGGACATCTGAGACTCTGTCCCTACCACCCTGCGTGACCATCCCTGGTCTAGACCTGGTTTAGTCTTGGTTTAGACCTGGTTTAGTCCTGGTTTAGACCTGCTTTCGACCTGGTTTAGTCCTGGTCTAGTCTCTTAGCTAATCAGGGCGCAGGACAGAATGTTACACTGTAAAAAAAAAGTTACACTATAAAAAAAATTGAAAAAAAAAAAAAAAAAAATTGGAAAAAAAAATCAGCGAAACAGCGAGGCCGCGAACAGTGAACCGCGATACAGCGAGGGTTCACTGTACAGTACAGACTGTTGAATACATATGACATCAGCAACAGCTAACCTATAGGAGAATAGTTTAGCTATGTAGACCATATAGAGAACTTCCCAGCTTTAGTTGAGGTCAGCCAGTTACAGAGTTTCCCAATAGCTTGAATCAGCCAAAATATTGATGGATAGGGAGCAGGTGATGTAGCCAACACAGCCCAGGATAGCCTATGTGAGTATTGAGTTACGCTTAGCTGTTCACAGGACACTGGGTTAAAACACAGAAGAACTACAGAGATTACAGTTTTCATATGTAAATACACATGTAAATTAAATATGAGATCCCACAATACCTCCCTTTGAGCACATAATCACATGTGCTCACCAGTAACAACAGAATATTTAATTTACATATGAATGTAACTCAGTAAACTCCAATTTTAGACTTTAGCTTTCAAAATGCAACCATCAACACAGAAATTAATACAGGACTCTCGGACACTTCAGAGTAAAAATCAAAGAGCACCTCTTGAGTTTAGAATTTAAAAATAAAATAACAAGATAAAATAATAATTTAAAATAATTTGAACCAATTTTATTAAAGAATCGATCTAAGCAATTTTAACCAAATTTAGTCAACAGTCTCTAGAAACTTCACAGAAAGTAACAGAATTTGGAAATAGACAG
Source organism: Paratrypauchen microcephalus (assembly GCA_036785185.1). Classification (NCBI taxonomy): domain Eukaryota; kingdom Metazoa; phylum Chordata; class Actinopteri; order Gobiiformes; family Gobiidae; genus Paratrypauchen; species Paratrypauchen microcephalus. The sequence continues at coordinate 141,660 of JAVJIX010000438.1, forward strand.
TCAACTGTTTCCCAATAATTAAAATAAGAAATGACATAAAATCCAATTACAATTAAAACAGTAAATAGAATAATTTATTGGAAAAAAAATCCCCATTGAATAATCTAAGAAATTTAGATTAAAACTGAAAACAACTATAACCCCAGCATTTATCTATGAATTTATCACTATATTTATTTTTATCTATAGCCACAAACTAGCATACAATTTAGCCTCTAACATAAACCAAAATAAAATTATAACAAATTTGTCCCAAATAACAACATCTCACCAAATTTGGCTTAACTTTTCCCCTTCAGTGCTTCTTGCTTCTTACCTGATTTATTTCCAAATTAGCTGTAGCATAGCCCATAATTTTAAATGTTGGCTGTTGTAGGCCTTTATTCCTTTGTCCGAGGTCAGAATAGTAGAATGTAACCCCACTAGAACAATAAAGAACAGCATAATTAGCATAATTAGAAATACACATCAATAATATTTCTAAAACACGAATTACACTCTCCTGGAAAAGTGTTCTCCTCCCTTTGGAGTTATAAATCAGAAGATGGAAGGATATTTCTCAGTTCACCAATCGTTCACTTCCTGGATTCAACTCCCCTTGCGATAGTAGATGTAGCCTCATCCTCAGCCACTGATGATCCAGACAGAGTGTTAGATGATGTCACACTCAGACGTCGCAGACGTTGTTGATATAACTCAGTTGACAGGAAAGAGCACAGTTGTCTTCAGGATCAACTTCATTTTGTAGATTATCTGTCTTCTGTCTGCAGCTGTTCAGTTGCATCACCACTGAACTTATAAGTGACGCTGAATCTTCAGTGAACAAACTAGATGACTTAGTCTATCCACACTTATCAAATGTCCATCAAGATAAAAAAGAAGCAGACTCCTTGTAGATTTTGTCCAGTCTTTCAGCCGTTGTTTCCAAATAGCTGTCTCCCCCTCAGCTGCTTCAAGCACTTGGTGTCGGATTTTAACATCTTCTCCAGGCAATGATTGAGCATCTTTCCATGTTGTAGTTTGCAGTTTCCTTTACAACTTAAAATAGAGTCTATCTCCTTGATATGAGCTTTTTGTCATCTGAGAATTATAATGCAAAATTCTCTCTGATTTGTTGAACACTTTCATCAGACTCCTGTTTGATACTGGTTTGAGGCTGATTTGAGAGCACAGTTGCATATAATGTAGCATAGACAGTTATCAAAAACAAACACCTCTGAGTCAAAAACAGTCAGAGTGGAGTGGTCTCTTGATGTTTCTCACACTCAGAAAGTTCATTCATCACCTTCTCTCATAGTTCACCATAGATGTCGTCATCAGCATAGGATGATATAGTGCCATATCTGCGTGCTTTATGGATATAATGTTCTCTTGTAATTTTCATTGATTCATCTCCTTTGATCATTTGTCTTGAACAAAAACTGATTTGCTCAGTGAACTTCTCCAGTACCTGAATCTCAGAATTCAAATCAATTGAAACAATGAAACAACCTGGGACATAGTGATATAAATTACCCCTAAAAAATGTTTATTAAAAATTGGACATAGTCTGATCTATCTAATGAACTATATTTATCTGCAATCTACTTCTAAATTCTAAAAGAAAAAAAAATCAATTTAGATGAAAATTGGAAATTGAAAAGGTAAAAAACATCTTAAGACTGTAATTTGAAAATAAAAAGGAAAACAAAAAATGAATGTAACTTTGTATGTTTGCTTAGAATTTAACACAATATTTAATGATTATACAAAACCATCTCAGCTGTATTTTGACATATAATATAATATAATTTGACATATAATTAAATTTAATACCATAACTGTGCTGCCCCTTTAAGGACAGTTGTTGTTACGCTGCCCTCTACTGGGCGTTTGTGGGATAAGTTTCGTTTTCTAAAGGAGTTGAGGCAGCAGCCGTATTTTCCCTGCCTGCAAAGAAAAAGTTGCCATAAAAACTGCAGACGTATTTTCTCCAGAGTTTAAGGGAGCATATGCCTGTAAGTTCATGTTATTTTGACCTGCTTTGTACAAGTGTGGTTTTTGTTTGACCCTATTTGTGTGCTGGTTCGATCGCATTTGCACGTGTGTTTTTGCTAATAGTAATTAAGCTAGCTAATGGTAATCGGTTTTAGCCTTTGTTGGTCACGTTTTTATGTGACTCTCTAAGTTGATGTAAGCAGAAACTAATTGTATTTTCTGTATCTGTTTATTTTACAGTTTTACAAGTAATAACAATCATTTGTTGCTTGAATAAGTGGAGCATTAAACATGACCCAAAGTCATTCTACGGTGTCTTCATTCAAGTCTGTTCGCTATCTGCCAAACTACACAGACGTCTAGGGAGGGCAGAATAGTAAAAAGGCATTCATCCTAACAAGCTCCATCAAGAAGATACTACAGCAACTGCCATGGCAACTCCGCAAGACCAAGCACTGGAGGACACCATGGAGACCCGGTCAAGGTGGACCAGGAACAGTCAGCTTACTACCTCATCTGTCGCCGCCACCAGAGCCCGAGCAAAGGCAGAGGCTGCTAAAGCACAGCTGTCGTATGCACAAAAAGAAGCTGAAATCTTAAAAGAGAAAGCTCAACTTGACGCAGATCTGCATGTACTAAAGTCACAGAAAGAGGTTGCAGCAGCTGTAGCTGAGGCTAATGCATGGGAATCGTCTATGCAGGAGGACATCGACCCACATCGGCCTCAACTAAGCAATATGCCTCCTTTCGATCCGGAGCAGAGGACACAGGACTATGTAAAACAACAAGCAGAAATACATGGAGAGATTGAACTTCCTCTTACATCCGCCCCAGTCAAAACTGAACCTCTACCACTACTCCCCAGAAAGAACAATGACAAAGACTCAAATGAGTCAAGTGAGCACTCTTTAAATCAACAGTTCCAACCACTGCCACAAGTAGGTGCTGGTCCATTACAGTACAGCAGTTACTACAGTCCGAATCCAGCAAAGCAAATCAGTGCTAATCCAGCCCACAATTTCCAACCTAACATGCCTAGACACGGTTATAGTCCTCCTACTGACAATACAGGACTAGCTAAGTATCTCATGAGAAGAGAAATGGTCAGCTCAGGCTTGCTTAAATTTGATGACCAGCCTGAGAATTACTGGGTTTGGAAATCCTCCTTTCAAAGTGCAGTGCAGGAACTGAACTTGTCTCCTCAAGAAGAGCTAGACCTGCTTGCTAAATGGCTTGGCCCTCAGTCCGCTGCACAAGCTCAACGCATCAGAGCTGCCTACATACTCAATCCTAGAGTAGGTCTTGAAATGGTGTGGCAGAGGTTAGAAGATTGTTTTGGGGCACCAGAAATCATAGAGCATGCCCTACTGAAGAAAATAGAGGATTTTCCTAAAATGTCAAACAGGGAAAACCAGCGTTTGAGAGAGCTGGGGGACATCTTGACAGAACTTGAGGGCGCCAAGTCTAATGGGTTCCTCCCTGGGCTTTCTCATCTCGACACAGCACACGGTGTTAACCCTATCCTTACCAAACTCCCGTACCATCTCCAGGAAAGGTGGGTCACAACTGCCTCAAAGTACAAAAAAGATAAGTGTGTCTCATACCCCCCTTTCACATTCTTCGTACATTTCATCAATGAAGAAGCTAAGACACGTAACGACCCAAGCTTTGCGTGGGTCACAGGCACTAGTACAATGAACATTAAAACAGAAAAGCCATTTAAGCCAAAGTACCAAACTCCCGTCTCAGTAAGGAAAACTGATGTGTCACATGCAGTAGAGACAAATCAAAAGCTAACTGATAAAGACAACACTGACGCAGAAAAGGAGTGTCCCCTCCACCACAAGCCTCATCCTCTAAGAAAATGTAGACTTTTCAGGAGCAAGTCTTTAACAGAAAGAAAAAACATTCTAAGAGAGCATAACGTCTGTTTTAAGTGTTGTGCCTCAGCACACCATATGGCAAAAACTTGTACAAAGCCAATAAAGTGTTTTGAGTGTGGTAGTGAAAATCATCCCACCGGACTGCATCCAGAACCCATTCCGCTAAAACCAGAGAGCCCTGCTGCCACTGAAGATCACGGCGGGGAGCAAAAAGAAACATGTGCTGTCAATGTAACATCCAAATGTACTGAGGTTTGTGGAAATTCATACAGTCCAAGATCATGCTCTAAAATCTGCTTAACAAAAGTGTTCCCTGCTGGCCAGCCAAACAAGGCAGTCAGAATGTATGTAGTTCTTGATGAGCAAAGCAACCGCTCGTTAGCAAAAACTGAGTTCTTCAATATATTTAAAGTTAATGGACAGCTAGAACCATACACACTAAAGACTTGTGCAGGTGTCATGGAAGTCACAGGCAGACTTGCAAAAAACTTTGTCATTGAATCGCTAGACAGCTTGGTTCAAGTTCCCCTTCCTGCTCTTCTAGAATGTGACATGATACCTGATGACAGATCTGAAATCCCATCACCAGAGGTAGCCAGTCACTATCCTCACCTGAAAGCAGTTGCAGACAAAATACCAGCCTTTGACAAAAATGCAGACATCCTCCTCCTCCTTGGCAGAGACATTCTTCAAGTGCATAAGGTTCGCGAACAACACAATGGTCCCCGAAGCGAACCGTATGCTCAGTGTCTCGACCTTGGATGGGTCATTGTGGGAGAGGTTTGTCTCGACAAAAAGCACAAATCAAAGAACATCAATGTCTACAGAACAAACATTCTTCAAAATGGACGTGCAACACTCTTCAGCCCATGCAACAGTGTTATTCAGGTGAAAGATGGCTTAAGCAACACAACTCCAACTGCAAACCTTGCCACCTCTGTGTACCTTTTCGAGTCAGAAACAGACAATATTGGCAGTCAGGTATTTCAGAGAACGCAGCAAGATGACAAACAGGCACTTTCAATAGAAGACAAAAGTTTCCTTGAAACATTAGACAAACACGTGTACAAAGACAGTACTAACACATGGGTCGCCCCATTGCCTTTCAGATCACCACGGTGCCGCCTCCCAAATAACAAACCTCAGGCTATGAAAAGACATCAGTCACTACAATACACACTGAACAAAAAGCCAATAATGAAACAACATTTCATTGACTTTATGCAAAAAATGTTTGATGCAGGACAAGCAGAACCAGCCCCTCCCCTCCAAGAAGACCAGGAGTGCTGGTACTTGCCCATATTCGGTGTGTACCATCCACAAAAGTTGGACCAAATAAGAGTAGTGTTCGACTCCAGCTCCAAATATTAATAAGATTAAGATCAGGCTTAAGCCTTTATTGGTCTCACACACAATGACACACAGTGACACACGGGAGAAATTTGACTTCTGCATTTGACCCATCCTTTTCAGGAGCAGTGAGCAGCCATCTTTTTTTTTTTTTTCGGCGCCCGGGGGGCAGTACCGTGAAGGGTCTTGCCCAAGGACCCACACTGGTTAGCTCACACTGGGGGGGGATGAAATATGAAGGTGTCTCACTAAACGATATGCTTCTCAGCGGACCTGACATGAACAATACTCTGCTAGGAGTCCTAACCCGCTTTCGCAAAGAGCCTATTGCTGTAACAGCCGATGTGCAACAGATGTTTTACTGTTTTACAGTCAGTGAGAAGCACCGCGACTTCTTGCGTTTTTTGTGGTTTGAGGATAATGACCCGCAGAAACCCATCAAAGAGTTTAGGATGACAGTGCATGTGTTTGGGAACAGTCCCTCGCCAGCCATAGCCATATACTGTCTACGCCGTGCAGCCCTTGAAGCAGTAAACTCCACTCCAGCCACAAAAGAATTTGTCCTGCGTAACTTCTATGTCGATGATGGGCTTGCATCTTTCCCCACTGCAGAAACAGCTATTGAAATCCTGCAAACATCACAAGAAATGCTATCTGAGTCAAATATTAGGCTACACAAAGTGGCATCCAACAGTAATGATGTCATGCAAGCATTCTCACCATCTGACAGAGCCAAAGACTTGAAAGATTTGAATCTCAGTGCCGATCCATTACCACTGCAAAGAAGTCTAGGTCTCTTATGGAACCTAGAGTCAGACTGCTTCACATTCTGTGTATCTCAAGAAGAAAAACCTGTGACAAAAAGAGGTCAGTCAACAGTCAGTCAACAGTCTGTTTGACCCCATAGGGTTTGCTGCACCAGTTGCTCTGGGTGGAGGGAGCATCGTGCGAGGACTTGCATCTGGGCAGTGCGAGTGGGATGACGAGCTCTCAGCGGAGGGGCAGGAGCAATGGAAGATGTGGAGGGACTCTGTCGAGGAGCTGGAGCAGTTGCAGATCCCAGGACCGTGTGTGCCTGTTTCGTTGTCCGCAGGGACTCTTTGCAGGGAACTGTGCGTCTTTTCAGGTGCATCAAGCACGGCCATCGCTGCGGTGGCCTACTTGAAAACTGTTTGCATTTCTGGTGACTCTCGTGTAGGCTTCATCATGGGTAAATCTAAGCTTGCCCCTCGCCCAGCGCACACAATCCCGCGTCTTGAACTGTGTGCTGCAGTGTTGGCTGTTGAGATGACTGACTTCATTAAAGATTAAATTGACATGGACATTGACAAGGTGACTTTCTATACTGACAGTAGAATTGTATTAGGTTATATTCATAACACTTCACGTCACTTCTATGTTTATGTCTCAAACAGGGTCGCAAGAATCAGAAAGTCTTCTCACCCAAGTCAGTGGCACTTCATCTGTACTGAAGAAAATCCTGCAGATCATGGGACCCGCCCAGTTGCTGCTGCTGCTCTCAAAGATGCCAACTGGTTTTCTGGACCTGCACTTCTGTTAAAGTCTGACCACATCCTCCCTGCACAGGCAAGTTTTGAGTTGATACAACCCGACATGGACCGGGAGATCCGTCCTGTTGTCACCACATTTAGTACAGATGTCGCAGAGGGTGAACTGGGCACAGACAGATTTGAGAGATTTTCCGCTTGGAGGTCTGCGGTCAGAGCTGTTTCCAATCTAGTCAAAAAAGCAAAAAACATGTCAAAGGCTCATGAAGGGGACATAAGCGGCACTGGTGTTGATGTGCAGGCTACAACAGTAATCATGGAGGCTGTGCAGCGGGACTGTTTTGCAAAAGAGCTTCAATGTCTCACAGAGAATGAACAACTCCCGAAACGAAGTCCACTCGGGGGGTTGGCTCCATTCCTGGACACGGATGGACTCGTTGGAGTGGGTGGGCGCACATCCTCAGCGAAGCTGTGTTTTGAAGAGGGGCACCCTCTCGTCATTCCAAGGAGCCATGTCGCCACTCTGTTAGTGAGACATTGTCATGAACAAGTTGCCCATCAGGGACGCCATTTCTCTGAAGGTGCTGTCGGATCAGCAGGACTGTGGCTTGTTGGAGGGAGGGGACTTGTGTCTGGTGTCGTGCACGGGTGTGTCGCCTGCAGGGGGTTGGGAGGCGGGCGGGAGGTACGGCAGGTGTCTCGGTTGCCCTCTGGCAGACTTGCCCCTGAGCCGCCCTTTACCAGGGTTGGTTTGGATGTTTTTGGCCCATGGATTGTGGCCTCGCGCAGGACGGGAGGAGGTCACGCTGAGGGTGGGGGGTGGGCTCTCGTCTTCGCCTGTCTCGGCGCCAGAGCGGTGCATCTTAAAGTGGTTGGAGCCATGACGGCCGCAGGTTTTGTTGATGCACTGGGGCGTTTCGCTGCACTGAGGGGCCCAGTTGGGGTGCTCGGATCAGACAGGGGAACAAACTTTGTGGGAGCGTGTGGAGAGCTCAGCTTCGACTCAGATGGTCCTGAACTGGGGGCGTGCTTGCAGGATGGCAGGTGCACATGGACGTTTGGCCCTCCTCGCTCTTCGCGTGTGGGTGGAGTGTGGGAGAGGATGGTGGGCATCGCAGGGCGTGTTTTGGATGCTCTCCTCCTCAAAACAAGCATGCCATCTCTAACTCATGAAATGCTGACCACTCTAATGGCAGAAGTTGCTGCTATTATGAACTCAAGACCATTAGTGCCAGTTTCTTCAGACCCGGAATCTCCAGCCATTCTTACTCCATCCATGCTCTTGACACAAAAAACAGACTCTCTTGCCCCTCCTGCAGGAGACTTTGACATGCATGACCTGTCTAACAAACACTGGAAAAGAGTTCAAGGACTAGCTGATACATTCTGGAAGCGATGGAAAATGGACTACCTATCAACACTACAACCAAGAAGGAAATGGGACACTGAAAAGGATAATCTACAAGTAGGAGATGTTGTGCTACTGAAGGATCCACAAGCAAAAAGGATGGACTGGCCACTCGCCCTCGTCGTTAAAACTTTGCTCAGTCAAGATAACAAAGTGCGTAAAGTTGAAGTTAAGGTTGCCAGGCAAGGTACTGCTAAAGTATATTTGCGACCAATTTCAGATGTCATTCTGTTGTTTCGTAATGCTAAAGTGTAATAGTGGTATAATACATTATACCAGGCGGGGAGTGTGCTGCCCCTTTAAGGACAGTTGTTGTTACGCTGCCCTCTACTGGGCGTTTGTGGGATAAGTTTCGTTTTCTAAAGGAGTTGAGGCAGCAGCCGTGTTTTCTCTGCCTGCAAAGAAAAAGTTGCCATAAAAACTGCAGACGTATTTTCTCCAGAGTTTAAGGGAGCATATGCCTGTAAGTTCATGTTATTTTGACCTGCTCTGTACAAGTGTGGTTTTTGTTTGACCCTATTTGTGTGCTGGTTCAATCGCATTTGCACGTGTGTTTTTGCTAATAGTAATTAAGCTAGCTAATGGTAATCGGTGTTAGCCTTTGTTGGTCACGTTTTTATGTGACTCTCTAAGTTGATGTAAGCAGAAACTAATTGTATTTTCTGTATCTGTTTATTTTACAGTTTTACAAGTAATAACAATCATTTGTTGCTTGAATAAGTGGAGCATTAAACATGACCCAAAGTCATTCTACGGTGTCTTCATTCAAGTCTGTTCGCTATCTGCCAAACTACACAGACGTCTAGGGAGGGCAGAATAATAACCTTGACATTGACACAAGAAAATAAACCTCTATCTTTCTAGTTGTAATTACCTGCAACAGTAACATTTTAACATAAGCTAAAACAACCTCATTTTTAATAGTTTAATCACCTTTCACTAGAATATTAATTTCACCTTTATCGATTTAGATTACCAGAGGTGATACATATAATGAATCACAAATAATCCAAAACCCAAAAATGACCAAAAAACATCTATCTGCATCCTTTGCAGGACTAAGATGAAATAACATTTAACTAACTCGCACATTTTTCCAGAGCTCAATTTTAAAACAAAAACATCTTCTTTTGTTGAACCACTTGGATTTTACCTTTAATATTAATTTCTCTGCTTTTTGCAGGGTTTAACATATTAATTATTTGCAGATTAACGAGTATTTTACAGCAACAAACTTGTCTCATGTTCATTCTGAACAGGCAATCTTGAGATCTCTTATATTTTAGTTACACATTTAGATCTGTTGTCCATCCACACAAAACAAACCAAAAAAATTTCTTATAACATTAAAAAGCATAAAAACAATATTTTCCCATATTCTTACTTATTCTTGCATATTCTTATCTAATAACATCAATACAAAATCTAAACAATACAAAAATCTAAACATGCAATTTTAGTTCATTTTGTATGGCTAGACAACATCACCGAATTTATTTCAGAAGTCCCAGTTTGTTCATCATCACAATTAATTCAAAAATTCTTAGAGATCAGTACCTGAAATCTCTGGGTGCATGAATAATCTCCTCCCCTTCTTCTCCTCTGTTGACCATCAGGGGACACTCTCCTCCTTTTCTCTTTTCGAGCCCTTATTTTGACCTATTTCTCAACCTCTTTTTCGAGCTTTTTGTCGGGCCCATGTTGACCTCTTCTTCAGGCCCCTTCTGGCCCCACGTTGGGCACCAAACTGTGAGTTCTGAAGGAAGGCACTAGTCGAAATTTAGGTTATTCAGCATTTTAATGTAAAAATAGCAGAATACAAACGAAATGGTGACATCAGACATCTTCAGTATTCATGTTGTCAGCTTTAGCAGACCCTCAGAGAAGAGACATCAGCCGTGAAGAGGGCCGTGAAGAGACCTCCCCAGTGGGGGCCCTCACACACACACACACACACACACACACACACACCTACACACACACACACACACACACACACACCACAAGGGACTGTCTTTAAATACAGTACAGACTGTTGAATACATATGATATCAGCAACAGCTAACCTATAGGAGAATAGTTTAGCTATGTAGACCATATAGAGAACTTCCCAGCTTTAGTTGAGGTCAGCCAGTTAGAGAGTTTCCCAATAACTTGAATAAGCCAAAAATATTGATGGATAGGGAGCAGGTGATGTAGCCAACACAGCCCAGGATAGCCTATGTGAGTATTGAGTTACGCTTAGCTGTTCACAGGACACTGGGTTAAAACACAGAAGAACTACAGAGATTACAGTTTTCATATGTAAGTACACATGTAAATTAAATATGAGATCCCACACATTGCACCTTTCTATCTCCATGGAGAACAAACCAGGCCAGATCTGTGAAGAGACAACCCTGCTCACAGTCAGAATGTATAAATGAATAAATGTAAGGTAGAGTTGTTTAATGTCATACTGTGGAACATTCCAGACAGAGCAATGACATAGAGACAAGCAAGTGACAGACCCCCAATCAAAAATGTACATTGTGCACTTTTAAGATATAAGAGAAGTGCAAACATTCTAATCATGTTCACACTTTGTCACTAGCCTATAGAAGTCTTCACTGAGGGATTCTTCACACTAGCCTATAGAAATACTAAAAGTTAAATGAGTAACCAAAACCTTTTATAAATTAAGAAACAACAAATGAACTTAATGCATGATGATTTGGCTTGAAAGAGTTAGCATTATGTAGAAATAATGGATTTTAACTATTCTTTATACAGGGCTTTATCTGCTTCCACAGGGGAGTCCTTATCTGCTTCCACAGATCTGGACCCCCCCCCCCACAAGAAAGCTGGGAGCTGGGTATAGGATGTACTGGAGCTTGGGCACATGGCAGTTAAAAGTGATGGAGATTCAAGATCAGCTAAGCCCACATAAGAACTATCATTCTGTACTACGTCCAAGGGAACTGATGTTCTTTGGAAGTCCTGGAGCTCCTCTGGCTCCTTCGAAATGAACTCAATAATCACAATGTCAATGGTCAATCTAAACTGCAATGAGCAGAGATCCAATCCTAAAACCACAAAACAGAATTACTTAAAAGTCAGACAGCGCAATTGCATTACACTTAATAAATAAATTATATGTCATAAAGGAATTACATTTTTTGGTAGCATTATTAATAATTAAAAAAACCTGCAGAACCTGAACAATTAAATTAACATCTCTCCACAAACACTACACCACTGCATCCAATGTATTTGTATTTGTATTTGTATTTATTTATTTATTTGTAAAGGGACAGCACATATTAATGAACATTTAAAATGTAAATATGTAAAGATTATAGCCAGCGTGGCTAATTTCCATCTTCAGTCCCTCGGCAGGTTGATGTCAAATCAGGGACAGGGAAAAGTACAACAACAATCACACAAAGTACATAAAACCAGCACTCACTATACACACAATTCAGTCATTTCAAGTAAAGAGTCTCAGAGTTAAATCAATAACACCTCAGTATATTTCAATTTTGTTAAATATGGTTGCATGTTTGACTAGTGGACAGCCACTGTTTTACAGCTTTGGAAAATGCTGCCAGTGTTGGAAGCTCTCGTATGTGAGCAGGCAGTGTGTTCCATGTTTGACCTGCTCGATAAGCAAAAGACGACTGTCCAAAAGCGCTTTTCCTTAACGGCACAGAGCAGTCACCTCTAGAACCGGCTCTTGTTGTGCGATTTGTATTTCAGTTCGGTGCAATGCAGTTCGGTTTTCGCAGTCACCACTCCACAGAGTCTGCAAACTGTTTTTTTGTTGAAAATGTCAAAAGTCTTCTTGACAAACATGCATTTGTAGGTGCAGTATTTTTTTTTATTTTTTATAATTTTAAAGTCTTTTGACACGATAAATCACCAGATTCTATTAACTAAATTATCCCATTTTAATCTAACTAAAGAGGCTTTGCTCTGGTTTGAATCTTACTTTTCCCACAGACAACAATGTGTTTCCCTGTCTAGTTTTAAATCGCCCTACCTTCACTGTCCAACAGGGGTCCCCCAAGGTAGTATTTTAGGACCAATTTTATTTAGTATTTATATTAATGATTTCCCAGAATTTTGTCCAAATGTCAATGTCCAGCTGTATGCTGATGATGCTGTAATTTTTACACATGCCAGAACCGTACAGGAAGTTTCAGAAAAGTTATCATCAGACATGACTCCTGTCCAAAAGTGGGTCAAGAACTCATGCCTACAACTCAATACACAGACACCCAGGATTTCGCGGGCATTTTTTGTGATTGTTGCGGGCTAAAATGCCTGAATTTGCGGGAGCTTTTCCAAAAAGTTGCGATGAAAGTTGCGGTGCTTTTAAGGTTTTTGTTGCGATTTTGTTGCGGGAGGAAGTGAAAGTTGCGATAAATAGTTGCGATTTTCGCTTTTTGTAATTAAAATTGAGTAATATTTTGAATACTGAGTTATTACTGACAAAGAATAATACATAATATATAATGGACACAGAGATCACAGATATGGTCCTAAAACAACCTTACCAATATCGAAAATAAATTACTACTAGGAGGGGAACTGTTTCGCGCGGCCTTTTGCTGTTATTTTAGTGGGCAAATGGCTGGCCGCAGACATGTTTCTTTGCCATTAGAAGCCGTGTCCTAATTCCCAGAGCGCGCGGCTCGGAGCGTGGCCCAAAGGGCATGTGCGTCACACATTTCGACAGTACACCGGCGCGACGACTGCTGTCCCACTTATTTTTTGTCCCATGCGCAGTTAACACGCGGTCCGAAGACCGCAGTCGTTAAGCGGTCCGCGGACTGCAGTCGGGGCTGAGCAAGTGTGCACCTCCTTGACTGCAGTCTGAGCTTCCTTCGGGCCGCACTCCGAGCTGTACGCTCTGGGAACTGGGACACGGCCGCAGTTTTGTTTTGTCACACGGAAGTAAAGCAGAATGTTGCAGCTTCCAAACTCAAACCTTTTAGCCGCCGAGAATATGAGGTTGGGTCCTATGGCTCGCAGATTTGTGACGTGCAAAGAGGAGGCTATGGTGACAGATACGCTGAGATCTAGATATGCGTTTTGTGCATTTATTACAAAAAGAGCGCACACAGCTATGACAGCGCAGCAGGATGAAATGGAACTCATGAAAACCAGCAGGATGAACAGATTAACGTGAAAGATGAATGAATGGTTTGCGGTCAACAAAAAATACGGCTACACCCCAACCCGGACTCTCTCCTCTGTGTGACAGGTGAGCGCGCGCTTTTACACGCACACACTTCCGTACGTGCACACATCCACACTCACGTGACCCACCGCCTCTGCCGCACACAAACACAAACGCACCGTACACCTCATCTCAGTTATGTCTCCTACACAGAAGGAAGTTGGTCGGCGTTCAATACGTCGCCGATTACTGGTAAATTAGTAAAAATTGCGGAAAAGTTGCGGTGATTGGTCAAAATTGCAACACCGCCCTGAATTCGCAGGGATTGGCTGAAGTTGCGTTGAAGTTGCAAATCGCAATTCCTGGAGGGTCTGAATACAAAGAAAATGGTCTGCATGTTGTTCAGTAAAAAAGCAACTGAGCTACAGCGGTCCAATGTCATTCTGGACGGGGTGGAACTCAGCCTCGTCAAAGAGTTTAAATACCTGGGACTCACGTTGGACCCGACATTGACATTTAAGAAACACATTAAGTGCCTCACAAAAAACGTTAATTTTAACTTAGTGAATTTTAGACAAGTAAGATCCTTCATGACTCTATATGTGGCACGAATGTTTTTACACTCCATGATTCTGTCTCATATGGAGTACTGCATTACCACATGGTCACTTGCTGCTGGCACAACACTCAAACCAGTTGAATCACCTTTTTAAAAAGCTGTGAAAATATTAGACATGAAGCCATTCTCAGTTCACCACTGCACAATTTTAGACAAGTATAACTTACTCAATTTAATAATTTTGTTCATTTTAAATATGGTTGTTTTATATATAAAGTTTTACATGGACTTGCTCCTCCTCCGCTGCAGGATTTTATTAAAACAAAGACTGTCAGTGGGATGGGAACAAGGGCCTCAGCACAGGGGAACTGTGAGGTCCCGCACAGACGCACTACATTTGGACAAACTGTGCTCTCAGTCAGAGGCACTAAGTTCTGGAACTCTCTCCCATCATCAATAAGAGAGACTCCAACACTGGCCACTTTCAAATCATGCTTGAAACAGTGGCTAAAGGAAAACCAGACTTGTGGACATTTTTAATGTTTTAATACTTAATGTCTTAATGTTTAATGTTTTAATGTTTTAATGTTGGTGTTATTGTCACTTGTCACTGTTTTTATTGTTTTTGCTGTGGTGTCACCTGCCTAGGGACTACAGATAGAAATTAGCATTCTTGCTATAATCTGGCATATTTACACTGCAATGCTGCAGATGTTCATTAATATGCACTGTCCCTATTAAATAAAATTTTAATCAACTGGATCATTTCAGTCCTGGAATTGCCCATCTCTACTGACCAAAGGTAAAAGGTTGAAAACTACCACTACATGACATCATAAGGTGGAACAGAGCATTTTGAGTTTGTGAGATGTAGACAGGCTAATAATAAAGGAATACTCAAACACATGTGACTAAAACAAAACTCAACTAAAAGTATGTTTAATATAGGACATTTAATTTTATGAATTTGTCTGTAACAACACAATGAATGAGGCCCAAGGAGCTGTGGTAATATAGGGCTATGGGAACTGATGAGCACTGAAATTATCACAAGAAGTCTGGTATAGATGTATAGACTATTACAGGAGTGAAGAGTTTAAAGAGTTGCACACAGAGCCTGGTACTGTTATAAAGATTCCAGCCCATTAATGTTAATGAGGCAAAATAAATAAATAAAAACACACATTTTGATGTTTGTGTCCATTTGTGTGTGGTTAGTACTTGGATGGGAGACAGCTGGGAAAAGTTGTGTCCTTGGCAAGACACTTCATCAAAATTGCCAAGTATGAAAGTGGTGTGAGAGTGAGTGTTGGTGGTGGTTGGAGGGACCTATGACGCAGATTGTTAGCCTCGCTTCCATTAGTCTACCCCATGGCAGCTGTGGCTACAATAGTAGCTTACCACCACCAGCTATTGAATGAATGAATAATGCACCAAATTCCAATGTCTGTGCTATTATTACCAATAGCACAGACAAATGGTCGTTGTTTATATGCTTGTTTATATATTTGCTGTATTTTTTCACCTTGTTTTTCATAGTTTGCTCTGTTTAGTGGCTAATGCTAACGCCCCCAGAATGCATTGAAGCTAATGTGTGTACCTATATCATGTGGCTCTTCTCATAATTTTCACGACTCACAAATTATAATTATGTGGTGATGTTTTTTTTGTTTTTTTTAACTAGAAGAGCAAAAAAACACACTCAGAATGTGAAATAGGTACAGTCAGATAAGAAATATAAAAGATTAGACTCCTACTTAATATTTACTTTATATCTGGCATCAAAAAAATAACATTTAGTAAACATTACCAGAAAGCCAGTTAAACAATCTCCATAGAGACAGGCAGGTGACATGCCCTTCCACAAACAAGTTACAAGTTATACAGTGTAGCTTTAAAGGTCCCATGGCATGAAATTTTCACTTTCGTCAGAACTGACGAAGCCTCTCGGATGAGCGGCGAAAAGTTTTCGACCAAACAAACTTTGTCCAGTTGACAAATTAAATTTCTTCTTTTATCACTTTCTGAGGTTTTTGAACGTTAATGTGATTACCCTGATTAGCCCCCCCACCCCCACCCCACCCCCCACCCCCAGAGAGTGTTTCCAGGCTCGGATGTCCTTTATCTGAGCCTCCGAACCTCTGAAACAGCAGTGGTTTAATTTTATTTTCTGTGGAAATGTGTTTATTTTTCAATGGAAATCGTCTCATATCTTCCTCTGCGCTTAAACGCGGAAGTGGGGCACAGTGCACCGTTAAAGAGGAAAGAGCGGAGTTTGGCCACACCCCCACCCGCTGCACTGGCCTGTCTCTGTCCACCTCATTTGCATTCAAGCAACAACGCCCAGAATAAAGTGTTTGAGAGAGATATTTTTGACTGACTGTGTTCATGAGGCTTTCTCATGCACTGAGTCTTGATTTTGAAGAAGGATTAATTTACAGTATTAGGGAACCATTAAGGCGCGATATAAAAGCATCAAGAAGTACCATGTCATGGGATCTTTAAATGCACCGTTAAAAAAAAAAAAACATAAGCCAAAATAGATAATTTCCTTTAGATGCCCATCATACTGATGAAAGAGAGTCTCGAAAAAGGGGGCAGGTGATGATATCTGAGCTTTCATCATCTTCTTGTAGTACCTTTTTTGGCAGTTACTTTTTGAGAGTAAAGCTGAAGGTGTAACACACCTTACTGTGGAGATGAAAAGAACAGCGAGGAGCAGTGCAGTGCACTGTGCTACCTTTCTGCCCTGCTAGGACAAATACTATAAATACTATTTAATGAAACTAATGACTTCATTGTGATTATTGGTCCATACATAATATGTAACTTGAACTTTTATTTACATATTACTATTTACCAGTGTTTGATTCCATTTTCCAGCAAGTTTGAGGGCTCCACTCACTCCACACCCATCCATAGTACTCAGGCGAAGGCCTGGAACGCATGTGGGCACACTGCAATGAACTAGACTGGCGTATGGACTTTTCCACACAGAGATAAGGGGTTCGTGAGCTGAGACGATAAGACTGTTATAACAATATTAATATCATACAAAAAAGATGTGAATCACTGAATAGCTGGAATTGTCTATATCTGCTTACTTTACACTTGGCAGAGACATACAAATCAGAAGTGTTCTGAAGGAGCAACTCAAAGTCCAGTGCTCCACTCAGAAACATATGCTTCTTGTAGTTAGTATCCATGTGATGTTGCCACAGGTTTGCTGTCTCTGTTAGTATTGGGGCTTGAGGGGCACGAGTTTGTACTGCAGACAAAAAGAAACGAGCACAATTATCTGCTTGTTTGTTGTAAACTAGGGATGCACCTAAGGCTTTAAGTAGCTGCTGATATCCAATATTAACCGACACCAGAGCAGACATTGAAAACAGCGGTTTCTATGAATACAAATTCATACATGAGGCTTTCTGAGCTAACTACAATCAGGAAATAGTCTAATTTTATATATATATATATATATACATATATATATATATATATATATATATATATATATATATATATATATATATATATATATATATATATATATATATATATATATATATATATATATATATGTCAATGTCATTTCCGTTGCCATTACAACGACAACAATCCATAGCCTTATGTTCTAAAACGTCACTTCTGTGCCCATGCAGAATGAAATGAGTTGTGAAAACTTTTTCACTAATGTCCATTTATTTAGTAATAAAAGAGCAATTTAAACCAAAAAACAATGTCCACTGTCTATAAATATGAATTTAGTGCTGTTTGCCTTCGCTTACGGCCATACCAACTTGAGAATGCCTGATCTCGTCTGATCTCGGAAGCCAAGCAAGTGCGGGCCTGGTTAGTACTTGGATGGGAGACCGCCTGGGAATACCAGGTGCTGTAAGCCTTTTCTTTCATTTCAATGTAATTAGTTTTATATATATATATATATATATATATATATATATATATATATATATATATATATATATATATATATGTGTCAATGTCATTTCCGTTGCCATTACAACGACAACAATCCATAGCCTTATGTTCTAAAACGTCACTTCTGTGCCTATGCAGAATGAAATGAGTTGTGAAAACTTTTTCACTAATGTCCATTTATTTAGTAATAAAAGAGCAATTTAAACCAAAAATCAATGTCCACTGTCTATAAATATGAATTTAGTGCTGTTTGCCTTCGCTTACGGCCATACCAACTTGAGAACCGGAAGCGGAAGTTGATAGGGTGTGGTGTGCTCCGTGTGCTCGGTGTGCTCCCTTTGTTTGATTTTTTCTCTGTAATATCTTGGATTATTTTCGTTTTTTCCCTTTTTTTGTTTGAGGGTTACCTCCTCCCAGCACTCCTGCTGAGGAGGAGACGTTTTTTATTTATTCTGTGAGCTTTGCTCACCCCCGGATTGGTAAAATGGCTACGACCCACGCAACGCCCCAGACCACGGCAACGGAAAACGGACTAAACACAGAAAAAGTAGAGATGGTGGGTGTGGAGACTCGGGCTGGGGCGGTTGGCGGACGGGTGGAGAGTGGACAGGTGGAGCGTGGAGTGAAGCGGACGGGTGACGGTGATTTGAAGGTGATTAACAGGGTCGGTAAATTCGAGTGAGATCTGACTGTGGTGGTGGAGCTGGAGGGAGAGGCTGAGGTCTCTGCCCTGGCTCTGATCAGGGCGTCGGGGCAGGTTGTGGGCTCGGTCTCCGCCTGTCGCCAAATAAACAAAAACAAGTTTGAATTGACAGTTAAAAACATGCAGGCGAAGGAGCGGTTGCTGGATGGATTCAGGATCGGGGAGACGCGGGTGCACGCGCAGGAAATCACCAATGACGAGCTGGTGGTGTCCTTCCTGGGGCTGCCCGCCTACATCACGGATGAGGAGATTGTGGAGAAACTGACGGCCTGGGGAGTCACAACTGTTTCTCCGGTGAAGCGGAGGCTGTGGCCGGGGACTGAGGTGGCAGATGGGACACACTTTGTTAAGGTCCGTTTCACCAGGACGGTGCAGTCGTTGCCGTATTCCGCCCGGTTTGTCACGGCGGCGGGTCCGGAGTTCTTCCGGGTCATCCACGATCGCCAGGTCAGGGTCTGCCGGGGCTGCCTCCAGCCGGGCCACATCATGCGTGAGTGCCCGGAGTTCCTATGCAGACGGTGCGGGGCGCAGGGGCACTACGCCAGGGAGTGCACGCAGCCCAGGGAGGCGAACTGCTCCACCTGTGCCAGGCCGAAGCCCAGGTGTGTCTGTGTGAATGTGATGCGTGGGTTTGAGGAGGAGGGGGAGGCTGTGGTTCCCCCTGTGTCGGCGAACCCCGTGGGAGGGGGGGGATCTGGGGAGAGTTCTGAAGGGGGAGTGGCCTCGAGGTCTGCGCCCGGCGCCCATGCCTCCTCGCCTTCTCCCGTGGAGACCCCTGAGTCCGTTAAGGCGACCCGCCCGTCGGAGGTGGACTCCGCGGCTCGGGGAGGGGCCCAAGACGGGGTACCTGTCGAGGCCGGGGTGGAGGCTGCTGAACCCGTGGTGGGGGGCGTTGCAGACACGAGCGTGCGCGCTACCCCCGATCGAGGGGACGGCGACCGAGCCAGGGGCGTGAGATCCAAGCAGCGGGGGGCGGAAGGCGAGGCCCAAGGTGGCGGTCGGGGGGAGCGTGCACGCTCACTGTCGGGGTCACGGACCTGGACACGCTCCGCGGGCAGCATCTCATCGGGCCTGACCGGCTCCGATGGGGTGCTCCCGGACCCCCTACCTGCCTCGTGCACCGCCCGAGTGGAGGTGCACGCGCCTCCGCCCACCTCCTCCACCCTTTCGGACTCGGGGGATCTCATGGAGGTTGTACCATCTAACCCAAAGAGGAAGGCGAGGAAGGCAGGGTCGTCATTGCTGCCCAAAAAGGTAAGGGACTGATGACCGGGCGCTGGGTGCACTCTTTCCTAGTTCTCCTGCTGATGGCTCTCTCCATCCTCTCCTTTAACGCGGGGGGCTGCAGGGACAGGGTGAGGATCCACACCATCCTCTCCTCCTGTGTGTGTGACGTGTTGTGCTTGCAAGAGACGCACTGGGACGAGGCCTGGCTGCAGTACTTCTCCTCTGTCTTCAGGGGGGAAGTGTTCGCTTCTCTGGGCTCCGTGCGCTCCTGTGGCGTGGTGGTGGCGGTGAGGGAGGGTAGCCCTTTTACCCCCTCGCTGCTGCACGCCGACACAGAGGGGCGCCTTCTGGTCGTGAGACTGGAGGGGCCCCTGTCCTTCGTGTTGGTGAACCTCTACGCCCTGAACCAATCACCCGACCGCGTGGCGTTCTTCGGGTCTGCCTTTGGCCATGTGGTCACGGATTGCATGGTTGTGGGAGATTTTAACACCGCGCTCTCGAGCGCGGATGTGAGCGCAAATAACACCTACCGGCCGGACACCTCCCGCACCGCTCTCCGGGACCACATGGCCAGGCATGACCTGGTGGAGCTGTGGCGGGTGCTGCATGGGGGGCTCCGGGTCTACTCGCGCAGGCAGGTGGTGCTGGGCAGGTTGAAGCAGTCCCGGATAGATCTCTGCCTGGTCTCGGCCTCCCTCGTGCGGTACTGTCATGAGGTGCGGTACACCCCCGCGCCTCACAGTGATCACTCCCACCTGACAGTCAGTGTGTCCCGCGAGGGGGTCGGAGGGGGGGAGGACTCTGGGCTTTCAACAATAGCCTGCTGACTGATGAGAATTATTTAAAAAGAATGGACGTTTTCTTTCTGTCCTTAGAACAGGAGCTGGAGCTGGTGGACAACCTGATCGACTGGTGGGAGGACGTGAAGAGGAGGATCAAGTGGCTCTCCATCCGCTTCTCCAAAAAGAAGCGGTGGCTCGAGTCCCGAGAGGAGCGGACGCTGCTCTTGGAGCTCGAGAGAGCAGTGGCGACCAACGCTGGTGTGGCCCCGGACCCCGTCGAGGTCTTGGCCCTGCGTGCCCGGCTCGACCGTTTTGCGGAGGGCAGGGCCCGCGGGGCCATGGTGCGGGCCAGAGCGCGCGAGGTGGTGGATGGAGAGAGGTCCACTGCCTTCTTCCTCGGCCAGGAGAAGCGCCTCCAGGAGAGGGCCTACATCCGCTCCCTGTGCCTGGATTCTGGCACGGTCGTGACGGACACGGAGGACGTCGTGCAGGAGGTAGAGAGATTCTACAAGGAACTGTTTTCCAGTGAAGGCATCTCGGGGGGCGCTGTTGATACTGCGGTGGAGGCGCTCCCCGAATCCCTGTCTGTTACAGACAGGGAGCTTTGTGAAGCCCCCATCTCCCTTACGGAGGTGGAGGCTGCCATCAAAGGGCTTAACAACGGCAGGAGTCCTGGTTCTGACGGCTTGACGTGTGAATTCTACAAGTGTTTTTCTTCCCGTCTCGCTCCTATTCTGTCTGTGCTCCTCTTGGACATCGAGTCCACGTCGCGGCTGCCGGAGTCCATGGCGGAGGGCGTCATCACACTTCTTTTTAAGAAGGGCGATCGGCGCCGCTTGGCCAACTACCGCCCCATCTCTCTCCTCAATGTGGACTATAAGATCCTCGCCAGAGTACTCGCGGGGCGCCTGAGGCGTGTCATCGGGAGCGTCGTGGGGGAGACGCAGTCCTACGGGGTCCCTGGGCGGGACATCGCGGACACCTGCCTCTCCGCCAGGTACCTCGTCGCCCACATGGGTCGCACCGCCGGCCTGCTGCTCTCCATTGACTTTCAAAAAGCTTTCGACCGGGTGGAGCACGGCTTCCTGTGGGCGGTCGTGGAGAGGCTGGGCTTTGGGCCGCGTTTCATAGGCTGGCTCCGGCTTCTCTACGGCTGCTCGCAGGCGGCCGTGAAGGTGAACGGCAGGCTCACCTCCAAATTCAAATTGGAAAGATCGATCAGACAGGGGTGCCCTCTCTCATCCATGCTCTTTAGCTTGGTGAGCGCGCCCCTGTCTGGTCTGATCAACATGGCGCCCGACGTGGCTGGCATCATCCTTCCGGGAACCACAAATCAGGTCAAAATCCTGCAATACGCCGACGACACAAACCTGTTCCTGAGGGATGGTGCCAGCCTCCGAGCGGCCCTGCACGTCCTCGGCGTGTTTTGTTCTGCGTCGGGGGCGGCCGTTAACTTCGACAAATCTGTGTTGGTTCGTTGTGGTGCGGCCGCCCCCGTCGAGAACCGCTGGGGACTGCTGGAGGGCAGCGGGCCGGTGCGTGTGCTGGGGGTGAACGTGGGTACGGATGAGTCAGCGTGTCTGAGGACCCTGTGGGACGGCCTGGTGGCGCGCTTCCGTGCGGTCCTCGATGCCTGGCGGGTCCGTAGCCTCACTTTGAAGGGGAGAGTTGTGGTGGTCAATGCCCTGTGTGTGTCGATCATCCTTCACGCCCTCGCCGTGGCTCCTCTGCCCAGCGAGGTGCAGCGTGGCCTGGACTCGATGATTAAGCGCTTCGTGTGGCGGTCCGGGAGACCCCTCGTGGCTCACGGGACGCTCCTGGCCGGCCGCGACGAGGGGGGGCTCAGACTTTTTGATGTAGGAGCGAGACGGGACGCTTTCCGCGTCAAGCTCGTCAAGAAATTCCTTGACCCTGCTGTTGTTTCCCCCTGGAAACACTTCTTTGGAGAATCTCTGACCACCTGTGGTCCTCACGGTCTGTTCACATTGTGCCAGGTTTTACCGCGCTCGCAGCTCGAGCGCCTCGGGTCACTGGAGAGGGAGGTTCTGGAGGCCTGGGGGGCGGTGCGCTCACGTTTTCGGGCTGTGCCCGCGGACCGGGACGCCGCTCTCCGTGTTCCCCTCCGCTTCAACCCTGACCTGGGGCGCGTGGGCTCGGGCGCGTTCATGTGCAGTGGAGCGATGGAGCAGGCCGGGGTTTCCACTCTTGGCGATCTCCTGGACGGGGCGGGACGCGTGGACATCGCTTCTGTTGCCGCTCGCTTCCACCTCCGGGGAGTCACCTATCGCCGGGGCTACACGGTCCGCATCATCTCGAGCTTGGTCGCTGCAGCTCGGAGTCACTGGGGCCTTCTCATTTTGGGAGGGTCTCGGGGGGGTGGAGGGGAAGCTCCGCTCTCCTTCGCCCCCCTGAGGCCTGACGCGCCGTCCCTACCTTTGAGCAGGTTGCCCACCAAGGTCCTGTACTCCCTATCGGTCAGCAGGCTGTTGAAGGCTCCCGCCGCCGTCGCACGCTGGGTTGGTAAGTTTCCGGCACTTTCACAGATTAACATTTTCCAAAATATTTACAACACGTACACTGCACCGGTCCTGAGTCAAAACGACTTCAG
Source organism: Paratrypauchen microcephalus (assembly GCA_036785185.1). Taxonomy (NCBI): domain Eukaryota; kingdom Metazoa; phylum Chordata; class Actinopteri; order Gobiiformes; family Gobiidae; genus Paratrypauchen; species Paratrypauchen microcephalus. The sequence goes on from JAVJIX010000438.1 coordinate 164,768, forward strand.
GATTCGGCACCGGCTAATTTACACTGCCAAACAACTACACCGCATACACCCGGAACAATACGGCTCTGACTGCCCTGTCTGTGGTGAAACAAACGAGACCTTGGAGCACTTGCTCCTAGAGTGTCGTCCCGTCTGCTCTTTTTGGTCCCAGGTCCTGTCTCTGCTGAGGAGGAGGTGTGGCGTCCCGGTCTCCTCGTCCAGGCCCCTGGAGTGGACACCCGAGCTCGTCGGTTTGGTGCTGTTTGGTGCCATTCCCGCCGCGCTGCGCCGCGCCGCCCCGATCCTGCGTCCATCCGCACCCTCAGCAGGCGGGGATCGAGCCCTCGGCAGTGTCCCGGCGTCTGGTCCGGGTCGGGCAGGGCCTCTGCCTTCCCCCCTTCCTCCGGCTGGCCGCCCAGAGGATCTCTTGAGAATGATGCCGACCTTGCCGTCGCCTGACGATCGCCGGAGCACGTCGGCTTCACCTCCACGCACCTGGCCCTCTCTGCCGGGGCCGTCGTCGCCTGGTCCGGGTTCTCCACACCCGTCGCTGACAGCTTCGGGGTCGCCGCCTGGGAGTCACCCACCGCCATCCCCTTTTGTTGTGAAATCGCCAGCCACCCTCCTTCCCTCATATGTCTCCCCTTCGTCTCCTGCCCATTCGCCCCCACCCTCACCTGTGCCCCCTCACCGTGCCCCACGCCCGACGAGGGGGGCGAGGCGGGCAGGACGGGCATCCTCGCTGGTGAACTGGACTCTGGCCCGCTTCGTCCTCCTCGTGGCACGTTACACTGTCGTCCTGTCTCGTTCGTCAGCACTCCACGACCGTCGTGTCCTCCCACACTGGAATGTCTTCGTCTGTTTGTTACGTGACCACCTTCGTCTGTTGCACCGTGCCCGTCCTGATTTCTTCTGTGATGTCTTTGTCCCTGACTGTACCCTGATTGTGTGTCCCCACCCCACGCGTCCTCCCGATTTCTGTTTTGATTAAAGGAAAGTTAGTTTTTTGATGGTAAATGTTTGAATGTTAGTGATTATGTTTGGTTGATTTATTTATTCTTTTTATTTTTACCTGTTATTTTTACTTGTTCAATGTCTTGTCTCTGTGTGTTTTTTATAATAAAAAGATTACCAACTTGAGAATGCCTGATCTCGTCTGATCTCGCAAGCCAAGCAAGTTAGTACTTGGATGGGAGACCGCCTGGGAATACCAGGTGCTGTAAGCCTTTTCATTCATTTCAATGTAATTAGTTATATATATATATATATATATATGTCAATGTCATTTCCGTTGCCATTACAACGACAACAATCCATAGCCTTATGTTCTAAAACGTCACTTCTGTGCCTATGCAGAATGAAATGAGTTGTGAAAACTTTTTCACTAATGTCCATTTATTTAGTAATAAAAGAGCAATTTAAACCAAAAAACAATGTCCACTGTCTATAAATATGAATTTAGTGCTGTTTGCCTTCACTTACGGCCATACCAACTTGAGAACCGGAAGCGGAAGTTGATAGGGTGTGGTGTGCTCCGTGTGCTCGGTGTGCTCCCTTTGTTTGATTTTTTCTCTGTAATATCTTGGATTATTTTCGTTTTTTCCCTTTTTTTGTTTGAGGGTTACCTCCTCCCAGCACTCCTGCTGAGGAGGGGACGTTTTTTATTTATTCTGTGAGCTTTGCTCACCCCCGGATTGGTAAAATGGCTACGACCCACGCAACGCCCCAGACCACGGCAACGGAAAACGGACTAAACACAGAAAAAGTAGAGATGGTGGGTGTGGAGACTCGGGCTGGGGCGGTTGGCGGACGGGTGGAGAGTGGACAGGTGGAGCGTGGAGTGAAGCGGACGGGTGACGGTGATTTGAAGGTGATTAACAAGGTCGGTAGATTCGAGAGAGATCTGACTGTGGTGGTGGAGCTGGAGGGAGAGGCTGAGGTCTCTGCCCTGGCTCTGATCAGGGCGTCGGGGCAGGTTGTGGGCTCGGTCTCCGCCTGTCGCCAAATAAACAAAAACAAGTTTGAATTGACAGTTAAAAACATGCAGGCGAAGGAGCGGTTGCTGGATGGGTTCAGGATCGGGGAGACGCGGGTGCACGCGCGGGAAATCACCAATGACGAGCTGGTGGTGTCCTTCCTGGGGCTGCCCGCCTACATCACGGACGAGGAGATTGTGGAGAAACTGACGGCCTGGGGAGTCACAACTGTTTCTCCGGTGAAGCGGAGGCTGTGGCCGGGGACTGAGGTGGCAGATGGGACGCG
>JAVJIX010000341.1:0-97500 GCA_036785185.1 Paratrypauchen microcephalus
AGGAGGATGGAGTGTGAAATGGTGTCAAATGCTGCACTGAGGTCTAGCAGGAGGAGGATGGAGAGTGAACCAGAGTCAGCAGAGACTCTATACACCTTCACTAGAATCATTTTGAAGCAAACAACTATTCCAGGTATGTTTTTGAGGAGTTTCAACATTCTAAAGTGGCTTAAAGCTCACAAGAGTCAATTTTGTGTAATATAGGGCCACTATGGTTTATTTCCTAATTCATGTTTATGTTTTGTTTCCTCTCTGCAGCTCACTTTGACCCTCCAGAACATCCTGCTCACTCACTTCTCTGAGGCAGGAGAGGTGTCGGTCATGTTGCTCCTCTGACCAGCAGTTCAGAGGGCATATCCCTCCATGAAGTAAGCCTGTTAATAAAAGAATAGACAGAGCACATTTTGAGCTGCTTTTCTTCTCAAGAGAGAATTGTTTCTTCCTCTTTAGCACATAACATGATCATCCAAGTGACATGAATTCAGATAATTGATATTTGTACATATTCACAATATGACCATACACTTTTTAATCTTTATTTTACACAGGGCTCTCAAGTTTTGAGTGGGGTCGTGTGTGCTCCTCATGTTCCGAGGAGCGGGGGGGGGGGGGGGGGGGGGGGGGGCACGACACACACCCGCTAACTTTGAGATTTTTTTCCGGGGGCGAGGAGGAGGGGGGGTTTCTCTGAGAAACACATAAACTGACACAGACCGATTTTCTGGGCACCAAAACAAAAAAAAAACAAAAAAAAAAGCTGAGAAATGCCATGTGAGCGTGAATTAAAGGTATTGTCACACTCTCAATGCGTGAGACTTGAGGAGCCTGTTTTACACATGAAATGAATTACTGTTGTTATCTCCTTTTATTTCTAACTTATTATAACTTGTACAGACATGTATATTTTAACCATAAACCCATGAAATACTAGGTCAATTAAATTACTATGCTCAATAAAAGATTAATTCAGCAAGTGTCCATAAGAGGGCGCTGGTCACTCTATGCTTATGTGCTTATAACACATTAACAATAGCATTTGTGGTACTTGGTAATAATCTCAAAATGTGCACCTTTAATGTGACATAAAACCCAGTAAATGCACCACTTAAGTGGTTTGTTGTACCATAGACTGGTTTAGGTTAGCTTTAGCCAAGTTGTACTTTCCTTACACTTGATCGCTAGCTTAGCAGGTTAGCTTACAACACAGATACAATTTCCTCAGAAACCCTTTCCAAACTTTGTTCCACTTTTTCCTACAGTACAAAGGGTAACCTTTGATATCATGTGAAATCATGTGATTTTAGTGTTACCAACCTGTTAATAAAAGAATAGACAGAGCATGTCATGGGCTGCTTTACTTCTCAACAGAGGATTGTTTCTTCCTCTGCAGCGCTCAGTCTAGTCTCTACCAATGTTGCGACATTCGCCATCTAATGGTCAGTGAAGGAATTGCACTTTAACTCATAAGAGATTGCAGAACCACATGAATTGTTAGCAATTAAATACAAATAAAATACTCAAAAGGGGTGTCTGTTTTCTATTTGGCATTTTTCCAGCCTCGACACTCTCCCCCACTTAAAATAAATGTCTCTCGACATTTCCCTTCCCAGGAAGACTTAACTTAAAAGATTGTACCATTTATAACCATAAGGTTGGGGTTGGAAGGGGTATGAAAATGGGATACATTTCTGAGGTGTTGGCACATTTATGGGGACTAAGAGGGATCTTACATCTGCATTCCAAGGTTGAAATGATGGTTGTCCCAAAGTGTCATAAGTAAGTCTCTCTATGGGCCTTACTCTCCTTTGTGTCCATTATTCCCATCTATTTCCATTTGTCCATGTTCCTTCTGCAGCAAAGCTGGTCCATCCATTTGTTCCTCGACAACCTGTTGTGTGTGTACGTGTTCCTGTCTCAGGTGGGCAAAACTCTCTGGCTGTGGCATTAAGCCTGTTCTGGTTTTGAGGGGTTTGCTCTAGCCTGACAGGTACTGGTTGCTGAGTGTTTTGGTTAGGTTCTGGCTGCTGGCGGTTTAATCCATACACTGGAGATTGGCTGTAGAGGTTGTAACGATATGTGTATTCTTCTTCGTCCTCCGAGCATTCACATTCTGTTTTGTCTTTGTCTGGATTTGTCTCTGTTCTTTTGGGTCTGTTTTGTTGTTTTGTCTTCTTGACTATGAAAAGATCTTCTTCTAAAGACAAATCATTTACAGGCAACAACAGGTTTCTGTGTAACATGTGCATAACTTTATTGCCTCTCTGCTTTTGCTTTATAGATCGGCCCCTCTCCTACTCTCTCGACTACGCAATGTACTGCTGACTGCCAGTAAGCACACAATTTCCCTGGACCGCCTCTTTCAGAAAGATTTTTCACTAAGACCCTGTCACCTGGTTGGAGTGCGACACCTCTTATGTGTTTGTCATACTGCTTTTTTATTTATTTGATGACTTTTGACTATTATCTGCTGCTATTTTGTAAGCTACACGCATCCTATCAGCCCACTTTTTAGCATAGGTCTGATGGTTGTGTGTTTCTGTTTCGTTTTTGTGGTCAAAAAGTAGGTCAACTGGCAACCTTGGTGATCTGCCATATAAGATAATACTGCCCTGTCTATTTTTTAGGATGTCTGCTTCTTCTTCAGTTTTCAATCAATTTAATTGATTTCTGATCTGCTCCCTTGCCCCACACCCTTCCCTCTTGTCGCCAAAGAAAAAGACACTGTATGTTACCTATCCAATTGTTTTCTGTCATTACATGTTGTGTATAATTGTATTGATTGTATTGCAGCTTTTCTACTCTGCATCTCCCAGTCGGCAGCGCGCACAAGCGCAGCGGCCCCTCCCCTAGCCACTTTATACTGTCCTGCCTGGTTAGTGGGGAAACTAAATTTCGAATTCACTCTATGTACATGTACATATGACCTACCTAAGAGGAAGAATGGTGAATATTCTGTAGACTCGTGCCTTGAGCAGTTGTACGCATGCACTATTTGAGGTAGACCACTTTTTTTTCTCCTCCTGTAGAGTACGGAGCATTTGGAGTAGCGTATAATTCAGGCGCACCACCGGGTTGCACTGCGGAGTGCAACGTGAGTGAGTGAGTGATGCCAGACAGTTCTTGTAGCCTTTGGAAAGTGGAAGTGCTGTCAGGCAATTAAAAAATTAATCTAATTAATTACAGGATTTGTAATTAATTAATCTTATTAATCACATTGTAATCTTGTGTGTGTGTTTGTGTGTGAGAGAGAGAGGCAATCCAAATTCTGCAAGCGTGGTTTGGCGAAGTGCGTTCACGCACGCACTATCACCAGTAACAATGGAACTTGTCCGGACGTGTTTAGCGTTCAAATGATCCGTCAGGCTGGAGCAGCTTTGGTGATAGGAAAATTCTTTTTTACAAAAGGTACAAATCACTGTGTTCTTGTTGACAGTCCTGTCTTTTTACAAATAAACTTGCCGTTCAATGGCACTAGCAACGATTTGCTCGCCTCGCAACCCTGAGTTGAGTCCATGTCAGTTTCCACCAGGCTTTATTTGTTTGATTAACGACTCAGGTGGAAGTGACGCGTCTCTGGCAAGTAGCCTACATTTAAAATGCGCGCACATTGAATTGCCTATTATAATGAATTGCTTTAATTTTTTATAACGTGTTAATTTGCAGTGTAATTAATTAATTAACGTGTTAAACTGACAGCCCTAGAAAAGACTGTTTTCAAACTCACCTGATCGTGATGTAATTTTTCTGGGTACCTGAAATGTGGTATAAAGCTTGGAAAATCTTTTCTGCAGTTGTTTTACCTAACTTTATTTCTTGTAGGGTGCCATTTTACTTGCGCAAAACAAGTAAAATGGTCAACAGGCACTAAGATATACACGTACCCCCTCTCCCTGGCTCAAGGTGTAAGATGGAGACTAACTCAAAAGGAGAACTATTTGTGATAGTTCCCATAGGAGCTCTCTGAGGAATATTTTGGCATTTTTGTTTGATGCACTGACATTTCTTAGTTACATAGTTTTCAATGTCTTGTTGAATATACAGCCAATAAAAACACTCACGGGCCAAATGATTCACGTTGTCATCCCCAACATGACCCATATCATTGTGCAAACTCTTAAACCACTAGAGACCTTGAATCTTAAGGGAGGACAAGATGCTTATTGCCTTGCATTTTTTCTGTACAATAGTCCATTGTCAACTTCAAACGTGTCCACTTGTACAAAAGTCTCCTTGTTTGTTTACTCATTGTCTGTTTTTCTTTCTCGTTTGGTGTCCATCCTTTGAGTTTGAGTGAAATCACTTCTTTGATCTTCCTGTTGTTTCATGTCTTTGGGTGTCATGCTCAAAACACTATCTGTGGGCACATTGTTTTCTTTTCAGTTATCACACTGCTATCCAAGGCACATCGTTGTTTTGGGCTGCCTTATTATCATGCCACACTGCAGACACAACTTCAGGCAAAACTGTTTCTGAGTACTCATCCATTTGCTGGTCAAGATCTAATGAGTGTCTGGACAACATGCCAGCATCTGCTTTCCTTTTCCCTGCTCTCTACTTGATATCAAAATGAAAGTCGGCTAACTCCCCCCCGGCTAACTTTACCAGAATGAAAGTGGTAATTTTTCTCGGCAGGTGTAAGAGTTCGCATAGCCAATCACTTTGAGTCTGTTTTCCTGTTTTTGGTATAAAACCGCTCCCAAGCCACTGTTTGACGCATCAGTGTGTAAAACAAAAAGGAGGCTAGAATGGGCAGATTTATTAGAAGACCCACAAACCTTGACACAATCTCCTAATTTGTCCAGATTATTGGTGTGTGGGAAGGCTACTAATTTTTGTCTGTTTTCTTTGTCCTGTACCCCTTTTTGGTGCTTGTTGGTTTTCATTGTTTGTGTTCTTCGAGCTCTGGAGGAGTTCAAACAAGGGCCGCGCCAGTTGTGAGAAGTCTTGGATAAATGAGCAATAATAATTCAGGAATCCCAATAGTGTCCTGAGCTCTCTGACTGTGCGAGGTTTGTTATCTTTCAGTGCGATTACAGCTTCCAAGTCTTTTGGGTCTATCTGTACCCCTTCGCCTGAGACTAGCCTACCAAGGTAACGAATTTGCTTTTTGAATAGTTCACACTTGGCTGGGCAAAGTTTTATGCCATGCTGTCTCATTCTACTGAGGACTTGTCTAAGACCGTCTACATGTTCATCAAAGGTTTTATAGTAACACAGTACATTATCTAAGTAGGGCACGCAACACTTGTCTCTGAGCCCTTCTAGCACCCCCTCCATGCAATGCGACTGGTGCGTTAGTTAAAACAAACGGGATTCGCACCCACTCGCACAGACCCCAGGAGTTTCCTCCAAGACTATCCAAGAGATCCTGTATCCGTGGCAACGGATGTCTGTCGGGTACAGTTTTTCGGTTGAGCTCACAAAAATCCACACAAATCCAAAAATCCAGAGTATTGTCCTTTTTACACACGCACACTACTGGTGACGAATGAGCGGACACCGATTTCCTAATCCAGCCCCTGTTTAAAAGGTTTTGAACATACTCCTTTACTTCATTGTACAGTTGCCTGGGAAAGGAGTTGTAACTTTTTTGCACAGGGGTGTGGGTCACTGATGTTGATTTTTAATTGCAGTCTGGGAATACAATACCTTCCTCACAAGCAAACACATCAAACTGTTCGTAGAGCATTTGGCGGATGACTTCCTGATCAGTCTCTCAGAGATGGTCTAAGTTAAAGGAATAGTCATGTTTTTACAATCTGAACCTTATTTCGGTAATAAAACAATGTGAGTAACTCATCCATAGCACTTTGGTGTCATTTGGAGCATGTCCAGAGATTTTTTAGTTGAGCGATCTGTAACGTGAGTGGTCGGGGCACGACGTTGCGGTGACCAAATAACACAAACTTTAGCTCTTTACAAATTACAGAAGCTCAGTGTGTCAGTGTAAACTTTCGCTTGAGTCATAAATGGCCTGTAATCCGATACCATCCATGGTTTCGATTAGATGACGTCGCCATGGACAGTGCGCACGCGTGCACGCATTCACAGCTGATTTGCGATAACACTGCGCTCTCACGTTTTCTGTTTTGAGCGAGATGTGGCTGAAGATTCGGACTTGGAGACTGAAGAGGACTTATTTGAGTATGATGGCCGTGCCTATCGTTTTGAGCCTGAGTATACGTATGAAGAGATCTTAGAAAGAAGGAAGGGCAGACAGTTTGAGGAGCAGTGCACCAAAGAACAGCAAGCAATGGCCCGTCTACGAAAAGACAGTACCTGGCGGTGTTTATGTGGACATTGTATGTCGATGGCAACAGAGGAAGAATGCCTTTGTCTCGAGTGGGATTTGCGGCCAGGAGATGAACGTCTGGGTGATGATAACAGAAATCTGTGTCTGTCAACTCTGGAGGATATTCATGCCATGATGAACCATAGTGTAATAGAAACATTTTTTCGTGTTCCGAAGTTGAGTTGGAGAAGCCAGCCATAGCCTACCTCTGTTTGTTCTCCTGCAGCCATTGGTATCGCAGTACTTCTCAGAATCGTGCGCTGAATCCGCTTCTTTCTTTTTCTTTGCTGGTAAAAAAATCGTCCGGACTGAAGTGGGTACTGTAAACACAATGGTTTAAACGTCTTACAGCTTTCCCTTTCATGTTTGGGTTCATTCTCAAAGCAACTAGCCACAGCTTCAATAACTCCGGATTGTAATGAGGAAGCCTGTGAAAACTCAACTTCGTCCAAGTTGTCATTTTGTTTTCACAGCCAGGATAAATGCATGTTCGCACCATTTTCTCAAGCGGAGATGTTTATTTCTTCTTAGCTTCTTTCTGACCGAGAGTTGAGAGCGCAGTGTTATCACAAATCAGCTGTGAATGCATGCGCGCTGTCCACGGTGACGTCATCTATTCGAAACCATGGATGGTATCGGATTACAGGCCATTTTTGACTCAAGCCAAAGTTTACACTGACACATTGAGCTTCTATAATTTGAAAAGAGCTAAAGTTTTTGTTATTTGGTCACCGCAACGTCGTTCCCCGACCACTCACGTTACGGATATTGCTCAACTAAAAAATCTCCGGAAATGCTCCGAATGACACCAAAGTGCTATGGGTGAGTTCTTCACGTTGTTTTATTACCGAAATAAGGTACAGATTGTAAAAAAACGTTACTATTCCTTTAACATTTGGATGCCATCTGGAGGAGCAGCATTTAAAGTGACTTTTCATTTTGACTGTCATATGACACTTGAGTTGCACAACAAAATGTTTGATTGGTTTGTTTGACATTTTCAGGACTAATGTTTATAGGTTTGTGTTCAGAAACCTCTTCAATAAGCTATAACACAGTCTTTGGATGTAGGAAAATGTCATGTACATCATTAAGTACAGGGGGTACATCAATAAGAGCTGGGAACAACTCCAATCCATCCCATAAGTTACATTTGACAGCTGGTTCAAATAACATTTGACCTCCACTAGGAAATGCTCTGATGTGACATTTGATCATACAGATTTGGTTACTGTGGACAGTGATTCCTTTTTTTCCTACTCTGACTACCAGTCTTTCCGATTCATTTCCAATGGACTTTGTGTGGACGGCAGAGATAAGTGATTCAACATTACACTTGTGGACTTTAAGGGTCTCCGTAAGTCCGCTAGGCTAATATTGTCACTTTTATCACTGTTTCCTATTATTATCTCTTGTATGACATTAAAGCCCAGGAGAGGAGTGCTTACACTTTGTTGGCTGACAAGCATAGGGACATCAAGGGATGAACCATAATGTGAAATGGTAATCTCAAGTAGAACTTCTACCCTCCCTTCAAAGGGAACATCGTTCCCATTTGCTGCAGTGACTTTGAGTGGATGGTCTGAGAGTAAGAGTGGCTGTATTTTCACATTTGGCAGAGCTGTTTGTACCCATGACTTTTCCACAATGCTAACCTGTGCTCCACTGTCTAATAACATCTGTAGTAGTACTCCATTTAACCGACAACTGATCATACATCTACCACCAATAAGTTGTGCCATATGTTTTCTGTTGTTTACCTTGTGTGATTTCTGGGACATAGCAGTAATTGTTTTTTCGGCGCTCATTTTTTCAGTGTTGTGGGACTAGGGCTGGGCGATATTGCTGAAATCTTTATCACAATATAAGTGTTTCATATCAGTTGATACCAATAATTATTGAAACATTGTATGACCTTTTTAAAATAAGGACCAGGAGGGAAAAACACTGAATTTTTTTTATTTATTTTTTTAAACTTAAAGGCAAATTAACGTTTTTTTACAATCTGAGCCTTCTTTCGGCAATAAAACAAGTAGTTTTACTCACCCATAGCATTTTTCTGTCAATTGGAGCAGTATCGCAGAACTTATGTTGAGCCGTTCTGTTCTAGTAATGATCCCGTATCTTTTAACATGGTGCTGTATCATTTGCTCGGGGCATTACTTTGCGGTGTCCAAATAACACAAACTTTAGCACTTTTCAAATCATAGAAGCCCGATGTCTTAATGTAAGAAATCGTTTGAAGCAAAAGTGGCCTGTAATCCGAGATTTAGCCATAGTTTCGAGTAGATGAGGACGCCAGTGCGCATGCGCGGACTGCTCCTCCAAACATGAAACGCAAAGCTGAAAACTATGGATAAATCTCGGATTACAGGCCACTTTTGCTTCAAACGATTTCTTACATTAAGACATCGGGCTTCTATGATTTGAAAAGTGCTAAAGTTTGTGTTATTTGGAGACCGCAAAGTAATGCCCCGAAAACAAATGCTAATGGTTACGCTACAACATAACTTTCTTCAAACAGCTCCAAATGACACGAACGTGATATGGGTGAGTCAAACGACTTGTTTTATTACCGAAAGAAGGCTCAGATTGTAAAATAACGTTACTTTGCCTTTAACCTTCCTCTGACAGGCAATAAACATTCAGGGAAAAGGAATGTCAACACACACACAATTATCAATAATAAAGTGCTAATAAAGTGTTATAAAACCAAGTGTTAAATGTAAACGTAACCTGATAACGTATATTTTTTACTGCAAGTTTAGTGCAAAAAAGGTCACCCTCTGGTGAATAATTTTTAAAAAAATAAATAAATACAAATATGCAGTGCTTTATAAACAAAAGAAATCAAAGTAAAACTGAGGTAGACTTAGGCTTTACATTTGAACTATTCAAGTATATTTTCACTCAAGGTTTAATAAAATAAAAATATACAGTCTTTTGTAAACATAGAATAAATAAAATTAACACTGAGGCAGACTCAGACTTTACATCTGTAACATCTGAACTATTCAAGTAGCCTATATTTTCACTCAAGGTTTTGTGCAAGGAACACCAGCTGGTTTAACTTCTCTGGTTTTAAAGCTGCCCTGGTGCATGTAACAACGTTACCCCCAGTACTAAAAATTCTCTCTGAGGGGGTACTGGTAGCTGGGATGCACAAGTACTTTTTTGCAATCTGGGGAAGTTGTGTTCATGGAGCCTCCACCAGTCCAGGGGTTCAGACTCACTGTCTACATCAGTGCTTCTCAATTATTTTCTGGGACGCCCCCCTAGGAAGAAGAAAAAATTTCACGCCCCCCTTCCTGCGCGCGACTATAAATAGTATTATTTGTCTAGAAAACTGTTATTAGAACACCATTGTATCCTTTTATTAACATTATAAACAAAAAAAAAGAAAGAAACTTACAACAAAGACTGCACTGAGGACTCAAATATTAGTGTGTTTTTAATGCTTTGCGCTCATTTGTTTACGTTTTACAGAAATGAAACTTAAAACCACCTCATTTGCATAAGCTAAAAGCACTGAAAAAAAAAACACTCTCTCCTTGTGCCACTGATGCGTCAGCTTCTGTCGGACTAAAGGATACGACTCAGTGGAATATACGTGTTTTTTCTGTGACAGAGGATGTTCTGTTAATGGTGAGACTGTGCGTAAATCGCATGTGAGAACGCCACTGCCAACTACTGTTGTTGATGTGCAATTACACTTAGTTCTAGTACAGTACAGCAAAAAAACATGTTTCCCAGGGTCATGCCCCCTGGCATCACGCCACGCCCCCCCAGGGGGGCCCGCCCCACTATTTGAGAAGCACTGGTCTACATCAAGGCACCTCAGGCACATTTCCAGCTCACTCTCCTCTTTTTGTTCATCAGTGAGAGGCAACTCAACCTCTTCTTGACTCTGCTTTTTAAAGAAGCTCCAATGACGTTGCTTGTTCATGCCCAGTGATAGAGGTGGTGCAGCCGCAGCTCCGCCTCCTGCACCTTCATCTGCTGCTCCCTCAGAAGGCCCTGCCTGTGACTGGCCTTGGCCTTCATTCGCTACCTCAGACACTGCTCTCATTTGAATAACCCCTACCTTCTCTGGTCTGAACTTTAAACCTGGGGTCCCTCAAGGTAGCCATGTCAAGGAGATCCTCTGTGTCAGAGCCCGCATACTTCTCATCAAGATAGGCCATTATTTTTGTCTTCATCTCTTTTGTGAGCTCAGTGTCACCCTCATTTACTTTCCGCTCCAATTTGACAGCAAATTGGAGCGGAACAGGTGGAGCACAGGTTTCACATAAGATATGGTCACATATGACTCACCGGAAAGGGAGTCTGTGAACTCCAGGAGAGGAGCCAAGGCCGCATTCATAGACTCAAGGACATTGATGTCCTGCCAAGTTGGGATCAGGTGTTTTTGTCAGCAGACACAACTTCAGTAATGGCCTTTTGTTGCTCTTGGACCCTTGCCACCTTTGAAGAGTCCATTCTTTTTCTTCCATGAGCAAGAAAAGGTAGAGACCACTTTCTTACAAACACCTACAGCCCTGTCTACTCTTCTGTCCTTTCCTGCAGCACATGTAGAAAAACAATGACAGCATAAATTACAGATAATAGATGATTTTGTGCTGACTCCAGGACAGCAGTGCCTCCTTCAAACCTTCTGCAATGATTTCTCCTGAATGGTCATCAGGGAAATATGCTGTTTCAAGGCATCTGTTTTTTAGGTTCCATTCCTCGTCTATGAAATAATGTATGGTTCTAACGTACGGCTTGACCACAGGTCAGAAGTTGTGGCAAAGTACTTGGCTGACAATATTTCCTGTTGCACAGATTCTTTGCACATCAGGTAAAGTTTGGGAATGGCAATCTTTGAAAAGTACTTTCGCCCTGAAGTACATACCGTGGGTTGAGCATGTAGAGTACATTTTTAAAACAGCGCTTCTCTGTTATATTGAGAGGAAGCATGTCCTTGGCTATGTAACATGCCACTCTCTGAGTTATGTCTTTATGGTGTTTAGATGCCTTGCATAATTTGCAGACAACATTTGTCTGAATACAATCAGACTTATAAAATCCCCAAATCTCCCATACTGGCGAGCTGACCTTTCTTTTTTTTTTTTATCCACAATTTCCTGCTTGTTGCGGCGGCACTCACCTTTTCTTCACCATGCTGTTTCTGGTAAAAACACAACCACGAGACAACGAGCTGGTGCAATCAAACGCAATACTGTTACATGATTGGCTATCAGCGTGTGTGTCCCCGTACGTTGATAGGCTCCAGAGGACCTTTGCTCATGCAACCAAACTTGCTTCCCAACAAAGAAAAAGCGGAGCTAAACCAGTGAGGGCTCTGACTAAACTGGCTAAATGCCGGTTGAACGTTATTGGGCTGTGCAGTGCAAAGAATTTTGGAATTATCATAAGTTGGCGGATGATGGACGGGCGCGGTTTTGAAAATTCCTGAAAAAACGTGTGTTCAAATGGATAGCAGACGGATGACTTTTTTTCATGCGGTTGCGGATGGAAAAAAAGCCCATCCGCGCATCTCTAACGCATACAAAATGAAATAATCAGGTAGGTCTACTGTAAACCACTCACACCCAAAATGTAATTCATGAGGTATATTTCAACTTTTGATATTTTGTTATTTTTAACACATAAAGTTGTGCTAAGCTTGGTGTCCATCCATCCATCCATTTTCTTCCGCTTATCCGGGGCTGGGTCGCAGGGGCAACAGTCTAAGCAGGGACTTCCAGACTTCCTTCACCCCGGACACTTCCTCCAGCTCCTCCGGGGGGACTCCAAGGCGTTCCCAGGCCAGCTGGGAGACATAGTCCCTCCAGCATGTCCTGGGTCTTCCCTGGGGCCTCCTCCCGGTGGGACATGCCCGGAACATCTCCCGAGGGAGGCGTCCAGGAGGCATCCAAAATAGATGCCCGAGCCACCTCAGCTGCTCCTCTCAACGTGGAGAAGCAGCGGCTCTACTAGCCCCCTTCCCTGTGACTGAGCTCCTCACCCTATCTCTAAGGGAGCACCCAGCCACTCTGCCGAGGAAACTCTTTTCCTGTATCTGTGATCTTGTCCTTTCGGTCATTACCCATAGCTCATGATCATAGGTGAGGGGAGGAATGTAGAGCTCAGCTCCCTCTTCACCACAACAGTCCGGTACAGCGACCACATCACTGCCGACGCTGCACTGATCCGCCTGTCAATCTCACGCTCCGTCCTTCCCTCACTCGTGAACTTGAACTCCTCCACTTGAGGCAAGGTGTTTTAATCTGAGTACGTTTTATTGTCATTGTCAGTGAACACAATTTGCTAGTTATGGTTGTTTCTCTTTCAGCTTTCAGTGAATGTGGGGGTGCAGGGTCTGCTCAGAATCAAGTTTGAGGAACCAATCACCTACATATGCTTCATAGTCAAAGTACAGATATCTGTACCAAAATGAGTGAACTAAAACTGACTGATTTTTTGTTTTCCCCCCAAAAGACTTCCCGCATTGATGTCACGCGTAAGTGTACCCTGAAAGCAGAAAGAGTATTTGGTAAGTGAATTTACTGTTTATACTGTGGATATTATGTGTTTAATCACTTGGAAAAATGCATTGAGCGCAGATTGGAAATTCTAGTTTAATCTTTATTTAAATTTAACTAAATTGGACGCTTTTGACATGTGTTCATGTTTTTTGACATGTACCACTGGTGGTACAAGGTTCTTATGGATATATTCTATTTTTTAAGTTAAGTCCAGGTCAGGAATAATTATGTTACACTTTTAGATCTGATGGTGTTAAGAAAACGCATGCATTTCTCAAGGTTGTGTCTCTATAATCCCTCAGTTGTTCAGGTAGGATCTGTAGCAACTGAACAAAAGTTTTTTGAGTGAAGATGTTTCGCAGCTCATCCAAGCAAGTTCTTCAGTTCTGGTCAGACGCTGGTGAACACTGCCTTATACCTGAAGGGAGGAGCTAAGACAGTGTCCACCAGCAATTTGACTAAATTGTAAATAATTTTGATTTGATCAGATTTTGAATTTGAAATATTGTTGAATTTCTCACTTTTAATTGTTTTAACAACATCTGAACGCGAAAATATTTGCGGAATATTTAAAAGGTGAATTTTCTATTTTGATAAATTAAAAAATCAGCAATTGAACTTAAGAATATAAATAATTCAATCATGTTTTTGTTCAGAGTTAAAAACATTGAGAGCGCATTGAGAGTGAATACAGGATGTTCTTAATATTTCTAGGACAAAGTTACTTGTCCACCAACTCTGCTGAACGCATTTTCTGAAGTCCTTTTCGAGTATGATTTTGAATCTCTGACCACTTGTGGTGGCAAGACTGTAGATGAAAGGGAATGAAATGATATCTGTACATTTTAAATTCAATAGCTTTTCCTCTGTCACTTCCAGGATGTGAATGTGATGGAAACTGGAGACCTGGAGCAGGTGTATATGGGAGTGTACAAAATCAGACACGAAGGAGTGAGGCCGGATGACAACATGGAGGATGTTGGTATCATCACTGAACAGTGCACTGTTCTCCCGGACCTGCAAGATGTGCCGACTGGATGTGCTCTTCTGTACTGCCTGAATCCCAGCTACCCAAAGAAAGAAACTTTGCTACATCTTTGAGTTTTATCAGAAAGTCCTCATGGGTTTGGATGGCAAAAATCAAACAAGGTACAAGTTCTCAAAAACAAACTGTAAGTCTTCTTCCACATAAATAGACTCTCAGGTATCACTAGCCTCACATTTAAAGGTGCAGTTATAATTCTCTAGATTTCTCCTATTACCAGATTTACTCATCGCTGCCTGAACCATTTAAATTTTGAAAGGGCATTCTGGATTGTGTTCTTGGGTTATTTCTACAGTGTTCAATAAGTTTTAACAAATGGTAATGCCCTTTCTGTTCAGTTTGAAATGCGTTGAAAATTGGAGTGGAAGCACTAGATACAGTGTAGTGAGTGTAGTTGGTTGCAAAAATTGTTCCAAATTGTTCGAAACACATAGTCCATAATGAGACTAAACTTATTTTTACAAACATAAAGGAACATAACTTCTAGAAGTCAACAATGACTTCTAGACTCTTATCTTTATATAATTAGATATTATCTAAAGATAAGAATATGTCCTAAGAGAAATCAAGTGGTCTGTTGCAAAAATGTGTTAGATGCTGTGCTTTTCCATTTGAGTTTTGGAAAGGTTTCATAGATGTGTTACTTCATTAATAGCACATATTCTAGCTTGATTTATTTGCATTGACATTTTTAATTATGCTATTGTGCACTTGCTACATGGGCCTTAAAGCCCCAGTGTGTAGGATTCGTGGCGCATAGGTGGATGGTGCTATTGCACTTTCTGTTTTAGCTACGGCAGACCTCGAGGGTCACCGAAAATGCGTTCAGCAGAGTTGGTGGACAAGTAACTTTGTCCTAGAAATATTAAGAACATCCTGTATTCACTCTCAATGCGCTCTCAATGTTTTTAACTCTGAACAAAAACATGATTGAATTATTTATATTCTTAAGTTCAATTGCTGATTTTTTAATTTATCAAAATAGAAAATTCACCTTTTTAAATATTCCGCAAATATTTTCACGTTCAGATGTTAAGATGTTTTGTTAAAACAATTAAAAGTGAGAAATTCAACAGCATTTCAAATTCAAAATCTGATGATCTGTCAAATTATTTACAATTTAGTCAAATTGCTGGTGGACACTGTCTTAGCTCCTCCCTTCAGGTATAAGGCAGTGTTCACCAGCGTCTGACCAGAACTGAAGAACTTGCTTGGATGAGCTGCGAAACATCTTCACTCAGAAAACTTTTGTTCAGTTGCTACAGATCCTACCTGAACAACTGAGGGATTATAGAGACACAACCTTGAGAAATGCATGCGTTTTCTTAACACCATCAGATCTAAAAGTGTAACATAATTATTCCTGACCTGGACTTAACTGACAAAGTCTTTAACATTAAAGCAACAGGCTCATGTGGAATCAGTTGACTTTTTTTTTTTTTTTTTTTTTTTAATTAAATCCAACATTTAATTTCTTAGAGTGTACGTAATCCTGACTTTCACATTAAACCTTCTTATTGTTAAAACACATTTATCCGAAAATAAAGAAGTTGGTCTGACTTTACTTTTAAAGTTCTTAAATAATAATATGAAATAATCTTTAGTATTGTATTCATAGGGTCATATTGGTTAGAACCAACGCCTGAGGGAAGACTGTCCCATTTACCCTCAGCTTGTATCTCCTGCCTCTCCTCTGCTCCTCTTTCATCTGCTCCTCTGTCCTTTCTCCTCTGTTCCTCTCGTCTCTCCTCTGACCCTCTCTCTTTTCTCCTCTCTCCTCTGATTCTTCCTCCTCTGTCCTCTCTCCTCACCCATTTTCTGCAGAATTGAGGAGAGGAATCAAGGAGGAGGAAGCGAGGAAATAGAAAATGAGATGTGGCCCCTGTGTCGCTCAGCTGTTCCACTGAGGTTCCACTGAGCCGGCCTCTGGGGAGCGCTTCTTTTATGTGCCTGTAATTATCCCGTACCTGATGACCACTCTGCGTTTAAATGCCATTGAGTCTAATGTACGCTCTTAGCCAAAGCACTGGGGAAATGCTAATATGCTAATATGCTAACCACCCCAGAGTTATGAGATATAAGTTATATTCACATGACATCACAACATTAGAATCCCTATAGTTTAAACTGTGCTGGAGGACACGTCAGAATTCTATGGTGTAATTTGCTACTTAAAGGGACAGTGTGTAAGATTTGTACCCATTAATTACTGAAATTGAAGATACCCATTCAAAAATACATTGTTTTCCAAGCCTTTTCACTTCCATCATGAAATCAAAGTATTCTTTTGGACTTAGATATAGTCACATAAAAGGGGGATCTTCCCCATGCAGAGGCAGCCATTTTGAATACGAGAGCCGCAGAAGGACATTTGGGCTCCGCCTTCGCCTTCGGCAAGGCTCGTGGTTTTGGGTAAACAACACAAGCATGTTGCCGGATCAGACGTCATAATGGATCTAACACGTGTTTTGGACTAAATTGTTTTACTGGATTTTATTCGCTGGATCCTTACGGACAAATTGAGAGCAAGTTTATGGGGAAATACAGAGTTTGACCTGTGCAAAGCATTCTAAGGTAAGCTAACCTCGTTTTGTGCTTTTCCGTATAAAAGCCCCATGTGCTCGGGGAGTGATTGTTTTGCAGGGAAATGAATTGCATAGTCAAAAAGAGGAGACTGTAAGGTTTCATTTGATGTGTAGAGTGTCATGGTACATGATCGGGAATGTGTGTTTTCATGAGAAAAAAAAAACAAAAAAAAAACGGGACCACGTTTTATTTATACAGTAGCGGCGCGGCGCCCGGGTGACCCTCGAGGTCTGCCGTAGCTAAAGTGGCTAAGTGCAATAGCACCATCCACCTATGCGCCACGAATCCTACACACTGGGGCTTTAAAGCTACTCACCTGGCCCCTCCCCTTTCCCCTCCCCTGGCCTTTCTTCTTAATACTGTACTTTTTTCCATGAAGATGTCTTTGTCTGGAATGTTTCTCAGTATGGTATTAAACCTTTCTATCTTCATGGAGACCAAACCAGACCAAGTTACAGGTCGGTTTTGTTTTAATTTGATTTCATATAATTCCAAAATGGGTTAAGCCATTGCTGAAACATGTCTTCTCTTGTGTATTCCCTTTTGACGCTATGGTGAAACAAGTCTGACAATTAATGCATGGAAATGGGCAAACTCCTAAATAAACCCTATCAGATATTACACCAGAAAGGCAATTATAACGTAAACAATAATTCTGTTTATCATCTGAAACATTCGGATTCAGCTCAGAGCATTTCACATGAACAAAACATCCGTCTTATTTGCACAAAGCTCATGTTTCATGTTCTACACAAAGAGATGTAGCTAAAGCATTTTCCCTGCGCTTTGCTGTGAATACATTACACACAGTTTATATGGAAACAAAGCACTTTAATTACATTGTTAGACACAGACAGACTGTAGAAGGAAATGTCTCTTCAAAAACATACCTGGAATTGTGTTGTTTAATTTGTTCATAGTTAAAGGTCCTATATTACACAAAATTGACTCTTGGAAGCTTTAAGCCACACATGTTTGAGTAATCTTTTTTTATTATTCTGTCTACATTGAGAAGCTCAAAATACTCTGTTGCACTTCGCAATGTCATGAAGTGGTAGTTTTCAAGTTAACAGCTACCTTTTACTTTTAATTCAGTAGATTGGTACGGAGCCCTGGAAGTGACATGGGTGAATAAATAAAATAAAATGTGGGAACGAGTTATAAGATGTTGGAACAAGTTATAAGGTGTAGGAACAACTTATAAGGTATAAGGTGTGGGAACAAGTTATAAGGTGTGGGAACAAGTTATAAGGTATAAGGTGTGGGAATAAGTTATAAGGTATAAGGTGTGGGAATAAGTTATAAGGTATAAGGTGTGGGAATAAGTTATAAGGTGTGGGAACAAGTTATAAGGTATAAGGTGTGGGAACAAGTTATAAGGTGTGGGAACAACTTATAAGGTGTGGGGACAACTTATAAGGTGTGGGAACAACTTATAAGGTGTGGGAACAACTTATAAGGTGTGGGAACAACTTATAAGGTATAAGGTGTGGGAACAAGTTATAAGGTGTGGGAACAAGTTATAAGGTGTGGGAACAAGTTATAAGGTGTGGGAACAACTTATAAGGTGTGGGAACAAGTTATAAGGTGTGGGAACAAGTTATAAGGTATAACTTGTTCCCACACCTTATAAGGTATAACTTGTTTCCACACCTTATAAGTTGTTCCCACACCTTATAACTCGTTCCCACACCTTGTTAACTCGTTCCCACACCTTGTTATTTTATTTATTCACCTATGTCACTTCCAGGGCTCCGTAGATTGGTAATATCGGTGAGCTGAAATGATCCAAATGATTCTAGTGAAGGTTTGTGAGTTTAAAACAGAGCACCACATGACATCACGAGGTGGATCAAAGTGTTTTCTGTTTGAGAGAAAAACTCTCTATGCAGGGTTTGTGTAGATGTGAAAGAAATAGCTTAATATGGGCCCTTAAATAACATTAACAAATCTGTGTGCTTATTGCTCAGAAATACCTTGAAAAACATGAATTAACTGTTACTTGGCCTGGTGGTATCACATCTCCACAGAAATAGATAGAATAGATGTTTATGCCATCATATGGAACATTCTGGGCAAATAATTAACATACGGTGACAAGACAGCGGCTGGTCCTACACCAGAAAGTTACTTAGTACATATGGTACAAATGGTAAAGTAAGTAAAAAGTACTTTTTATTTGATTTTAGGGGTAATTTTCATCATGTTTGTGGCAACATCCTGACTAAAGATTTGGAGTTCAGGGTTCAGTTTTCAGCAAACAAAATTAAATACACACCATAATTTCCGGACTATTGAACACATCTGAAAATAAGCTGCATCAACTAAATTTTAAAAGGAAAAAAAAAATGTAAATACATTGTTAGAGCCATTTTCTATGTTATATCTACGTTGCTATGCTGTACTTTGATGTACTTTGATCTTTTTGATCTTCCACTTTAATCTTTAATCCTTGATCTAACTTCAGTCGAATTGAAGGGTAAGCCAAGACGACTAGGTAGTTGGCTAGAAGCCTCGGGCTCAGAAGCTACACAGTCTTTTGACCGTCATGTAGCACGTAGGGAAGTCACGTAGGACGTTACGTAGCATATAAGGACGTCATGTAAGATGTCATGAGGCATTGTAGGGACATCACGTAGGGAAGTTACAAGCTTTAAAATTCCTTTTTTTTGTTTCTTTTGTTGTTCCTTTTTTCCACTCTGTATGACTTTCACTTTAGTAAAGATAGAAAAGACAAACTTTGGATTCAAGACTCTTTATTTTTGTTACGTGCCGTGTTGGAAAGAACCTTGGAGAGGTTCAAGGCTAGTGAGTCAGCGCGCTGCACTCACATACATATAGGCCACACTTGTCTACAAGCCGCACTAATGTTCATTTGCATCATAACTTTTATCAGATGGCGATAAACTGTTTTAGTGCACTGACAACATTGCTCGCTAGTGTTGCAGCTTCATGTTTATTTATTATTTATTTATTTATTTATAACGGACAGTGCATATTGACCAACAATTACTGTATAACATGCCAGAATTAGCCAAAAGGCTAGTTTTCATCTGTTGTTTCGTCTGTTGTCTGTTTCTTTCTGCACTCAGGCTGCATGCGCATCCGCTGTGTGGATAAACAAATAATCCGTCCATATTAGCTGCATCGTTGTATAAGCTGCAGGGTTAAAGTGTGAGAAAAAAGTTGCGTCTTAAATTATGGTAATTAAGAAATGTATTGGTATTGCAACTGTTCACCAAAATATGAATCATTTTTAAATCAATATCACTACATTTTAACAAATTATCAACATTTGAAAGAGGTGAATAAAAAAAAAAAATACTTGGGTTAAGCAGCTAATACTTTTACTAGTAAGTAGGGATGTCAACAATTAATCGACTTATGATTAATTGTCGATCAAGACGTTAGTCGATCAAAATGCATCAATTGCAATTAATCGCTAATCGCGGACACGCGCACCCGCGTGGTCATGAAACAAGACAACCGCGAACCGCGCTGCGCCAAGCTCGACTCACAGCCGGCCGCAGGCGCCAACGGCACTGTTCAGCAGCCCGCGCTTACACAGGGGCTCAGCAGCGGGCCTCGCGGGTACAACGGGGCTGCTGAGCACGAGATCGAACCACGGTGCCCGTGCGTAGTCTCAGCCCGAGCCACAAACCAGCCGCAGGAAACCAGCAACGGCACATGGTGGTTTAATCCTGGTTTAGTCCAGGTTTAGTCCAGGCCCAGTCCAAGTTTAGACCTGGTTTAGTTCTGGTCTAGACCTGGTTTAGTCCACATTTAGTCCTGGTCTAGTCTCTTAGCCAATCAGGATGCGGAACACAATGTTACACTATAAAAAAAGTTACACTATAAAAAAAAAAAATGGAAAAAATAAATCCGCAAACTGCGATAGAGCGAGGGATTACTGTATTTTGTTATTCAGCATCAATACATTTGTCTGCTTTTTACTAAGGAATACACAAATATTAAGATTAAGATTAAGATTAAGCCTTTATTGGTCTCACACACAATGACACACAGTGACACACGGGAGAAATTTGACTTCTGCATTTGACCCATCCTATTTTTTCCAGGAGCAGTGAGCAGCCATCTTTTCGGCGCCCGGGGGGGCTGTGCCGTGAAGGGTCTTACCCAAGGACCCACACTGGCTTGCTCATTGCCTGGGGGGGATTTGAACCCACAACCCCCGGGGGAAAGTCACTGACTTACCAGTTGAGCTAACCAGCCGGATATGCAATGATATCTGATGTTTTTTAAGAAACAGGTTTTATTAATTAATTTTGACCTGCAAATTTCGAAAATAGTGTCAATTTTTCTCTAACACGTATGGTTTTCCAGGTATTTGACAGAATCTTGAGTTCGCACATGACATATCGGTAATGTGTTCAAGCAGGGTAAGTTTGATGAGTTGCTGACTTTTGTTGTAGTTTTACCTGCACTATTAGCACTAATAGTGGTTGTAGTTTAAATTGCAGGGCTCTCAAGTTTTGAGCGGGATCATGCGTGAGATGCCTGATATGATACTGCTGCCACCACTTCACATTAAACTCGGCCTGATGAAACAATTTGTCAAGGCTTTGGACAAACACGGTAGTTGCTTTCAGTTTCTGTTGACCAAATTTCCAAGTATCAGTTATGAGAAGATTAAACGGAGTTTTTGATGGACCACACATCAGAGCACTTGTGAACGACAGCGATTTTGAAACGACAATGGGAGAAACAGAAAAACATGCGTGGACTTGCTTCAAGGCTGTCGTAAGCCAGTTTCGGGGCAACAACAAGTCACCAAATTACCACCAAATTGTGGATGATATGTTATCTGCATTTCAAGCACTTGGATGCAGGATGAGTTTGAAGGTTCATTTCCTGTTTTCACATCTGAATTACTTTCCAGACAATCTGGGTGATTACAGCGAAGAAATGGGAGAACGGTTTCACCAAGACATCAAAACTATGGAGACTCGTTATCAGGGACGATGGAATGTCAGTATGATGGCAGACTACTGCTGGACACTAAAAAGAGATTCACCAGCGTAGAACATGCAAGAAAGTCTAAGAAAAGACGATTTTGTCCATACAGACAATTATAAAATTGAAGTCGAGACCGTTGCTCCTTTAAACTGTGATTAACTGGTGATCTGGAACAACTGAAGTCTGATAGAATTGTTTGTTTATTGTTGTTATATCAGAACATGGTAACATAATGTTATTTGTAAGATTAGGGATCTAAGAATTTAATTTTTCAATTAACAAAGTGCGAGACATGTAAGTGATTTGCGACCGTAATTCTTATAAACCGACTAAACTTATTATGTGATTTGTTAAAAATTCTGACGTGATGGCCAAATTCCTTTTATATATTTGAAGTCAGCATGTTAAAGTTATGTGAAATAACTTTTAGAAGTAGAGACATCTGAAAAATATTTTTCAAATGCATAGCGGTGAGGAATATACAATATAATAATACTATGATATATTTTTGACTCAGTGTTACCTATACTATAGCTTATATTCTTAAAGACCCTATTGAAACAGTAAAATTCAAGTGAAAAACGCCGCTTATCAATTAATCGTAAGTCGATCGATAAGGTCTGTCGACTTTAGATTAATGAATTAATCGATAATTTGCATCCCTACTAGTAAGTAGACTTTACTTAGATTTTTACGTAGATTTTTTTCAAGTGATACTTTTACTTGAGTTTGTACTATTTTGATTATTTGAAAATATAACGACCAAAACAGTCAGCTAACAACCTCTCAAAAATACAATCATTCCAACTTCATGACCTTCTCTAAACTTAATGGAACTTTTTTTTAAATTAATAACCATGGAAACAAAATCCAAAACTCATTTCAAGAACAAAAAATACATTTCCACAAAGTCTCTGTCAAAAAAGTCCCAATGAAACCATAATGACAAAAAGGATTTCCAACAAGGTGCACATATTTGCACCAGAAACCAGAAGTGATTATGGGGATTTTTTTTGTAGTAACTCAAATAATTTATACATGAACAGGAAAAATGTTAGAACTCTGTAAAGGAATTTGTAAATGTTTCAGGAGACACTGGAGTTTTGTCAAATTTCCAACAATAATGAATTTGGAAGGAGTATAAAAGATGGTAAGCGCAACATGCAAATTTAGCAAGTAATCAAAATAAATAGATTTTAATTTGGTTCAGTACTTTGTTTACATCCAATTATTCTCAATTTGGGAAGAAAGTATGCTTGTATGTCTCACAAAATTAAAAAAAATCGGCTGGATTAACCAAGCAAATAGAAGAACAAAAATAATTACTGTCTATTCAACCAATTATTGAGCCCATTGAATTGTATGACAATCACACTGCATCCTGCTAATGAAACTACTGCATTTGCATCAGGTTTGTCAAGTTGTGCGTACAGGTTTTTATCTTGTTTTTGTATATATATATTTTTTTGTATTATTGTCATGTGGGAGCATGGGTGATGTAGGCTTGTGGGCGGAGCATTGGACAGAATCTTCCAGCTAACCATAAGGAGGGTTCAAATAGTTATTGTTATTGTAAAACGTTATAACATGGTAGAAAGCTCCAAAAAGATTATTTTGCAAAATACCCCCTCTAACAATAGTGGGAAGAACCTCAGAACCACATTTTGTATGGCAGGCCGGACAGAAGCAAGACTAAACCAGGACTAATACAGGACTAAGCCAACACTAAACCCAGACTGAATCAATACTAAACCAGGACTAAAACTGGACTAAACTAAGACTAAACCAGGACTAATACAGGACTAAGCCAACACTAAACCCAGTCTGAATCAATACTAAACCAGGACTAAAACTGGACTAAACTAAGACTAAACCAGGACCAAACCAGGACTGAATCAGGACTAAACCAGGACTAATACAGGACTAAGCCAACACTAAACCCAGACTGAATCAATACTAAACCAAAGTTCAAAGTTCAAAGTCAGCTTTATTGTCAATTCTGCCATATGTGTTCAACATACAGTGAATCGAAATTTAGTTTCTCTCTGGCCAGGTAGTGCAAAAAGACAGTGTACAAAATACAATATGAAGACAAAACACAACAAAAAAACTATCTAAGACAGAGATCTAAAGTTAAAACTAAAGTCTACGATCTAAAATCTTTAAACAGTGCAACATAATAAATAAACTATACTATATACAGATTTCCAAAGTGTGCAGTGTGCATCAAAAATGTGCAATGGAAGATACAGCAGTGAATTGGTCATGTGCAGTAGAATGTGCATAGGAGTTAAGATAAAATAAGAATAAATGTGCAACAGTAGTAATTCTAGTGCAGTAACAGGAGTAAACAACAGTACTAAAATTCCAGTAGTAAATGTGCAATAACAGTAGTAAACAACAGTGCAACGGGGGTAAAATTCAATAACAGGAGTAAACAACAGTACTAAAAATTCCAGTAGTAAATGTAAGTGTGCAAATAACAGTAGTAAACAACAGTGCAACAGGAGTAAAATCCAGTAGTAAATGTAAATGTGCAACAGTGCAACAGTAGTCCTTAGCAGCAGTTTTTTTAAAAGTGTCTAGAGTGATAGGTCTTTTTATGGAATACAGGTTATGCCAATATGGGGGGTGGGGGGTGGGAGATGGGTAAGGTGGGAGTTCGGGTGTGAGTTCAGCCTCCTGACAGCCTGGTGGATGAAGCTGTTTGAAAGCCTGGTGGAGTGGGCCCGGAGACTCCGGTACCTTCTCCCCGAGGGCAGGAGGCTGAACAGGCTATGTGCGGGGTGGCTCGGGTCACCCACAATGCTGGACGCTCTGCGGGTGAGCCGGGTGTTAAAAATGTCTAGGAGGGAGGGGAGAGAGACACCAGCGATCCTCCCAGCTGCATTCACTATGCGCACCAGGACTAAAACTGGACTAAACTAAGACTAAACCAGGACCAAACCAGGACTGAATCAGGACTAAACCAGGAATAAACTTAAAAGAGAGCAAAACCAGAAGTATAATTTCCCACAGTCCCGCAGTGCAGGTCTTCTCTAAAGTGCTGAGTGAAGGTTTGTGCAAGCAGAGAGATACTAACTAGGGGTGTGCAAAATAATCGTCATGACAATGCATCGCGATACTAACTTTCACAATATACTGCATCGATTCTTGATGCCAAAAATCGATTATTATTCATTAATAATTTAATATTTAATAATTTAATATTTAATATTAATAAATAAATAAATAAATAATTAGTTTATTTTTTTTATAAATCCTATGCACTTTTTTCTTTGTGAAAGTGTATTGTTTGTTATGATGGTAGCTACCTCCAAAATGGCAAATGTTTGAACATCATTTTTTGTTTTAGAAAAAAATCCTATGAACTTTTTTTGTTATTGGTTTGGTTTATTTGTTTTTGTTATTCAATAAATTCAGTTATGAATTGAGTTGCTCAGAGTTCTGTATCAATTGAAGACACTACCCAGATACACAGCCACTGATATTTAAGTTATCCTCTTTTTTTTGGTACATTTTCACTCAAGTATGTCAGATATATTGCAATGCATCGCAATAATTCAAGTATCGTGATGCATCGTGATAGTATCGCATTGTGGCATATGAATCGTGATTCGAATTGAATCGTGACTTCTTTGCAAATACCCACCCCTAATACTAACCCTCATCTAAACCAAACCAGGACTACACTAGGACTGAAACAGAACTAAACCAGGACTAAACCAAGAATAAACCTGGACTAAACCAGGACTAAAACAGGTCTAAACCAGGATTAAACCAGTACTAATCCAGGTAATCCTGGTTTAGTACTGGAATAAACCATAGCCAAACCAAGAGTAAACCAAGACTAAACTAGACCTAAACCATGGACAAACCAGGACTAAACCAAGGTCAAACCAGGTCTAAACCAGGGCCAAACCAGGACTAAACCAGGACTAAACAAGGGCCAAACCAGGACTGAATCAAGACTAAACCAGGACTAAACATAAAACAGAGCTAAACCAGGACTGAATCAAGACTAAACCAGGACTAAACATAAAACAGAGCTAAACCAGGACTGAATCAAGACTAAACCAGGACTAAACATAAAACAGAGCTAAACCAGGACTGAATAGAAACTAATCCAGGACTAATGTTGCATAATGCTTCCTCTTTAGTGAACTTCAGTGCAATTTCCCACAATCAGCAAAATTGCTGAGTGCCGGGGTGCATGCAGAGGAGGTGCAAACCCTCATCAGACCTGCCCCACAGGGTCCCGGGGGTCTGAACAAGGTGGCTTAATTTACACACAGAGAGACGGTCCTGTCACAATCCTCTTGTCCACACATCTTAAATGAGCCTGTGAAGGAGCGGCAGATGGATCATTACAATTGGACATTAATTACACGGTGAAGCAGCGTGTGAAGTATAAGTGGATTTTTCACACTCTGAGCTGTCTTCTTGGAAAGGTGGTTTAAAATGGCAGTAATCATTTGTTGCCAGATGATGTCCCTCTCTCAGAAAAAAATACCCTTCTCCAAAGGTTAGTCCACAGATCTCTGATCTTGGCAGTATTTGCATTTACATTAAAGAACACATACGTATGCAATCTTGTGGCAGACCTATTATGCAAAATCGACTTTTCAGAGGTTTTAATCATGCTATACAGTGGTACCTTACCTTATGAAAGACCCAACAAACAAACAAAGTTACGAAAAGTTACGAAAAGCCTTCACGTTAAATTTTGGTCTCTAGATACGAAAGAAAATTCGTATCTAGATTTTGCGTTACGAAACGCGAAATCTCAAAAATTCAAATAATGCGCGCTCAGCCACACACATTATACGCTTTTCTCAGACTGGATTTAAACTTTTCTCACATTTGTCTCTCGTTTAAACACTCAAACCTTCATAGATTTTCAACAAAATGTATTAATAGTGAAGTGTGGGGGGAAGGGGGAGGGGGGAGAAGTGTGCGCGCGGACACGTGTGTGATAGCGCAGCATGACCCGGCGCGGGGCTGCGAGCACGAGACCCGTGCTCAAACCGTGACTTCTCTAGACCAGGTGTAAACCAGATCTAAGCCAGGATTAAACCAGGATTAAACCACCGCGGCTCTTGCCTGCGTTCGTTCATGCGCTCGGACTGCGTGCGGTCCCGAGGGGAGGCACATCCCTCCCCTCCTGGCTGCTCGCCTCAGCCGTGACTCGTGAGGTACACCGGTGCTGCTGCTAATAGCAGAGCTAGCACGAAACCAGGAAATAGACCCGCACGCGGCGCTTTAATCCTGGTGTCCAGTCCTGGTTTAGTCCAGGTTTAGTCCTGGTTCAGTCCAGGTATAGACCTTGTTTAGACCTGGTTTAGTCCACGTTTAGTCCTGGGTCTACAGTCTCTTAGCCAATCAGGACCCAGAACACAGTGTTACACTATAAAAAAAAAAGTTACACTATAAAAAAAAAAAAACTTGGAACGGGGCCTTGGAACGAATCTGGCTTTTTCCATTGAAATAGCTACTCAACTTACGAAAAATTCACGTTACGAAACCACTTCTGGAACGAATTAATTTCGTAAGGTGAGGTACCACTGTAGTTATTTCCCCTCACTATTTGCTCACATGAAGTTCTATTTCGAATGATTCGTGCATGTTTGAGCAATCTTTAATGGCCTATTTTCAAAATATTTTGTCGTCTTGTTGGTCAATCTCCGTTTTCACCGCCACTGACATATGCCCACTGGTCTGTACTTTGTTCTCCTTTTTTTCCTTAATTGGTAATACACCTAAGCAGCACTGCATAGTCATTTTGGTACAAATGAAAGAATAAAAGTGCTACTCACTACATTGATCTGTAGCTACCCATCAGAGGGACCGTCAGCTCCCTTTGGGCACCACAGTTTTCTAACACAGAAGTCAGTGGACTCAGTGTTTCTTTTAATAAACACAGTTTGACCACAGATCGAGGTGATGGTTCATGGGCTTGAAAACTGTGCAGGAGAAGTCTGGAGTTTTATCTGTGTCACAACTAAACAGGCACGTGATGTGACCTGAGCAAACAAATACATGTTACATTACTAAAGATGAACCATGTAACCTTTCTGGTGGAAGGCCATACTCTCAACAGTTCTGACTTGTAACTTGACCTGGTGACCAGATACTTTAATGCTATACTATGAAACATTCCAAGCAAAGGAATAAAATCCCAATGGAGACAAATGATTGAACCCCTTCAGAGTGTATGACAATCACAATGCATCCTGCTAATGAAACTACTGCATATCGCATCAGGTTTGTCAAGTTGTGTATACAGATTTCGCGTTTTATTTTTATTTTTATAGTGTAACATTTTTTTATAGTGTAACATTGTGTTCTGCTTCCTGATTGGCTAAGAGACTGTAGACCTTTGCCGATTGATAGATGGGGGACACGGGGGGGGACCGGGACTAGACCAGGACTAGACCAGGACTAAACGTGGACTAAACCAGGTCTAGACCAGAACTAAACCAGGTCTAAACCAGGTCTAAACCAGGTCTAAACCTGGACTGGTCCTGGACTAAACCAGGACTGGACCAGGTCTAGACCTGGACTAAACCGGGACTAGACCAGGTCTAAACCAGGATTAAATCACCCCGTGCGGCTCTTTGCTGGTTTCGTTTGGCTCTTGCGTTCGTTTGTGCGTGTTCGGTTTGTGGCTCGGGCTGCGAGGGGGAGGCATGGTCCGGGCGCTGCAATTCGATTTCGTGCTCGCAGCCCCAGCCTTGCACCAGTCGTGCTGCTCTGTCACGGATTTGACCACGCCCACTTCTCCAAGGGGTTGGTACGTGTCACGTCCCCGGACGTGGCAGTGCCGTTGGATGAGCCGCTCCCCTCGCGCGTCCGGTGGGGCTCCCGGCGGAGCCCCCACGCTTCACTATTAATACATTTTGTTGAAAATCTATGAAAGTTTGAGTGTTTAAAGGTCCCATGGCATGAAATTTTCACTTTCTGAGGTTTTTGAACGTTAATGTGAGCTCCCCTACCCTGTTTAGGGCCCCCCATGGCTAAAAGTTGCAAAATGTGTAAACTGAGCATTTGCGGTCCTTTTCTGCGTTAGAAAAAAACACAGCTCAAACGGGCGATTCTGAACAAGGCAACTATGTTACGTCACATCGACAAAAGAAATGCAAATGCAGTGCCACCACCGTCTGGATGTCCACCCCCTGTCTCTGGAAATCACGCCCAGAGAGTTTGGACCGCAAAGGAGCTACGCAATGAGAAATGCATTTTTTTTATTTGCCTGGAGGCACGTGCGAGTATTTCTAGGCTCGGAAGTCCTTTACCCGACCCTCTGGACTTCTGAAATAGCAGTGGTTTAATTTTATTTTCTGTGAAAATGTGTTTTTTTTTTCATTGAAATTCCTCTCCTTTCTTCCTCCTTGCTTAAAACACGGAAGTGGGAGACAGCGCACAGCACACCTAACAAGCGGCGTATTTGCCCCCCCGCTCCTCTAACCTATTTGTGCCCTTCTCATTTGCATTCAAGCAACAAGGTCCAGAATGAGTTGTTCAGAGAGAGATATTCTGACTCTGACTGTGTACATGTGTCTTTCTCATGCACTGAGTGTTGATTTTGAAGAAGGATTCATTTACAGTATTAGGGAACCATTAAAGAGCCATATAAAAGCATCAAGAAGTACCATGTCATGGGACCTTTAAACGAGAGAGAAATGTGACGAAACGTTAATTCCAGTGTTTTAAGGCGTTTACAGCCTTAAAACATGTATAATAATTGTAAAATTGTCCTACTTCGCGGATTTCACTCATTACGGGTTATTTCTGGAACCTAACCCCCGCGATAAACGAGGGACCACTGTAATGCCATACTATGAAACATTCCAAGCAAAGGAATAAAATCCCAATGGATACAAATAGGAGACCAGAAAGCTACATAGTACACCTTTAAAGACTTTTTCAGCAAAATATGAGTGGATTTCTCCCATCTTGCACCAACTTCCACAGAAACACTAGTATTTTGATTTTAAATATTCAGGACCTCTGGTGATAGAGTCCCTCTGTTTGCTCAGCTCTGATTCACTTTACCATTTTAATCATTCTTAAGCCAGAAACTATTACAGCAGACCCCCTTTCTGATGTTTACTTTGCTACCTCTCATTTCCTCTTGCACCAACCACTGTGGATGGCTCTCCTCCCTCTTCTATACTCGTCTATATATATTGTCCCTCATATATAAGGTCTTCTCTATATCTTCCATTTTGATTTGGGTTGGGGCCGGGCTTGTTTGCTTTGGTCTGGTGTCTGCAGGAGCTAGTACAGAGAAATGAAAGGTTGATTTCTGTTTGCGAGTACTGTGTGCCCAAGGAGAGAATGGAAAAATAAAAAGGGGGATTTATTATAGAGAGATAGAAAATAAAATGAAGTTTTAGTACATGAGGTATGGGGCAGTTTGCAAAGTTTAAACATGGGTGTACACTTCCATATCCATGTATTTGTAGTGTATGTATTGCCATGATACAAAAAATTCAAATATTTCAACACAAAGGAACAGATTCAATGCTCGACACCAATTCTGATACCACAATGATAATAAAAACAATCTTTATTTAGACAATAGAATGTGATCTGAATCTGATACAGCTCAAGATCATTCTAAAGACATTCAGGAAAGGTTTGGTTCTGTCCTTTTTTTTTAGTATCAATACCTTCTCAAATTGGTCATGAGCTCTGGGTAAAGACCGAAAGGACAAGAGTGCGGATACAAGCGGCAGAAATGAGTTTCCTCCGCATAGTGGCTGGGCGAACCCTTAGAGATAGGGTGAAGAGCTCAGTCACACGGGAGGAGCTTGGAGTAGAGCCGCTGCTTCTTCACGTTGAGAGGAGCCAGCTGAGGTGGCTCGGGCATCTATTTATTAAAAGGAAGTGTTCCGGGCATGTCCCACCGGGAGAAGGCCCCGGGGAAGACCCAGGACACGCTGGAGGGACTATGTCTCCCGGCTGGCCTGGGAACGCCTTGGGGTCCCCCCGGAGGAGCTGGAGGAAGTGTCCGGGGTGAAGGAAGTCTGGGAGTCCCTGCTTAGACTCTTGTCCCCGCGACCCGGCCCTGGATAAGCGGAAGAAAATGGATGGATGGATGGACCGTCTCAAATTAATATCTAGTTTTATAGTATTGATCTGTATCTGAATTTCGAGCATTTTGAAACCCTTGCTATGATAAGTAAAGTAAATCAAAATACGGCAAAGATATATATCCAAACATATTTTTCAGAAATTGGCTCCACAAACTTGCCTTATTAATCTTAGGGCTTTCAGTGCTTTCACGTCTTTGGAGTTGAATAATAGCAGTTTCTACAGCTATTACCAAGAAAGTAATTTCACTTTAGTTAGTTTATGTTGACAGAGAATATATTGAACTTAGCACCAGTTTTTATTTGGATAGGCCCAGTAAGATATATTAACCATAAACCGGGTCAACAAGTCTGCAATCACTCCACCGGTGAATTGTGACCTGTCCTCAGGCTCAGTTTACACTTATAGTTTTCTGAAAATGCTCCAGGCCTATAATATCTATAATATTCATACCCCTTTTCTTTTCTTTTCTTTTGTCTTTTGTCTTGCAGAAAAAACAGCATTTGTGAAATCAGAGCAAAGTTTAGTTGTAGTGTCTTGATTCAAATCTGGGTCGTTAGCTGGATGCTTATCTCACTGAGGGTTGAGAAGACGAGATTAAAACAGGGCCAATGCTTGAAGCGCCACAGAGACAAAACAACAGAACTCAGCTGGCAGGAAAACTTCATCACCAAACCAGTACCTCTCAGAGCTTATCGTGGAGAAGTGCTGATTTAAATAAGGCTTTATACCAGTGTAAGACACATATCACACACATCAGACATTTCATAACAAGAGGAAGAGCAACATGTCAAGACTTTTATTAGAAAAGCAGGTCCAGAATGATTACTCTATATTTTTTATACACAGGGGTACAGTCTGGGAACTGGGAGCCCTCTGTCCCTCCTTGAGCCAGACTCAAATATGGCCGTCCAATAAGAATTGTTTATTCCATTGATGCATTTGAAATGAAGGAGCTCAATGTTCACCCATCATTTTGAACAGAATGACACATAAACATTCATTCATTCACTGTTTTTCAGTCCTATGTAATAGTTCCCCAATTATTCCTTGTAAACAGCGATATTTGTTTTTGTGAAAATGCATTAGCCAATCAGGGAGACACATGGTCTCCCTGATTGGCTAGTGCACCTGTCAATCACGACTCAGATCTTTGTAAAGTTTTAGAGAAGTGTGTGTTCTGGGCCGAGGCAAGTTTTATTTAGCATGGAATCCCCCAAACATAAAATATGCAAACTGTTTGGCAAACTGTTTGGCATTGAGGACAAGCCGACAGAAAGTGCACATCTGTGGACCTGCCAGTCAAATCCAATCAGACTGTTTCTCCTTGTGAAGTGCCTCTGCAGCAGCAGATAAAGGGCAGCACAAATTAGAGTGGAGACATCAGGACGTGAACTTAAAGCGGTTTGAAAAACACTGATTAAACTCTTTTGAATAATGAATATTACTCATGACGCTCTCTGATGGGATGATGCAGTGAAATTCTCCCTCACTCGCATCAGGCTGTTGTGAAAGTTTAAATGTGCGCTGTGTAACTGTGGAGGATCTGTCATCTTAACCTTGCACAGCAAATTTGATCCTTCTGACATTTGTGAGTTCACAAATCCACAAGATTGGAAAGCGCCCACTGGTGCCAACTATGACACCAGTTGGTTGGCACACCAATCACAGAGCAGCATTGGGGTTTAGTCCAACAATGTTCATTTGGTCTCCCGCTAATTTATGTTATTAGGTTATTTTTTCAGACCAAGAGTTTGTTTTCATACAGTTTCAGCTGCTCACTAGCGGTCTTCCTCATAGTGGTCACGTGATGCTGCTGTGAAGTGTCCAGTCAGCTGATTTACTCAGGTTTTGGTGTTGTTTTCCTACAGGTGGAGGTCCCGTGGTCACATTTCCACTCGCTTTCAGTGAGAGCCATTCCAGACTGAAAATGTGTACCTAAATTCAAAGTGGCACTATCACCCTGTGTGGTCACTGGTGAATCTCCCTGGTTCAGAAGGGCATGATTGACAGGTGGATTAGTCAGTTTGCAATAAGTTTTTGCTATTGCAGAAATTCCAAAACTTACCAGCTATTATTTGGGGTACTGATTTTCAACTGTGAAAGTAAAAAAATGGTATTTACTAGTGTTGTCAGGCGATTAAAAAAAATTAATCTAATTTAACCGGATTTAGATGGTTTATTGTGCTCTCCCACAGTGCAAAAAAGGTGTCAAACGTGTGATTTACAGTGGTACAGTGAAAAGACTGCAGACTTCCCCTTTAAGTCTTTCACTCACTCTTTCTCTCCGTGCACGTTACCTCCACAGTAACCAAGACAAGGCTGCTATACACCCCCATTACCTCCCACATTACGTAACATTCATTCGAAAGCTCATTTACACCATTTCACTAGCCTATTAAATGGCGAATATTTCTGGTTTCATGCAATGTCAATAAATAATATACACAGCTTCAAATATACAGAGAATACAAATAACTGCCCGTGTTACTCATGGCTCCCATAACCCCCGGAACCTGCGAAACTGGATTACCGGCGTGGATGTGTCCGGACGATGGCACCACGGGAGGAGGGAGGGAGGCGGCGGCACCGCGGGGGTGAGTAAATGATCGGGTTTAGCGATTTGGATGGGCAAAACTAACGCTTCTTAAGTGTGCATCCTTAGTCTAATTTTTAATTTTTATAACGCGTTAATTAGCAGTGTAATTAATTAATCTAATTAATGCGTTAAACTGACAGCCCTAGTATTTACTCCTTAAAGAGGCTGTATTTTACTTCTCTGGGATATTACACATAACATATTTAGATCACCAAGTTACCTTTCATTGTTTTGAAAATGCTATATTCACCAAAAAATGTATTAAAATGTTTTATTAGAGCAAACTCACTCCCCCTTCAGAGCTATATCACAACACAATCAGTGTGCATCCTGGCACACAAAACTATTGCACATGGCATCAGGTTTGTGAAGTTGTGGTATAATGTCTTGTATCCTGCTTTTGTATATTTATGGAGAATTGTTGTTTGGTAGCATGGGTGATGCAGGCATGTGGCTAGATTACTCAAATATGCACAAATGACATATAAAAGCATTTTAGGCATGTTTTTGATGAGGGAAAAATGATATAACATGGTGGAAAGCTCCAAAAAGACTCCATCACTTCTAATGACCAAATCACAGCTGACCGTCATGCTGAAGTGTACTATTTAGCACCAACCAGCATGAACGGTCCTAAAAAGCTTCAATGCATTATCAGGGCTCTCAAGTGTTGAGAGGGGTGGTGCGTGAGACTGCGTAATTTCCGAGGAGGAGGGGGGGGGGGGGGTGAGTGACTTTGCGAGTGCCTGCATTATCTAACCGATTTTTTGGGCGCAGAAGCGCTGTGCGCTGCGCTTGAATTGCGTAACTAAATTTCAGCGTGAGAAATACCATGTGTGGCGTCGAATTGCGTGTGTCACACTCTCAAAGCATGAGAATTGAGAGCCCTGGCATTATCCTATTGACCTTTAAAGGAAAAGTAACTTTTTTACAATTTGAGCCTTATTTCGGTAATAAAACAAGTTGTTTTACTCACCCATAGCACTTTGGTGTCATATGAAGCACTTCCAGAGATGTTTTAGATTTGCGTTAGCCTAGCACGACTTCTAGCCATAGCTCGGGGCATATAATATATTCCCCGAGCATGTAATATGCCCCGTGCGGGCTCCAAATAACATAAACTTTAGCACTTTTCAAATCATAGAAGTTCGATGTCTTTGTCTACGATTTCGTTTGAGTCAAAAGTGGCCTGTTATCCGAGATTTATCCATAGTTTCCAGCTTTGCGTTTCATGTTTGGGTCCCGGGAGCTGAGAGCACACTCCGCACATGCACACTGGCGTCCTCATCTACTCGAAACTATGGCTAAATCTCGGATTACAGGCCACTTTTGACCAAACGAAATCGTAGACTAAGACATCGAGCTTCTATGATTTGAAAAGTGCTAAAGTTTGTGTTATTTGGAGACCGCAAACATGTGCCCCGAGAACTCACATTACGGAGATCGCAAATCTAAAACATCTCTGGAAGTGCTCCATATGACACCAAAGTGCTATGGGTGAGTAAAACAACTTGTTTTATTACCGAAATGAGGCTCAGATTGTAAAAAACGTTACTTTTCCTTTAAGAATTGTATGAAGTATAGACCAAAAGACTGTGTTATCCACTTCCGCACAGATAAATATTTATTTATTATTTATTTATTTTGGGTAGTAAACAATTTACATTATTTTAAAACAATAAATAACAACAACAACAACAACATTTGCCTAAAGAGGAGTGGGAAGAAGAAAACTTAAGCTTATCTTCTTTATCAGCCCCACAAATGCACTGGTTTGTTAATAGAGCAGGACCAGTGCTGTCAGTCAATATTTTGGAAAATGGAAACTCTAATCTAATCTTATCTGTTTTTTGGCTGGTTCACTTTATTTTACCCCTTTCTTCCCCAAGCATTGTAATTATTCACACAGTGAGTTTAGAAGTGCTTCCTGAGACCAGAGCAGAGTTTTGAAGTGACTGTAAAGCTAACACGAAGTAGCATGCTAACCCTGCCCTGGTTATTGATAATTGGGTACAGGACCTTTAAAGGGCCCATATTACTTTTTTTTTTTTTTTTGGATCTGTTTTAAAGGAAAAGTAACGTGTTTTTTTTTACAATCTGAGCCTTCTTTCGGCAATAAAACAAGTAGTTTTACTCACCCATAGCAGTTTGGTGTCAATTGGAGCAGTATCGCAGAACTTATGTTGAGCCGTTCTGTTCTACTAATGATCCCGTATCCGTTAGCGTGAGTGCTCAGGGCACTGATTTGTGGTGTCCAAATAACACAAACTTTAGCACTTTTCAAATCACAGAAGATCGCTGTGTCAGCGTAGACTTTTAGTGGATTCCAAAACGGCCTGAAACCCGATATCCAGCTATAGTTTCATTTGACGTCATCAGAGAGGACAGTGCGCATGCGTGAACTCAGCTGTTTTGTAAACACCGCTAGTCCGAAAGAAGCTAACACCGCTCTGAACTTTACTTTTCTGTTTGGGTCCTCGGGTTTCAGGCCGTTTTGGAATCTACTAAAAGTCTACCCTGACACAGCGATCTTCTGTGATTTGAAAAGTGCTAAAGTTTGTGTTATTTGGACACCGCAAATCAGTGCCCCGAGCACTCACGCTAACGGATACGGGATCATTAGTAGAACAGAACAGCTCAACATAAGTTCTGCGATACTGCTCCAATTGACACCAAACTGCTATGGGTGAGTAAAACTACTTGTTTTATTGCCGAAAGAAGGCTCAGATTGTAAAAAAAAACGTTACTTTTCCTTTAATATTGTTTCCTCATCACAAACATACTTGGAGTTGTGTTTTGTTTAATTCATATTTTAAACAGACAAACCCTGCATATTTAGGTTCAGTTGTTCTCTCAAACAGAAAAACACTCCTTCTGATGTCATGTGGAAATACAGGAAGTGCTCCACTGTGTTTTTAAACTCCATACATCTTGACTAGAATCATTTGGATAATTTCAGCCCTGGAATTGCCAGTCTCTGCTGAACAAAAGGTAAAAGGTAGATGTTAATTTGAAAACTGCCGCTTCATGACATCACAAGGTGGCAAGATTGCGATACAAGATTACTCAAACATGTGTGAGTGAAACAAAACACAACTCCAGGTATGACTTTGGGAAGTAACAACATTATAATACAGTTTAAAGCTCACAAGAAACCGTTTTCTAAAATATAGGATCCAATGCTGTGTGCTGTTATGGGGCCTTTTTTAAACTCTGCTCTGTTCAGTCTTTTTCAGTCCAAATTCTGTCATTCACTACACCCTCTCTACTGCATTCACTCAGACTGCGTAACCATGACAACGGACACTCTTCCCAGTAATAGGGTACGTGTTGTGGATATAATCTGACTACTGCAGCAATTTGAGAATCCTACAAACAGTGGTGGATAGTGTATTGAAAATTTGTACTTGTACTTGGTTGTAACTTTGGTTGTCAAAAGTATCGAAAATCAGATATTAGTACATTAATCAATACTAAAACTAGTCTGAAAACTAGATATTTGGGCAGAAACAAACCTTTCCTGAATAGCTTTAGAATGATGCTGAGCTGTGTCAGAACAAGTATAGAGCACATAGACTAGAATACACCCATGGACCACTATGGAGCCTACAGGACCACTGAGGGAGTACACAGATATAAGATCACAGGGTAATATTAAAGAAAGTACTACAATCACATTGTATTATATAAAGAAATATTTAGACAATATATTTTTTAATATCATGGTAACACTCTGTTCCACCTTGTGATGTCATGTGCTATAGGAAGTACTCCGTACACCTTCACTGAACTAAACTAAACTAAACTGAACTAAAGTTAAAGGTCCCATGGCATGACATTTTCACTTTCTGAGGTTTTTGAACGTTAATGTGTGCTCCCCTACCCTGTTTAGGGCCCCCCCCCATGGTTAAAAGTTGTGAAATGTCTAAACTGAGCATTTGCGATCCTTTTCTGCGTTACAAAAAATCTGAGCTCAAACGGGCGATTTTGAACAAGGCACCTTATTGATGTCAGATCGAAAAAAGAAATGCAAATGCAGTTCCACCCCCGTCTGTCTGTACTCAGCGTCTCTGTAAATCACGCCCAGAGAGTTTGGACTGCGAATGCGCTAGGCAATGCGAAATGCGTTTTTTTATTTGCCTGGAGGCACCTCCGACTGTTTCTAGGCTCGGAAGTCCTTTATCTGAGCCTCTGGACCTTTGAACAGCAGTGGTTTAATTTTATTTTCTGAGAGCGAGAGCGGAGAGTTTGGCCATGCCCCCACCCTCTACTATTGGCCAGCTCTTTTCTCCTCATTTGCATTCAAGCAACAACGCCCATAATGGCCTGTTCAGAGAGAGAAAAAAAATACTCTTTCTCATCTTATCTCTGTTTCTCATGCACTGAGTGTTGAATTTGAAGAAGGATTCATTTACAGTATTAGGGAACCATTAAGGAGCCATATAAAAGCATCAAGAAGTACCATGTCATGTGATCTTTAAAAGGTAGCTGTTAACTTGAAAACTACATGGAATGAAACAAAACTCAACTAAAGAACTGTACGTTGGAACATTCTAAGATAAGCAATAGCATCTTCCCCACTAGAAAAGTCACAGTGTAGCTTTAAACTGTCCTTGATCCACAGACTGTGTTCTTTCTGCTTGGTTGTCAACTTTCACAAACTTCTCTAGAGTAATAACTTCAGCTTTTACCCTTGCCCTTCCTTGGTGCCAATTAATTTCCTTTACTCCGGTCCAATCAATGGCTTCCGTTAAACTTTAAGGGGAGTTTGGGGTTGGGGTGAGCAGACCATTCATTAGCCAAATGGAGCACTTTAAAATAGGCCTGAGTCTAATTGTTTCTGTTTGATTTCTCCTGAAGAAGACCTGTAATTAGGAGACGTATCATTGCGATAAATCAGGACTTTAGCCTCTTTAAGTGTCATCAAAGCTCTCAAAATATAGGTGCAAGAGCAGAGCCAGCTGAGAACTTTGGGTGTTATTTCAATCCTTAAAGGTGCATTGTGTAACTTTTCTGGTGGAGGGTTTATCAGAAGCTTTTCTCCATGGAGATGTTATTGTTTTGTCTGGAATGTTTCACAGTATGGTATTAAACATTTACATCTTCACGGAAAGTTACTGATCAGATCTGTGGAGAGGTTGTTGGTCCCTTCGATGGACAGCTGCTGATCACGCTAGCTAGTAGCTGATTTTCCTTCATTTGAACCACAATGACTACACGACACTACCGAATCCTGTTTTCATTGAAGTGTTGGAAAATAAATCACGTTCTAATAAATTGTAGACAAATCACAGCAGTCTTATTCTGACCTCAAGAGCTGCTTATACAAAGTACTGTAGTATATCCGTACTGGGGCAAGATACATTTTGCTCAAATACATGGACAAATATTGAATACAAGCCATTTAAAGTGGGACTAAACACTAAATTAACTTTCTTTTGCAGGTAAACATATTCAGACTGTTTCTTATAGACCCTCCACCAGAAAAGATACATAGTGTTGGCTAACTATAGACACTGCTCTGTCTTGAAGCGCTGTTACTCAAGGTAGACTTTAATCTGTCCCTTATATTAACACAATCTGAGCATAAAGAATAGACTTAGCTGGAACTGCAAAGGGTGAGGTGATTTGTGTTCTTTAACAAGCCTCCTAAAAGGTCATAAAATGACAGTCACAAGCTAGCTAGCACTAGCCAACAGTGAAAGTGAAAGTTTGTCACTTTCACCTTTTTGTTGAAAATCAAACTCCTTAACAGGGTCTTGTCATATTGGCTCCTGAAAATGTGTTGTTTAAAATTTCAGACAATCTTAAAACTTTTTGACAGTGTTTAATAATGTATGCATTGTGTCTGGTCATGGTAACTGGTCAACATTCTGCCAATACACATACATGTAGAACACCCCCATATGATGTCACTGCAAACATCAATATTACCTTTCTTATTTGTAGCAGTCGTTTTTCGGATTAGTGATTGTTGTGTTGTAAAATCTGAACGTGGACGCCTTTAAACTGTCTTTCAAAATGGCAGTTTTCTGCTTTACCTTCGCTCCGTCATAAAGGAGGATTATCTCTCCATCTCCATCTCTGTTTTAACTGGTTTGTGGCAGTGCTGAGTAGACACTTTCTATAAATGGTTTCCTTATCTCCCTTCTGTCACCACAGGCCCTCTCTATGTCTTTTACTCTACAATTCATTTGGAGTTTTCTCTTCCCATCACATTGTTCCTGTTCCACAGTTAATGGCCAGTGAGACAGTAGTTTGCTGATGATGTTAACTCACAAAGACACCAAACTGGAGGATTCCAGGGTTTCTGAAGCTATACAAAGGGTTCCTATCTCAAAATGAAATGAGATCATAAAAAATAACACCAATAGTGACTATAAAACATTTCATCAAAACATTCCAATTTCAATCACAATTATTAATCAAATGTAAACAGAAAGCTTCATTTTTAAGAGCAACAATTTAGTTTTCTTGACCTTGATGATAATTGTTATTTAAAATACAGTGGTCTCTCGTTTATCGCGGGGGTTAGGTTCCAGAAATAACCCCTAATAAGTGAAATCCGCGAAGTAGGGCAACTTTATATTTTACAATTATTATAGATGTTTTAAGGCTGTAAACGCCTCACCACACACATTATACACTTTTCTCAGACTGGTGTTAACATTTTCTCACATTTCTCTCTTGTTTAAACACTCAAACATTCGTAGATTTTCAACAAAATATATTAATAGTGAAGCGTGGGGGGGGGGGGGGGGGTGGTTTGGAACAACGCAGATCCATGTGCAAAAGCCGAGTGGAAAGCGACCTGGATATCATACATGCGTGCAAGTAAACAAAGGCCACACCTCCTGTCACCCAGGCGATCTTGTGAAGGACATCATAGACTCTGTCCCTACCACCCTGTGTGACCATCCCAGGTTTAGACCTGATGTAGTCCTGGTTTAGTCCAGGTTTAGACCTGGTTTTGACCAGGTTTAGACATGGTTTAGTCCTGGCTTAGTCCACATTTAGTCCTGGTCTAGTCCTGGTCTAGTTCCGGTCTAGTCCCGGTCTGGTCCCGGTCTGGTCCCAGTCTGGTCCTCATGTCTTAGTCCCGGTCTAGACATCCTACGGATCCAGTGGCTCATGTCTCCGCTGATACTCTATAAAAAATAAATTGGAAAAAAATAAAAATAAAAAATCTGCGAAACAGTGAGGCCGCAAAAAGTGAACCGCGATAGAGCGAGGGACCACTGTATACTGTTACTTCAACAGATTTGACTTGCCCCCCACTCCCTCTGCCCCTCTGCCGACTTCCCCCTCCTCCTCTTCACACCTCCCCGGGCCAGTAGCCACATCCCCCTCCCACTTCACACGGACCCAACCCAGCACCAGCCCCCCTCCACCCCCTGCCACCACCCCCTGCAGTCCACCCCAGTCCCCCCCTCACCCCCCCCCCCCCCCCCCCCCACTCCCCCCCCCTCCATCACAC
Source organism: Paratrypauchen microcephalus (assembly GCA_036785185.1). Classification (NCBI taxonomy): domain Eukaryota; kingdom Metazoa; phylum Chordata; class Actinopteri; order Gobiiformes; family Gobiidae; genus Paratrypauchen; species Paratrypauchen microcephalus. The sequence continues at coordinate 40,606 of JAVJIX010000341.1, forward strand.
CGGACGAGATGAGGAGGGAGCTAAGGCGACTCAGACAGAGGAAATCCACAGGACCTGATGGTATCTGCCTCAGGCTGCTGAGAACCTGTGCAGACCAGCTCTGTGAGGTTCTCTGCTACATCTTCAACCTGAGCCTCAGCCTGGAGAAGGTCCCCATCCTGTGGAAAACCTCCTGCGTGGTCCCGGTTCCCAAAACAACAAACGCCAGGGAACCGGCCCACTACAGACCTGTCGCCTTGACCTCCCACCTCATGAAGACCATGGAGAGGGTGATCTTCAGTCACCTCCGCTCTGTGGTGCGCCCCACCCTGGACCCGCTGCAGTTTGCCTACAAGCCAAACGTAGGAGTAGAGGACGCCGTCATCTACTTGCTGCAGCGGGCGCTCACACACCTAGAGAGTGCCGGGAGTGCTGTGAGAGTCATGTTATTTGACTTCTCCAGTGCCTTCAACACCATCAGGCTGGCGCTGCTGTGGGGGAAGTTGGAGGACGCGGGAGTTGATGGACATCTCGCTGCCTGGACCACTGACCATCCACAGTACGTGCGGATGCGCGGCTGTGAGTCAGAGGTGCTAGTCTGCAGCACTGGGGTTTCCAGGGAACTGTCCTCTCTCTTCACCATCTACACCTCGGACTTCACATACAACACAGACAGCTGCCATCTCCAGACGTTCTCTGACGACTCGGCCATTGTGGACTGCGTGTCTGAGGGGAACGAGCTGGAGTACCGCTCGGTCATCAGAGACTTTGTGGACTGGTGTGGGCGCAACCACCTGAGCCTTAACACCAGTAAGACAAAGGAGCTGGTGATCAACTTCAGGAGGAGACCACTACCTCACTCACCGGTGAACATCCAGGGGCAGGACATAGAGACTGTGGACAGTTTCAAGTACCTGGGTGTTCACCTCAACAATAAACTGGACTGGTCCCACAACACAGACGCCCTGTACAAGAAGGGCCAAAGTTGCCTCCACCTCCTGAGGAGACTGAGGTCCTTTGGAGTGTGCAGGCCTCTGCTCAAGACTTTTTATGACTCTGTGGTGGCCTCTGCTCTCCTCTACGCTGTCGTCTGCTGGGCCCCGAGCAGCACAGAACAAGCTGGTCAGGAGGGTCAGCTCTGTCCTGGGCTGTCCTCTGGACTCTGTAGAGGAGGTGGCTGAGAGGAGGGTGCTGGCCAAATTCATGTCCATCATGGACGACACCTCTCACCCTCTGCACCGGACTGTAGAGGAGCTGAGCAGCTCCTTCAGCAGCCGACTGAGGCACCCCCAGTCCAAGAAGGAGCGCTACCGCAGATCCTTCATCCCCACCACCATCAGACTGTACAACTCCACTGTATAGTCCAAACGTGCAATATCGTTTTTTCCAACGTGCAATATCGTTTTTCAATACTCTCCTTGTTACTGTTTTATTATTATTACTTATTCTACTATTACTTATTTTATTATTATTAATACTTATCTATGCCATTCTTGCCTGCATGCACTTTTCTTTCTTGTTCAAACTGTCTCTACCTGGAGCTACTGTGACAAGTAAATTTGTCCTGCGTGAGATCAATAAAGTCTTATCTTATCTTATATAAATATAATATAGTTGGTATTTATTTATGTAATTCTTCACTGTTGTGTAATTTAGACTAATTTGGCCCTTAAAGTTGCACTGTGTAACTTTTTTGATGGAGGGTCTGCCACCTGTCTCCTTGGAGATATTACTTTTTTGGACTTGATTATTTCACAGTATGGAAATAAACTTTGTTATCACAATGGAAACAAGTTACTGGTCAGAACTATGGAGAAGTAAGCCTGCACATAGTAAGAACTCTAGTAAGAAGTTTTTTTTTTTTTTTTTGAGGTATAAAACACCTGCAAATATGTTTAATGCCATACTATAGAACATTCCAAAAAAAAAAACACAACATATAGACAAACAAGTAGAGGAGTCTCCAGCTTATAAGTTGCATAGTGCACCTTTAACATTGTGGTTGCTAGGTAACATACCTATCTGCTCCCCTTGTCCAACGAGGAAGTAAAATTATAAACTTCACCAAAATGACCTTTTTTCCCTTTTTGCCAAATCTTATCTCAGTCTATTTTTGAGAAATGACATATGCACTTTAAGGATAGAAAAGTGTCACAGAACAAATATTATGCATTATTTGTATTGGTATTAGCATTTAAACATAGCCACGAGTACATTAAAATGTACTAAACTAACTGTACTAAACTAGTACTAACTGTTCTAAATTATAAAAGCAAATTTTGTTTTTATCATTTCCTGTTAGCGTACATTAACTCATTTGACATTTGTGATTAACCATGTTGACTGAGCCACCTAAATGTACATGTTTGTTTACTCATTTTTACAAAGGTTTAGTTACATCCAAGGACATAAAAAAAAAAAAAAATAATAAAAAAGATTATTACAGTAATTAGACACATTCATTTTGGGCTTTTTTATAACACTAAGAGCCCTGTACTTGATGTCCATAGATGATGATGGGCGGTCCACTGATGTTGCTGTCAGAGATGTACTCAGAGGCTGTCCATTGAACCACAGCTGAACCAGACATGAGCTGAGTCCCAGGTCATGCAGACAGTACAAAAGAGCCACAGTGGCTTAGTGGTTAGAGCTCCTGCCTGTAAACCCAGAGGTCAGAGGATCTATTCCCACCTGCACACATCCAATTGTTGTGTTTTTTGCATTTCACCCACCAAGCCTAGTGTGAATGTGGTGTGTGAGAGTGATGTTGTGGTGGTCGGAGGGGCCAGTGGTGCAAATTGAAATCCACACTTTTGTCAGTCTGCATTATCTTACCAACAACACAATAGTGGAGTGAATGAATAATGCAGTTTAAAGTGTCATTTTAGTGGTCCAAAATGCACTGAATCAATGAAAATTATTTATTATTGTTTATTATTTATTATTTCTATGGTTCCTGGAAAACATGTTATGAGCATTTCTATTTGAATAGGTCTATGAATCAACAACAAATTTGATTTTATATTATCCTTTATTTATCCCTGTAGGGAAATTATTTCTCTGCATTTGACCCATCCTTCAGGAGCAGTGGGCAGCTCATCTTTAGGCCATACCAACATGCCACATGGAGATCGAACCCGGAACCTTCTTACTGTGAAGTGTGAATGCTCGCCACTCATGCCAACTGGCCTTTAAAGCGAGGCTTAATCAGGCCGTGTCACAAAGAATACGTACCTGATGTAAACTGTCAAAAAACAGTTCCGCACACCTCCCGCATGACTATCTGTGTTATCTGAAAACAAGGGTGACAATATCAGCAAAAAAAAAAACCTCACATTCTTGGTCAGTTTAGACAAATTTCCAGTCATTTAAACCTTGACTTTTAATACAAAATGTAGCCAAATAACAGGCACACTCCATGATGCAACATTTCAATGATTCAACAAATTTGCTTCAGAGATGCTGTGCAAGCCTTTTTCCAATCCAATCCAATCCAACTTTATTTATAAAGCACTTTAAAAACAACACAGTCGACCAAAGTGCTGTACACAGGTTAAAACACAAAACATGACACACAGTAACATTAAAAACAGAACATGATAAAAGTCAACTACTCACACTGAGTTAAAAGCCAATCTAAAAAAATGAGTTTTAAGAAGGGATTTAAAAACAGGAAGTGAGTCGGCCTGTCTAACATTCAGTGGAAGTGCATTCCAGAGTCTTGGAGCAACCACTGAAAAGGCCCGATCACCCCGAAGTTTCCTTTTTGTCTTGGGGACAACAAGGAGAACCTGAGAGAGCGGGAGGGTGTGTAGGGCACCAGCAGGTCAGACAGATACTGTGGGGCCAGGCCATGGAGACAATTAAAAACAAATAAAATAATCTTAAAATCAATGCGAAACTGAACAGGTAGCCAATGGAGAGATTGAAGAATGGGAGTTATGTGATCGAATTTGCGAGAACCAGTTAAAAGACGAGCAGCAGCATTTTGGACAAGCTGAAGACGGGAAAGTAAGGTTTTGTTGAGACCTGAGTATAAGGCGTTGCAATAATCTAACCGTGTGGAGATAAAAGCATGGATTAAAATTTCAAAATTATGGCGAGATAAAAGCGATTTTACTTTGGCAAGTTGCCTCAGCTGATAAAAACTGGTCTTTATGACTGCTCTTATTTGGGCATCAAGTTTCAAACCAGAGTCAAGTTTAACACCCAGGTTTGTGACAACAGGGTTTATTGCCTTGGTCAAGGAGCCCAACTCAGGAGGAATAACAGCAGTTGAATCACCAGGAGTAAGCAACACAACTTCAGTTTTATTCTCATTAAAATGGAGAAAATTACAAGCCATCCATGCTTTCACCTCATTAAAACAATCTAAAAGGTCCTTTAACTGCTTCAGAGGCACATAAATTTGGCAGTCATCTGCATAAAAATGGAAAGACACCTTGTATTTACGTAGAATTGACCCCAGAGGTAGTAGGTAAAGGGAAAATAACAAAGGTCCGAGAACTGACCCCTGAGGAACTCCACATGTCAATGGAGCAGAAGACGACACAGCCTCCTCAACTTGAATTTAATGAAATCCTATTTATCAATTTCCATCAATAGGCATAAAACAATAAAAGACATTAGGTATGACATTCTGGTGTGAGGTCACTGCTGGAGGACTGCTGAGGGTCAGGCAAGGCACTGCTGGAGGACTGCTGAGGGTCAGGCAAGACACTGCTGGAGGACTGCTGAGGAGGGTCCAAGTGTACGCCATCTTCAGTAACTAGAACACAAACATACTATTAAAATACACAAATGCTTGGACCACAGCTGAGGCAAGCAGTAGCCTAGAGAATTTGCAGGAAGGATCTTTGATGGGGTCCCTCCTTCAATTACCTCCACCAGTGGGCGACCCCGGTTTAGGGCCAGTGCCAGCTCCTCTGCAGGTGAAAGATTTTGAGGGGGGCTCCCACCTCCTGTGGCTTGGTAGCTACTGTTCATTTTCAATTAAATTACTGTTTCAACAGTATTACTAATTTCACTGAATAATAATATTAATATTAGCCTACTTACCACTCTGCAAAATGTTTTTATGATTTGTCTTTACCTGCAAAACAGTCCTCTTCACATTATTCCTGCTCAAAGACAAGATAACACAATTTAACATATTAGTTGGCGCAAATACTTTTATACAGTAAAAAGGCTGACAAGACTGCTCTACAAATATGAATTTAAACATTTTATGACATCAACTGCTCTCCTTGAGTATCGAGCTCGGGTCTCCCACATGACAAACCATAGCGAGCCCTCTCCCCCACGGACATACTTAAAAACTCAACATTCAGCACTGTTATAGAACTTAACTTGCGCATTTAAGCGGTCGGCGATCTTCTGCCACACCATGTCAATCGCCTTGGTTAAGTGCGTTGCAGAGTTCCAAAAGCAACTTCTGTTCTGATGCGCTGAAATAATTGTCCCGAATCTTCGAACATGATCGCATTTTCGACAGTCTCTTGTTCTGGGCTTCTTACGTCCCCCGTGCACGCGCCTAGGACAGGACTGGATAGGCCTGGCTGAAGCTAGCGCCGCTGAGGCACAGCTGAACTGCATTAGTGGAACGACTTCACGCTTTAGTCTAAGTTGCCGTTACTTCAGGTGAGGCTTAACCACTTAGGCGCCGCTATGTTTAGCAGGTCAAACAGTGTGACAGACTGTGAGAGTGCTGAAGTTCAGCTGTGATGCTGACAGCTTCACGTGAGCTGAGGATAACTCTTCTGAGAAAATGAACATTTGCCCAAACAGGCCTGGAAAAAAAAAAAAAAAATCCTAATAATAATAATACAAATGAAATAATATCAGGGAGCCAAACAGATGCTATCCAGAGCCAACCACTATATATATACATACATTATCATTTAAAGTAAAGTAAAAAAAAAAGTGAGTAAATAAATTATCTATCTATTGATCTATCTGTTATGGCTTTGCCAGAAAATATTCTACTGTATGGCATTACACTTGGCTATCTATCTGGTATGTATTAAATTGCATGTGTTTTATGGCTATAATTGTATTTGCCGTAAATTACCTTGAGTTTCAGCTGTAACTGAGACCAGCATCACAAAGAAAACCCAACTCCTCATCTGTTTCAATTCAAAGAAAAAAATGAAACTTTGAACATTTAAAACTGTAGCATTATATAACCAGAGGCCAGTTATATTTAATCGAGTAACTTTTAAAAGGAACTGAATACTTTTACTCCTACTTAATAAAGTAAAAAGTGTGAGTCTGCAAGTGTCAAAAGCTTTTTGCTGACAATATGAAATTATTCTTTCTTGCACCGCTCCTTTAGGTATGATTTAGTTTTTCTCATTTGTGTATGTCATTTTTAAATGCCAGATACAGTGCATAATTTAATGTTTTGTCCTTCAAATTACAATAATTTCAAATTTTAAATCAGATGTTACCTCATGACAGTTACTCTTTAAGTTACTCTTACCTGAGCAGTAGTTTCCCCAAATAATTTTTTACCTGAGTAATTTCTTGGACCACTAACTGCAATATTATTTTAATGTCCTTGCACTGGCTCCCTGTCTCTTATGGCATTGAATTTAAAATCCTTTATTTGTTTTTAAATGCCTCCATGGCCTTGCCCCACACTATCTGTCAGACTATGCCTCTGCACTCTCACAGGTCAGCAGATCATTCTTTGCTTGTGGTCCCAATATCCGAGAGAAAACCTCGAGGGGGTTGCTCCTTCTCTGTCGTGGGTCCAAAACTGTGGATTGCACTGCCCCTGCACCTTTTCACTCTAGTGTGTTTGTTTCATTGTGATTAATATTGACTTTTTCGTGTCTGGTGTGTTTTTGTGTGTCTGATTTTTTGGGGGGGAATTTGTGTCTGTTTTATTTCTTTTTATAATTATTGTTGCGTACTGCACTTTGGTCAACTGTGTTGTTTTTAACATGCATTAGAAATAAAGTTTGATTGGACTGAAGTAAAGTTTCTCTTACTTGAATAAAATGTTTGGCTAATCTACCCATCTCTCATTTTTTTCATTTGATAAACCACTTATATGTTTCTCCTTTGAAAGACTTACCTTGAGTGGTTTTCTCTTGCAGCTTGATTGAATAGTAAATACTGTGTGTGGCTCCTGTAATTAGTTTTTTCTTTCCCTGCTGTGTAATCTGGGAATTCTTTATCACATTAAGTAGTTACATAACATCTTGTGATTGACAGATATTGTTGATTTGTTGGTGGTGCAGCAGGTGCAGATGTGCCACCATAGAAAAAGGTTTGGTGCTCACCAGATGTGCTTGAAAAGATGAAATACGTAACCAAGACCACTTTAAAGGTGCACTATGTCACTTTACTTTATATCCAACCTTTTTTTTTCTGGACGTCCTAACATGTTTTCTAACTTTATGGTAAAAACACAGAAATATGAAACATAAAATAGCTCAACATACTGTACTCACGATCTGACAGTTAGACAGCAAATTTCACCGCAGAATTCTGATCTGTCCTCTAGCTGGACTTTAAGCTACTGATACTTTGCAATGATGTCACACTGGGAGATAATGCGTGTATATCTATGACAGAATGTTCAGCCGTTACTATGGTAACATAATGCACACATGAGCAAATACAGCCTGATACGTTTTAAGATTGTTTGATTTTAATCAAAAACAAAAAGGCAAGAGAGACTAAATGAAAAACTGATGTCTAATGCTAGCTAGCGTGTGACTGTAATGTTACATGTACAAGAGTTTAACACAGTGCTTCTCAATTATTTTCTGTGACGCCCCCCCCTAGGAAGAAGAAAAAAATTCACGCCCCCTTCCTGCGCGCGACTATAAATAGTATTATTTGTCTAGAAAATTGTTATTAGAACATCATTGTATCCTTTTATTAACATTATAAACAAAAAAAAGAAAGAAACTTACAACAAAGACTGCACTGAGGACTCAAATATTAATGTGTTTTTAATGCAGCTTTGCGCACATTTGTTTACGTTTTACAGAAATGAAACTTAAAACCACCTCATTTGCATAAGCTAAAAGCACTGAAAAAAAAAACGCTCTCTCCTTGTGCCACTGATGCGTCAGCTTCTGTCGGACTAAAGGACACGACTCAGTGGAATATACGTGTTTTTTCTGTGACAGAGGATGTTCTGTTAATGGTGAGACTGTGCGTAAATCGCATGTGAGAACGCCACTGCCAACTACTGTTGTTGATGTGCAATTACACTTAGTTCTAGTACAGTACAGCAAAAAAAACATGTTTCCCAGGGTCATACGCGCCCCCCCTGGCATCACGCCACGCCCCCCCAGGGGGGCCCGCCCCACTATTTGAGAAGCACTGGTTTAACAGCACAAATCAGCTCAACTGTAGTAAGTCAGTTCTTACTTGTGTTAAAGGAGAATTAACGTTTTTTACAATCTGGGCCTTATTTCGGTAATAAAACAAGTTGTTATGGGTGAGTACCCATAGCACTTTGGTGTCATTTGGAGCAGTTTCGTAGATGTTGTGTTGTAGCGGTATCCTTGAACGTGAGTTCTCGGGATCAAAGGAGAAGTTCAATTTGTCAACTGGACAAAGTTTGTTTGGTTGAAAACGTTTCGCCGCTCATCCGAGAGGCTTCGTCAGCTCTGGCCCTCATGCTGGTTCGACCCTGTTTATATCTAGCTGCAAGGGAGGAGCTAGCTTCCCTGAACAAAGCTCTGACCTATCCCCGCTACTCTCTTTTGTTTTACGAATTCCTCTGGCGTCTTGTATTAGCATATCTATCAGCCCGCTCACTACACTGAAACAACTCTGAAACCATCAGCTAATCTGTCTCTTTGTATTTCAAATTTCTCTGGCGTCCAATTCCCTATTCAAGACAACGACCCTCTCCACCCCTCTGCAATGGCTTGTCTGTCCTAATGATTCTTTGTTTGAGAATCGAATTATAGATGGGAGACAAGTTGTGTCTAACTCCCCCATTTCTGTTTAACGACTGAGCTGGAGACCTTAGACTGGAGACCTTAGACTGAAATTAACAGCTGCATTGAGCAATGCTAAACTTCCACCCTCAAACGTAACACCAGAGGAGAGGAAGGCCATCATTGCTCTAGAGAGGGACCAGAGCATCCAAATCCTGCCTGCGGACAAAGGGAGATGCACGGTGATCTTGGACGCAGCTGATTATGAGGCTAAGGTGAACAGCCTACTCAGTGACACGACAACATACGAAATACTGAAACGGGACCCCACCAATGGGTACAAAAAGAAGATCATTGATTGCTTGCAGAAGTTGAGGAAAGAAGAAGTCATTGATCTACAACTGTATTACAGACTGTACCCTGGTGATGCTATCCCGTGCATCTATGGACTCCCTAAGATTCACAAACAAGGAGTACCACTCAGACCCATTGTGTGTAGTGTTGACTCTATCACATATAATTTGGCCAAACACCTAAAAAACATCTTGGCTCCATTGGTGGGTAACACGGAGCACCACATTGAGAACACAGCCGATTTTGTAAACAAAGTTAAGTTTCTCCAGTTTGGTCAGGATGAGACAATGGTTTCCTTTGATGTAACCTCTCTTTTCACTTGTATCCCCACAGCTGTAGCGGTCGAAGCAGCGAGAAGGAGTTTACTACAGGATTCCAAGCTAGAAGAGAGAACCAAACTTTCTCCTGACCAAATCTGCCAACTGCTGGAAATTTGTCTAAACACCACCTATTTCCAGTTCAGAGGGAACTTTTACAGGCAGATCTACGGCTGTGCGATGGGCTCACCGGTCTCCCCTATCATGGCTAATTTATACATGGAACAATTTGAACAGAGTGCCTTAGCTTCATATCCAGGCTCTCCGCCCACACACTGGTTTCGTTATGTTGATGATAATTTCACAAAAATCAAAATTCAAGATTTGGAACCTTTTACTGCACATATCAATTCTGTAGATCCTAATATCAAATTCACCCGTGAAGATGCCAAGGATAACACATTGGCATTCTTAGATTGTGCAGTAACGATAGGAGGAGACCGGGGACTCCAAGTAGAAGTCTTCAGGAAGCCCACACACACAGACCAATACCTGCTTTTTGATTCACACCACCCACTGCAGCACAAACTGGGTGTTATTAGGACATTACAACACAGGGCCCAAGTGGTTCCCACAAGCACAGAGGGTAAGGAGAAAGAAGAACAACATGTGCAGGAAGCCCTCTCTGTTTGTGGATATCCTAAATGGGCTGTCAACAAAACCAAGAGAGACAGGGGCAAGAAACAAGACAACAGAGAATCCGAACCCAGGAGGAAAGGGGTAGCGATTCCGTACCTGGCCGGCGTTTCGGAAAAACTACAGAGGATTTTCAGACAATATGAAATCCCAGTTTATTTCAAACCCACAAACACTTTAAGACAAAAACTGGTCCACCCAAAGGACAAAACACCGAGCCACAAACAAAGCAATGTGGTCTACTCCATTCAGTGTAGTGAAGACTGCAGTGAGCGCTATATTGGAGAAACCAAGCAGCCACTTCACAAGAGGATGTACCAACACAGGCGGGCGTGCCAGAGTGGACCGTCATCTGCCGTTCATCTTCACCTAGAAGCCGCGGGCCATTCATTTGAGGACAGTGAGGTTCAGATCTTAGCCAGGGAAAAGAACTGGTTTGAGAGGGGAGTTAAAGAGGCTATTTTTGTCAAAAAAGAGAATCCGTCGTTAAACAGAAATGGGGGAGTTAGACACAACTTGTCTCCCATCTATAATTCGATTCTCAAACAAAGAATCATTAGGACAGACAAGCCATTGCAGAGGGGTGGAGAGGGTCGTTGTCTTGAATAGGGAATTGGACGCCAGAGAAATTTGAAATACAAAGAGACAGATTAGCTGATGGTTTCAGAGTTGTTTCAGTGTAGTGAGCGGGCTGATAGATATGCTAATACAAGACGCCAGAGGAATTCGTAAAACAAAAGAGAGTAGCGGGGATAGGTCAGAGCTTTGTTCAGGGAAGCTAGCTCCTCCCTTGCAGCTAGATATAAACAGGGTCGAACCAGCATGAGGGCCAGAGCTGACGAAGCCTCTCGGATGAGCGGCGAAACGTTTTCAACCAAACAAACTTTGTCCAGTTGACAAATTGAACTTCTCCTTTGATCATGGATTCTACCTGGACGACTGAGGGACTTTTCACGCATCGTGAGTTCTCGGGGCAAATGTTTGAGGTCTCCAAATAACACAAACTTTAGCACTTTTCAAATCACAGAAGATCGCTGTGTCAGCTTAAACTGACACAGCGCCACTTAGACTTACACTAAGTGGAGTCCAAAGCGGCCTGAAACCCGATATCCAGCTATAGTTTCATTTGATGACGTCATCATAGAGGACAGTGCGCATGCGTGAAGTCACAGCTGTTTAGCAGATAAACACCGCTAGTCCGAAAGAAGCTAACACCGCTCTGAACCATAATTTGAGTATGATGGCCGTCCCTATCATTTTGAGTATACGGAGGAAGAGATATTAGAAGGAAGCGGAGACAGTTTGAGGAGCAGCGCACAAGAGAACAGCGAGCGACAGCCCGTTTACAAAAAGACAGTACCTGGTGGTGTTTATGTGGACATTGTATGTCGATGGCCACAGAGGAAGAATGCCTTTGCTGTCTCGAGTGGGATATCGGGTTTCAGGCCGCTTTTGACGCCACTTAAAGTCTACGCTGACACAGCGATCTTCTGTGATGTAAAAAGTGCTAAAGTTTGTGCAAACATTTGCCCCAAGAACTCACGTTCACGGATACCGCTACATCACATCTACATCTACGAAACTGCTCCAAATGACACCAAAGTGCTATGGGTGAGTAAAACAACTTGTTTTATAACCGGAATAAGGCTCAGATTGTAAAAAACGTTAATTCTCCTTTAAAACAACAAAAGAATTATAATAATAAAGTATAACTTGAATAACAGAGCTGCAGACAGAGCAGTACCTCTAGTTAGTTTCAGCTGAAATCAATTATAGAAATATGACTATTTGTCTATTTGTTATTACAATGCATACAATAACGTCAGTATATGTCAGTTATGGGCCTATATTACGCTATTTTCTGATCTATGTTATAATGTTGTTTCTTACCAAAAAATGCTTGGAGTTGTGTTTTGTTTCATTCACACATGTGTAACACACAAACCCTTTATATTTTGGCTGAGTTCTTCTCACAGACAAAAACACTTTGTTCCACCTTGTGATGTCATGTGCTCCACTGTGTTTTTAAACTATAAACGTCTTCACTAGAATCATTTGAGCCCTGGAATATCCAATCTCTACTGAACTAAAGGTAAAGGTATACCTTTATAGCTCATGACATCACAACTTGGAACAGAGCATTTTGAGCTTTGGAAATGTAGACAGACTAATAAAGAGTTACTCAAACATGTGTGAATGAAACAAAACACAGCTCCATGTATGTTTTGAGGAGGTAACAATATTATAAGATGACATGAGGTGCATTTTTCTCCGTGCTTTTCTCCGTGGAGATGTTATTGTTTTGTCTGGAATGTTTCACAGTGTGGCATTAAACCTTTCTATCTTCATGGAGACCAAATCAGACCAAGTTACAGGTCAGATCTGTGGAGAGGCAACCCCACTCACAGTCAGAATGCCTGTTTTTCTAGGTATTTTTGAGCACTAAAACCACCTGTAGTTGAATAAATGTAAGGTTGAGCTGCTTAATGTCATACTGTGGAACATTCTAAGCAGTAATGACATGGAAACAAGGATGTGAGGGACTCCCATCAAGGAGTACAGATTTGTTTGTCTTCGATGAGGACTCTCCCGGTGATCTGAAAGTCCAGTGCTCTCCAGTTGATGATGTTTCCTGGAGTGTAGCTCATGTCCTTCATGTAGCTCTGGATTTCACAGGGAGACAGCACATAGTCCCACACATGAACATCTGACATCATCCCCACGAAAAAGTCAGTGCTGACGAAGGCATCTCCGTGTCTGGAAGGATTCTGTGAAAAGGGAGAGGAGATATAAGATAATAACAATATAACAAGAATTACAATCACAATCAACAATCAAATAAAGCTGTTAAACTGGGCAGTACCTGGAAGACTAAAGGAGAGTACAAAATTGTATTGTAGTTGTTTATTATAACATTTTACAAAGTTTACAAAGTTTAATGTAAAACACTTTCACTAGCAAGGACCACGCCACAACAATGGAATAAGATAAAGATATTTATTGATGGTATAAATTATTAACTCCACTTAAGGCATCAGACAGCAACTTTACAAGAACAACTTCTGAAAGAAAAGGCGCGTGGAGCAGGCAACCAAAATGAAATAGTAGCTTCATTAATACAGCACCCAGCTGCAATGCATTGTCTCTCTTGTTGTTAACTTTTGCTTTGTGATTTAAAACATAATTCATCCAATCGACAATGAATACATAAGCAATGTAAAAAGTTTAGTGTTTAAAGGTGAGAAGCCACAGAGACTGGCGTCACAGGAGCAGCATTGCTGTTTCTGATGTAAATTGAAACTTTTAAAAAATACACGTGTATGCAGCGCTGCTTATGTTACGTGTTGCTGACGCTCCTGGTGTAAAGTTACACCCCTAAAACAGTGTGATTTCTCTAACAGTTATCCAAACTTCAAACTCCTCCCTGCAGCCAAGTGTTTGTCATGAGTGAGGTCACCAAATACTGGAAATTGCAGTGGCCCCTGGAGCAAACACTTTTTGACTGTTTGAATACAAATCATATACACAGATGAAAAAGTAGATTTAGTGTTAAGTTTTATTTCAAGGCTGTGGATAACAAGATAACATCACTATGTGATTTATGACGCAATGTTTTGGACACTAGTGTCCTTTACATAGTCCAGTATTATTGACTCTCCACTCCTGGTGTTGAAGAGTTGCTATTGTCGCCACAGCTAACCTGAAGTAGACTGAGGGAACCATGGCTTGAACATGTCTTGCCAAAGGACACAACAAAAGTTTGAATTAGAATCCCTGCTGGCCAACCATGGCACCTCCCAGCGGTCTCCCATCCAATTACTAACCAGGCCAAACCCTGCTTAGCTTCAGGGATCAGACTCAGGGCAGTATGCAGGGCTACAAGATGAAACACAATCAAATAGAAGTCACAATTCGAATGGATACAATTAACAAATCACAAAGATTGTGTTTTTTTAAAGTATCATCATTTCCTCCACAAGTACAAGTACCCCTAGGGGTACGTGAGCACATTGCAGGGGGTACGCGGTAGTGTCGCTGCCAGGCGCAGGAGGAGATTTCTTTGAATTTTTTAATTCTAATTTGAGTAAATTTGAGTTAAAGAAAAGAGAGAAAATGCCTGAGAATTAAATTTTCAAATTAAGGAGATGAAATAAAATTATTTTCATTTAATAATCCGTTGTGTCACGTTCCACTTTTGGAGAATTATCAACACGTATGAGTCAGGGGGTACTCGAGGTATGACAAAAAGGCTCAGGGGTACACAAGACAAAAAAGGTTGGGAAACACTGGTTTAGATCTTTAGAAGGATGTCCTGAAATACACACACAGGGCTCTCAAGTCTCACGCATTGAGAGTGTGACACACGCAATTCGACGTGTTCACACGCTCACACGCCACACATGGCATTTCTCACGCTGATTTTTTTATTTTATTTTTTTTTTTGTGCCCAGAAAATCGGTCTGTGTGGCTCAGTTTATGCAGGCACCGCACATTTTCAGCGAAATAAAACTCTCCCCCTCCTCCCCGTCCCGCTCCCCGGAAAAAAATCAGCCAATCAGAAAATAGATTGTTCTGTTGTTGGGCAGACTGTAGAGTGTAGTTTCAGCTGCTAAGCGCACACTGCAGTGATGATAAAACAAACTGAGAACCATCAGGTAATAACTTCATTTATATAACTCTCATTAGTTGCTTTGTAGTTTAAGTTTGCTCTTTAGACAAACATTTACAGCAGGGCTCTAAAAAATGCAAAAACAACACATCAAAAGGGGAGAGTGATTAACTGAATAACTGTAATTTTATGTGAGTCTTGCTTAAAGGGATATGCCACCCCCAGGTCAAATTTGGGCATCTCCCCACAGTCCAGAGACTAAAATAAGTGGTGGAAAGCGGTTTCCTGCTCACCCAGCCATTGTCCGAGTCTGTCGCCACTGACCGCCGCGGTATCTGCAGCTCCTCCGCCTTAGACTGGAGTCTAACGTCGCCAGAGAAAGATTTCGGCCAAAAGGAATTAATTTGCTCGATGCGTTTCCCAATTACTTTGTGTGTAGTGCGCATTCATATCGAGTGCAAATAAATGTGCAAATCAACACGGAGAGCTTGACTTGGTCATTTTGGGTGGGAACTATTTTCCAGTGCGTAAGAATACAGCCGTATCACGCAGCACGCTACCAGGGGAATCCCTGTTAGGCACCGGGAAGGGAGTTCCCCTGTTGCACAACGTGGTGCGTGATACGGCTGTATTCTTCCGCACTGGAAAATAGTTCCCACCCAAAATGACCAAGGCAAGCTCTCCGTGTTGATTTGTACATTTATTTGCACTCGATATGAATGCGCACTACACACAAAGTAATTGGGAAACGCATCGAGCAAATTAATTTCTTTTGGCCGAAATCTTTCTCTGGCTACGTTAGACTCCAGTCTAAGGCGGAGGAGCACCAGATACCGCGGCGGTCAGTGGCGACAGACTCGGACAATGGCTGGGTGAGCAGGAAAACGCTTTCCACCACTTATTTTAGTCTCTGGACTGTGGGGAGATGCCCAAAATTTGACCTGGGGGTGGCATATCCCTTTAACTATACAAATATTTACCTGCTGTAGTTCCATCTAAGTCAGCTCTTTCTGGTCAGATTGCATTAAAATAAAGATGAAAGTCTAACAGAGCCTCAATGATGACATTATGATAATGATGACTGCACAGTTATCAGTTACATAAATCTCAGTTAAAGTCCAAAAAATCGTGATTAGATGTTTTTTTTCCAAATTGTTCAACCCTTCTGGTATGGTCCTTTCCCTTACCTGTCCAAGGACAATGATGGCTGGTCCGGTGAGGGGGAGCTTCATTGTGTACTTCCGGGTCAGAGCTTGTCCGTCCATCCACAGCTGCACCACTCCAGAGATGGAGTTCCAGGTGGAGCAGATGGAGTGCCACTTGTTTGGGGCATAGTTGACGTTGGTGTAGGCAGCAACAGCACCGCGCACCCGCACTCTGAATTGAGTGGGAAAGCCAACGTCATAACTGGTTTTAAAAGCATCAGTGTAAGTGGGTGTGGTCAGTGAGAAAAAACTGTGCGATCGCCTCAAGTCGGTGAAGGATCTGAAAGCACAAAATATACAGTATTATTAGGAGGTATTTTACGTCTATGTGGTATTAACTCCTAACACAATACATATTTATACTCAACAAAAATATAAACGCAACACTTTTGTTTTTGCTCCCATTTTTCCTGAGATGGACCCAAAGATCCAAAATTCACTCCAGGGACATTTTCAGCTTCCAAGAATTGTGTACAGATCCTTGCAACATGGGGCCGTGCATTATCTTGCTGAAACATGAGGCGATGTTCATGGATGTATGGCACAACAATGGGCCTCAGGATCTCATCACGGTATCTCTGTGCATTCAAAATGCCATCAATAAAATGCACCTGTGTTCTTCGTCCATAACAGCCTTTGAAGAGGAGTGGACCAACATTCCACAGGCCACAACTGACAATCTGATAAACTCTATGCGAAGAAGATGTGTTGCACTGCATGAGGCAAATGGTGTTCACACCAGATACTGACTGGTTCTGAGTCCCCAGACCCCCAATAAAGCAAAAAAAAAAAGCACATTTCGGGGTGGCCTTTTATTGTAGGCAGTCTGGGGCGCACCTGTGCACTGGTCATGATGTCGGATCGGCATCTTGATGTGGTGCACCTGTGAGGTGAGGTGGATTGTCTCGGCGGGGCAGAGGTGCTCGCTGTCACACATTTGGACAGATTTGTGAACAATGTTTGAGAGAAATGGTAGTGTTGTGTATCTGGAGTGAATTTTGGATCTTTGGGTCCATCTCAGGAAAAATGGGAGCAAAAACAAAAGTGTTGTGTTTATATTTTTGTTGAGTGTAGATCATCATGTTACCTTTTATTGTTTTGAAAATTCTATATTCAACAAAAGAGTATGGTTTCACTTTAGTTCTTGATGCACTGAGTCTCCCGTCTCTTTGCTCTCTGTGCTAAGTCACCCCCCTTCAGAGTGCTAGCTCAACATATTCCGCATGCATCCTGCTAATGAATACTGCACATTGCATCAGGTTTGTCAAGTTGTAGTGTATTGTTTTGTATCAGGCTTTTCTATATTTATGGAGAATTGTCACGTCGAAGCATCGATGATGTAGGCTTTTGGGCTGAAGAATGGACAGAATCTTATAGTTAACAATAACAAGGGTTTGAATCACTAGAACGCTTAAGATCGCTAGATTACCCAAACTTGAATGAATGGCATCTAAAACCTCTCCAGGCATAGTTTTGAGAGAACAATGTTATAACATGGCAAAAGCTAAAAATATATATTTTTGCATAATACCCCTTATCTGAAAATGATCATTCTCTATATTTATTTTTACATATACAGTAAAGTCTGGTCCCCACACCTTCAATCAAATTTCAAGCAGTCGTGCAATCAGATTTTTTTTTTTCTTCTTTCAATCACGCATTTGAAATGGAGGCAGATACAGGCAGCCCATGGGTGTCCCTGATTGGCTAATGCACCTGTCAATCACATCCATCTGAAAACACGGAGATTCACTAGTGACCAGACTCACATCTTTGTAAAGTATTGAAGAAGTGTGTATTCTGAATCCCAGGCAATAATCCCTCTGTAATACACTTTGTAATCTAAGGATACACAATTCTCTGTGTATATAACCGCAAATACAGACCTGTGGCAGACTGTGAGGGCAGACAATTGCTCCTGTGTCACCGTCATCTTCACCACCATACCTGTGCTGTCTTCAGAGAAGGTCAGGGTTTTTCGAGATAGGTCTGAAACAAAATAATTGCTACTGTGTGCATGGTAACTACTGAACATTCTGCCAATAGAGCTACATGTAGAAGACCTCAGTGATGTCATTGCAAAGTATCAATTGGGTGCCTTCCAACCACATGGAGATGTAATTGCTTTACCTGGAATGTTTCACAGTTGCCTGGTTTACACCAGACCATACCACAAGTGATATATGGTCTGGGAGCCATCTACTAAATATCTCGTACCGGAGGTGTGGTTTACGATTGCCACTGACCGTTTATTGGGCGTTACGAATGTCTATCATTTGGCGTATACGTAGCCCATAGCCAATCATGCCAGTTATCAGTTCAAACTACAAGCTTCCGTTTGTCGCGTAGTACGCGTCACCGTCTTTCCACCCCTCCCCGCTCTCTGAGTGGCTCCCAAAATCAGGAGAGCTCACTTCGCCTCGTTGCCAGGCTGTCTTTCGAATCGGAACGAACGAAAGCAGCCTGGGATTTCCCAGGTTAGTTTCACAGTAGGGCATTTAACAGATCTGTTTCACATTGCGATTCTCAAATATGAAATTTTTGACCGACTTAAGGAGATGGCACTGCTGCTGGTACAACGTGAAAAGGTAAACTTATACATTGTAATATTACTTACATGTATTGCTGATGCTTATAATGATTAGGCAATGTACAATATATTGAGAAAACACACTTTAGGACAGCGTTGAAAACTTCAGGATTCATGTAAATGAGCAGCTTTTGTACAGATGGTGATCAAATCAAACCATAGAGCAGTGCTAAGGAAGCGTGCGAGTGGCTGTGCTCTGCTGTGGAAGGGCATCCAGATGCTGCACGAACATCCCGCATGGCACACAAACATGTTATGAATATTAAGAATTTATCATCCTAATATATTTCAAAATAAAAGAAGCCCCGAGCATGTTACATGTTATTTTTCAGTGGACTAGTTTGATTTGGTTATTTTTACGATTTTGGCAATTCACTAAACACGCAACACCGTGCCCTCAGTCTGCTCCACTCCACCTGATATTCTGTTTAGAGCCCGATGGCCCACACTAGTGCTAAGATCAGGGGCAAGATAGGGCTCATAAAAAGACTGAACCGGACCCACCTCCTTCAAAGAGGACAGCCCTTAAGGACATCTTTTGTGACTTTCACTTGCACTGAGCCACATGTGTCCAGCAGACTGATGGAGCAAGAGATAGAAATGTACACAAAAGAACCTCCCTGCACTCACATCTCCACTGAAATGGTGGTGAGGAGAGGCTCACATGTACGGCAGTCTTTCTCATTTAGCAAAAGCAAATTTTAGTTCCCAAAGCAACAGACACAGTGAAATTGAGATTTTCTTGAAATATGAAAAATTCACTTTTGCAATTTCATCAAATATCAAATTTTGATGAAATAGCTTTGAAAGAGCCATCCACTGTTTTACCACATCTTGGCTGGATTATTGCAATAAGTTGTGCATTTGTCTGGAGCAAAACTCTCTCCTTCAACAGCAGCTTTTTGACACATTTAGGATACATTTTAAAATCTTACTGAATGTTTTAAAGGGCTTATATTATGCTATTTTCTGAACTAATGTTGTTTCCTGATCAAAAACATTGTGTTCTGTGTCATTCATTCATGTTTAACACACATAGGCTGATTTCTTCTCTCAAACAGAAAAGCCTCTATTCTACCTTGTGATGTCATGTGTGCAACAGAGCATTTTGAGCTTTGGAGATGTCAACAGGCTCAAAGATTTGCTATGTTTTTGAGGAGGTGATAACATTCTAACATGGTTTAAAGGTCCCATGGCATGAAATCTTCACTTTCTGAGGTTTTTGAACGTTAATGTGAGCTCCCCTACCCTGTTTAGCCCCCCCCCCATGGTTAAAAGTTGTGAAATGTCTAAACTGCGATCCTTTTCTGCGTTACAAAAAATCGGAGCTCAAACGGGCGAGTTTGAACAAGGCACCTTATTGACGTCAGATCGAAAAAAGAAATGCAAATGCAGTTCCACCCCCGTCTGTCTGTACTCAGCGTCTCTGTAAATCACGGCCAGAGAGTTTGGACTGTGAATGCGCCAGGCAATGCGAAATGCGTTTTTTTATTTGCCTGGAGGCACGTCCGAGTGTTTCTAGGCTCGGAAGTCCTTTATCTGAGCCTCTGGACCTTTGAACAGCAGTGGTTTGATTTTATTTTCTGTGGAAATGTGTTTATTTTTCAATGGAACGCTTCAAATCTCTCCCCCCGTGCAAAAACACGGAAATGGATCAGCTGAGAGCTACAGCGGAGAGCGGAGCGTTTGGCCACGCCCCCACCCTCTACTATTGGCCAGCTCTTTTCTCCTCATTTGCATTCAAGCAACAACGCCCATTATGACCTGTTCTGAGGGAGAAAAAATACTCTTTCTCATCTTATCTCTGTTTCTCATGCACTGAGTGTTGATTTTGAAGAAGGATTCATTTACAGTATTAGGGAACCATTAAGGGGCCATATAAAAGCATCAAGAAGTACCATGTCATGGGATCTTTAAAGCTCACGAGAGTAAATTTGCTGGAATATAGGATCTTTAAAGGAGAATTAACGTGTTTTACAATCTGAGCCTTATTTCGGTAATAATACAAGTTGTTTTACTCACCCATAGCACTTTGGTGTCATATGGAGCACGTCCGGAGATGTATTAGATTAGCGATAGCCGTATCGCGAGTTCTCGGGGCATATACTATATGCCCAGAGCATGTAATATATGCCCCGAGCGGTCTCCAAATAACACAAACTTTAGCACTTTTCAAATCATAGAAGCTCAATGTCTTAGTCTACACTTTCGTTTGAGTCAAAAGTGGCCTGTAAACCGAGATTTATCCATCATTTACAGCTTTGCGTTTCATGTTTGGCTCCCGGGAGCTGAGAGCGAAATAAGCTGTGACTCCCCACATGCGCACTGGCCTCCTCATCGACTGGAAACTCTGGATAAATCTCGGATTACAGGCCACTTTTGACTCAAACGAAAGTGTAGACTAAGACATTGAGCTTCTATGATTTGAAAAGTGCTAAAGTTTGTGTTATTTGGAGACCGCAAACATTTGCCCCGAGAACTCACATTACGGAGATCGCTAAACTAAAACATCTCCGGAACTGCTCCATATGACACCAAAGTGCTATGGGTGAGTAAAACAACACTTTTTATTACCGAAATAAGGCTCAGATTGTAAAAAACGACAATTCTCCTTTAAATGTTTGACCTCATTGGCTCCAGTGTAACTGTCAGAGCTGCTGTAGCCGTCCTCTCCTCACAGAGCCCTTACATCTGCAGATCAGCTCCTCCTGGTTGTTGCTCATATCCAGAGGAGATGTGGCCTTGTCAGTGCTGGCTCCTAAACTGTTGAGGAGTTTAAAACTAAGAACAGACTTTTTTGTGACATGTGACACAGACATGTTAGCGTTAATATTGTACTATATTTGTTGTGTATTTTTACTATTACGTTGCAGTGACATGACACTGGGGGAGTTACATGTATGTCTATATTGGAATGCTCATCAGTTACATCGTTAGTTTTGGTGACACAATGCACACATTAGCAAACATAGCTAAACAAGTTTTTAAATAGTCTGAAACCTTTTTCAGGAGCCTGTGATCAATACAAGCATTCATAGTTTGATTTTTAACAAAAGGTGACAGTAACTAACTAAAAATCTCACTTTTGACTCCAGTGTTATTTGAGAGGAACTTGTATAACAGCACAAATCAGCAAGTTCTCAGTCAGTTCTTTCTATGGTTGTTTTTATAAATAAAGATCTATACAAAACAAGCAGATGAGTCCATGTTATAAGCCAAATCTGTGGAAAGGCAAGCCCACTGACAGTAGAATGCTTGTTCTTTAAAGCATCTCTGAGCTATAAAACATATATAATTGAATAACTAGTAAAGAAATAAGTACAAAGCAATTGTATCTCCATGGAGAAAAGCAGGTGATGAACCCTCCACCAGAAATGTTACAAAGAGCACCTTTAAGTGTCTTGACAAAAACAACAGATCCCAAAATATTGCACACTGAACAAATATCTGACAATTTAAAATGGGTATAGCAACACCTCAGTGACAGTGTTTGATAAAAAAGGGACTCCATGTAACTTTTCTTTTTTAATTATTATACAGATTTTACCTTGAACGGCAGCTGCACTGGAGACCAGCACCACAAGCAAAATCAAAGACTTCATCTATTTTATAGTGAAGAAAAACAAAGGGTAAATCTGTAACTTATAACTTATAATACATTATCTAATTTTTTTTTCCAAATTTATCTTGCATAAATATAAGCCTGCACAGCAAGCTGGATTCTCATGATATTTTTATATGTATGTCCTTACCTCATCTGGAGCTGTGTGTCCCATAGAGAAGGTGGAGGGTGGACTGTTTCTCCTCTTTTATGTTGTGAGGCCAGCGTTAAGTCTCAGCTTTTCTCAGAAAAGACTTGTTTGTGCCAAAAGTTACAGATGTGAGACCCCTTGGTCACCACTGAGGAAATGATCTAATAATGAAGGAAGGCTTAATTCTTTCATTTTTTTTTTAAATATAAGGCAGAGGTCTTCAACAGGGGGGTCGCGGAGGTACTGCAGGGGGGTCGCGAAATCTTTTGATTTCACTTTAAAATAAAATATTTTTATATTTTTAAAAACAATATATTTTTTAATTTTTCCCCAATCAATTTCTCCCTTGTCCCTCCACCCTCTTTCATGTCTTGAAATGCACATTAATGCGTACATGGCGGCCTCCATCCCCAGGATAGATATGTTATGTGCGACTCATCAGGGTCAGACATCTCACTGAAGTGGGAATTCACAGATGGCTTGGGGGTTCACTGTCCCCTGTATGTTCATGTATGTTCACAGTTTAACTTGATGTGTTATGATCAAAGCTTATCTTGATTTGTGTTAATTGTTCATTATTTGAATAGCTCTGATAGCATCTTTGAGCAAGATGTACAGTATGTGTAAATGGCAGAAGCACAGCCACTCTCTCCCTTGCACTTGTTTTTTGGTTGAATCAGTGAACGATCTTAATAGGCCTGTGTTATATGCAAGTTGTGTTTAAAAATTGCAGTAGCACATCCACCCCATAGGGCCTATCTGGCCCATCTTTAAAATAAAAAACAAACAAACATGAAAATACAGTATTAACCTGTGTATTATTTCCTTGTATTGGATGTACCATAACAGAGTAGCAATGTTTATACATGACACTAAGCTCAATTTAATATAAAACACAATTCTATGCCGTATATATAGTAGGGGGTCCCTGGCCCAGTTCGCCATCTGTTTGGGGGTCCCTGGCCTGAAAAACGTTGAAGCCCCCTGATATAAGGACAAACAAGTTGTTAAAAAGGAGTTAAGGAATGTTTATGGACTTTCAATAGACCATCTCCTGTTGCTAAAGTTAAATTGCCTCAACCCCCCCCCCCCCCCCCCCCCCGATTTTTTTTTTATTTATCAACATCATTAGCAGATCTACACTGTGAAAATGGAACACATCACCTTGGCAAAAAATGATATGAATTCAGAATATTTAATTTATTTCATGATATTTCTTTCTGTTCTCAAGATGATTTACATTATATCTGGTCAATAAGTAGGCCTCTTTTAAGTTTTTTGGGGTTTTTTTTGCTTTCATCTGACTAAAAGCACTATGTCTGAAGCTCTGTTACTGATTTGTGCTTTTAAACAAGTGTCTGACACATACAATTATGGCCACAAGTTAGCTGGCATTAGCAAACAGGTTTCAGGTTTCACTCAATTCAAACACCTAAACAGGACTCTCATATTGTGTCACCATGGAAACTACTGAGCCTTCCGCCAATACCCACGATGTCACTGAAAAGTATTAATATAGATTTGTTTAATGCCATACTGTGGAACATTACAGGGAAATCGATCCTACCAGAAAGGTTACACAGTGGGCCTTGAATATTCGGCTAGATATTTTTACAGGGCAGTGTTTTTGTCACATCCTGTCATTTTTGTCACACTCACTTGATGTTTTTCTGAAATTTCCCCTTAAAACTTGCAAAAATATCAAAGGAAACATAGCAGAAAAGTTCTGTAGCCTACCAAATACTCTATGTATCCCCAGTTTTGAATGCTGTTTTTCCGTTTTTGCTTGTTAAAAAGTCAAATGAGTTGGCCCGCTAACATTTTTGTCCACTACAAAGCTGAAGTTAGGGGAAGACAGAAAGTTTAAAAAAAAGTTTAGATGAAAAGAATTGTGGCGTGAACAGGATTTAAAGAGTTAGGTTTAAACTGCAGTAAAGACACAAGTGATCAAAGACAGTGAACGTTTATGCATTCTGAGAGGCAGTGGTGGAAGGCAACAAAGTAGTAAAGCACTGTACTGGAGCAGAATTAGGTATCTCGGGTACTTTTAGAGTTTAGGTATCTGTACTTTGCGTTTTTACTTTTACTTCATTTCAAATCAGATGTCTTTTCTACTCCAAACAAATGAGCAAGAGACGATTTAAAGTCACAGTACCTAACTTTCTAGAGGTGGCAAGTCTACTCTATGATTCCATTGAAATAGGTGTGTTTGCTAACAGCACACTTCCTAATTATCTGACAATTAAACGCGTTATAAATAGATCCGGACAGTACACAGCTGATATATTTTGACCTCAAGAGCTGCTTATACAATATAGAGAACGACGATAAACAGGGCTCTTGTTTAACCTGCCTGAAAAGAGTTTGACACTTAAATTCTTGCCCAACATAAAAGTCCATTCTGAGACGGAGTCATTTCTCAGATGAGTAGCTCCTTGTGCACATGTAAGCCTGGCCTACAGCAGTGTCACCTCTCAGCTCTGGCAGAGAGAGGCTTTCTGCTTGGATGGAACCTGATTGAACTGCACCAGTGTTACCCCAGATACAAACACACAAACATCTGAATCCACATTGTACCATTTACCCCTGCCTCGGACTATTCTCCCTCACACTGTCCACCATTATGTATTTTACAAAACATTGAACCATGCTTGTATTGCTCACAGGGTCCTGAAAATGTGTTTAAATCTATTTTCTATATATATATATTTAGTTTTCTGACTCAAAACGTATTAATACTCATCTAAAAGGGCTTAATAAAGTGATTAAAGATGACTCAAACATACACAAATCACTCCAAATACACTCAACAAAAATATAAACGCAACACTTTTGTTTTTGCTCCCATTTTTCATGAGATGGACTTAAAGATCTAAAATTCATTCCAGATACACAATATTACCATTTCTCTCAAACATTGTTCACAGATCTGTCTAAATGTGTGATAGTGAGCACTTCTGCTTTGCTGAGATAATCCACCCCACCTCACAGGTGTGCCACATCAAGATGCTGATCTGACATCATGATTAATGCAGAGGTGTACCTTAGACTGCCCACAATAAAAGGCCACCCTGAAATGTGCAGTTTTTTTTTTTTTTTTTTTGCTTTATTGGGGGTCTGGGGACTCAGAACCAGTCAGTATCTGGTGTGACCACCATTTGCCTCATGCAGTGCAACACATCTTCTTCGCATAGAGTTTATCAGATTGTCAATTGTGGCCTGTGGAATGTTGGTCCACTCCTCTTCAATGGCTGTGCGAAGTTGCTGATATTAGTGGGAGCTGGTACACGCTGTCGTATACGCCGGTCAAGCACATCCCAAACATGCTCAATGGGTGACATGTCCGGTGAGTATGCTGGCCATGCAAGAACTGGGACATTTTCAGCTTCCAAGAATTGTGTACAGATCCTTGCAACATGGGGCCGTGCATTGTCTTGCCTGCCCATACCATAACCCCACCACCACCATGGGCCACTCGATCCACAACACTGACATCAGCAAAGCGCTCACCCACACGACGCCACACACGCTGTCTGCCATCTGCCCTGAACAATGTAAACCAAGATTCATCCGTGAAGAGAACACGTCTCCAACGTGCCAGATGCCATCGAATGTGAGCATTTGCCCACTCAAGTCTGTTACGGCAACGATCTGGAGTCAGGTTAAGACCCCGATGAGGAAGACGAGCATGCAGTTGAGCTTCCCTGAGACAGTTTCTGACAGTTTGTGCAGAAATTGTTTGGTTATGCAAACCAATTGTTTCAGCAGCTGTCCGAGTGGCTGGTCTCAGACGATCTTGGAGGTGAACCTGCTGGATGTGGAGGTCCTGGGCTGGTGTGGTTACACGTGGTCTGCGGTTGTGAGGCCGGTTGGATGTACTGCCATATTCTCTGAAACGCCTTTGGAGATGGCTTATGGTGGAGAAATGCACATTCAATGCACAAGCAACAGATCTGGTTGACATTCCTGCTGTCAGCATGCCAATTGCACGCACCCTCAATGCTTGTGACATCTGTGGCATTTTGCTGTGAGACAAAACTGCACATTTCAGAGTGGCCTTTTATTGTGGGAAGTACAAGGTACACCTGTGACTAATCATGATGTCAGATCAGCATCTTGATGTGGCACACCTGTGAGGTGGGATGGATTATCTCAGCAAAGCAGAAGTGCTCACTATCACACATTTAGACAGATTTGTGAACAATGTTTGAGAGAAATGGTAATATTGTGTATCTGGAATGAATTTTAGATCTTTAAGTCCATCTCATGAAAAATGGGAGCAAAAACTAAAGTGTTGCGTTTATATTTTTGTTGAGTGTACAACCCAAATACAAAGGACGTGCACAGGAATTTTGAGGGGCAGTTGCTCTGACCTGAAGAAAGGGCAGGGGGGGCACAGGCTATATGAAGCGTCTGGAGGAGGCTTGTGGCTGCTCCTCGTCTTAAATGTAATGTAATTATGAAAAATTGCCAGTAGTAGGCTAAAATATGAGTCTGATTAATTAATCAATTTGCCTACACACATCTTTATCACAATGCAACATTTCTGTCTCACCTGCTGGTTGGCTTTTTCTTAGCCACCCCTGCAATGATGTGCTACCCTTTGCTGCCTCCCTGAGGGTTTTCTCTCTCTCTCCTGCAACCGCCTCTTTTCCGTGGGCATTACTTAACATAACACACATTACCCAAAATGATAAGATTTAGTCATTTAACCATTTTGAATGAACAAATTCATGTGATGCATTACTTCCATCATTCATTCTGCTTGCTAAAACAAAATGTTAGAAACTGCAGACATGTAGCTTAGTCATTTGTTATACATCTCAGTCTAACCTTTTACGACAACCGCGACAATCTCTTTCCACATGCAGGCTCGGGTCAGGTGCCAGTCACGTGTATTAGCAGTGGGCACTGATCCCACGGCCCCGGGAAGTCGCGAAGAGGCAAAGTCCGGGCGGGAGGCACTGTGAAGCATGCAGTGGGGGCGGCGTGCCACCTTCGCCTCGAGCCTTTCCTGGCCAACC
The DNA here is from genome assembly GCA_036785185.1 of Paratrypauchen microcephalus. Classification (NCBI taxonomy): domain Eukaryota; kingdom Metazoa; phylum Chordata; class Actinopteri; order Gobiiformes; family Gobiidae; genus Paratrypauchen; species Paratrypauchen microcephalus. The sequence goes on from JAVJIX010000341.1 coordinate 67,981, forward strand.
CAGAGTCGGTCGCAGAAGTGCGCTCGGCGGGGGCCGGTGACACCCAGGGAGAGGTCTCGCGAGGGGATCCTCCCACAACGGACGGTCGTCCCTTGCCCACCGAATCCCCTGGGCGGACCACGTGGACCCCACCCGTTTACCTATAAACGATTTCACGTCCTCTTGAACTCTCTCTTCAAAGTTCTTTACAACTTTCCCTTATGGTACTTGTCGACTATCGGTCTCTTGTCGGTATTTAGCCTTAGACGGAGTTTACCATCCGCTTTGAGCTGCATTCCCAAAGAACCCGACTCCGAGAAGGACCCCGGCGCGACGGAGACTGTTACCGGCCTTACACCGTCCACGGGCTGAGCCTCTATCAGAAGGACTCAGGCCCCCGATCGACACCGGGCAAGCGGACTTCCGTACGCCACATTTCCTGCGCCTGCCCGTCAAACGGGGATTCGGCACTGGGCTCTTCCCTCTTCGCTTTCCGCTACTGAGGGAATCCTGATTAGTTTCTTTTCCTCCACTTAGTAATATGCTTAAATTCAGCAGGTAGTCTCGTCGGATCTGAGGTTGTAGTCGGATGGAGCGGGGATGCGGGGTCCCCGGATGGGGTCACGGAGCTCCGGTGACCACTGCTTGCAAAGTGATCCGGCTCGTGAGTGAATGAGGCTGTTTTTATTTTAGGATTGGTGATTTTTTATTTTCATTTTCAAATCTAGGCCTAGGCCTACATGAAATTCTGTATCGATTGAACAATTTATTATTATTTTTTAATTTTTTTTTTATTTTATTTGATTTTTTTCGACTCGGAAGGGCAACATCAGTCCAAGAGGACACAGGGGCAGTTGCCCGTGCAAACTGAGCAACCCCCCTGTGCACGTCCCTGACTATAGCATGGTTAAAAGCTCTGAAAATTCAATTTTGCACAATAGGTCTGTAAGAACATGCCGCAAATCCCAAGTTATATTGCAGTTTTGAACCACTTTAAATTCAGGAGGGAGGCTAGAAAAATCAGATCTCTGCAAATTAGCATAAACTGTCATGCCAACTGATATTTAGTGTGTTTTGCTGTCAGCTGAAATGATAATCAGACAGGCCTACCATGGTAAATACATGCGCTATAACAGTATATGTAAAGTATCCATGGAGATCAGTATCCACGGAGAATGCAAATGCCACGGTACTGTTCAATGAAATGAACAGTGACATATCTCCGTCAATGGACTTTCATTATGGAAGTAATATCTGCTCGTGATCCTCCAAAGGTAAAGAGGCCAAGCCATAAACCAGCATGCACCTGGCCTCATCTCCTCACACAGAAAATGGGCCACAAGAGATGAAAAAGAGACGCTCACTCAAAGCTAGAGGTCATTACTAATATGAAATACTGTGATCTGCAATAAATGCATTTTAATGTTCATGAATTATTATTATTCTTAGAAGGAGTATTAAAAATTGTGATTGTGTCTGCCTATATAGTTATTATTTATGACACCAGTGGATCATTATGTTATGATTTGGAAATTGCAATATTGATCTAAAGCTAGCTGCAGATTAAGCTAGGGCCGCACGTTTTTGTTTTTTTTTACCATATGTACCCAGGTGACTACACAACATTGCTGAACCATACCTATATGAAGTATTATTAAGAAAATAACATTGGAGAGCAAAGTATGTACAGAGCAGTAGGTGGATACCAGTAATGGTGAAAATCGTGTCTTGAGAATAAGTGATTAAAGATTGCTCAGAGATGCATGAATCACTTCAAATATAATTTTGGGTGAGTAAATGAGAAGGGGAAACAACAATAACATAGGTAAAAGCTCTGAAACATTCATTCTGCAGAACAGGTCTGTTTTAATGCCTGAATTTATATAGTGTCTTTCAAAATCTGTAAAGTGCAGTGTTTTATATTCATATACTTGGGGGTGATCATCTACTTCTCTTGCCACAGCTGCCCTTACTGATGTAAAAGAGGGTCCCAATCTGCGCCATCAGCCCCTCTGACAGTCACACACCACATTAGCACGTTAGAGTTGTCAAAAGTATCGAAAATCTGATACTAATCAATACTGAAACTCGTTTAAAAAATCACATTCACAGAAGAGAAATGAAGCTTTCCTGAATAGCTTTAGAATGATCTTAAGCTAGAGTATAAGAGCACATAGACTAATATACGCACATGGACCACTATGAAACCTCCCTAGATGACTAAATCACACATAAAATAAAATAAACAAACATAAAATAAACAATCAATTACACAGATAGTCATAGTTAGCTTTATTGTCAATTCTGCCATCTACACGACATACAGTGAATCGAAATTTCGCTTCTTCCTGGCCAAGCAGAGACAGTGACAGTGACGGCCAGGGAAGGGGCCACAGCGCATGTGCGCGCCGTCATCTTGGAGATAACAGTAGAAAAAGATGCAACTACAATCAATAACAATATTCACAAACATATTACGACAAAAACAATGGGACAGGTAACACACGGGGTCTTTTTGGAGCGCTCTCAAGTCTCACGCTTTGAGAGTGTGACACACGCGTTTCAACGAGTTCACACGCTCACATGCCACACATGGTATTTCTCACACTGAAATTTTGTTCAGCAATTCAATGAAACTCTAGCCACTGGTCACAGCGCTTCTGTGCCCAGAAAATTGGTCTGTGTTGCTCAGAAGAGTTATCCAGGCACCACGCCCTTTTCAGCCAATCAGAAACTAGATCAGGGGTCGGCAACCCGCGGCTCCAGAGCCGCATGCGGCCTCTGATGCGGCTCAGTACATTGGTTCTTCGTTTATCGCTGGGGTTACATTGTAAAAATAACCCTCGATAGGCTAAATCCGTGAAGTAGTCAGCTTTATATTGCGTGTATAAATATGTGTGTATTTCACAGTTCCTCTGACCGAGGCGCCTGGCGCCGCTGCGCTGTTGCGGGTTTTGTTGTAGTGAGAACGCATCCGTGCGCTCTCAGGACTGGTTCCACCGCCTGGACTCCAGGTTCCACCAGTTCGTTTTGCGGAAACACTGCCGCTACTTCCCGATGCGCATTAACCACCCGGAGAAGTGTGCGCGCGGACATGTGCACCTGCTCATCGTGGTCAAATCCGTGACAGAGCAACATGACCGGCGTGACCAGCCCCAGGTGAGACGCACGGCCACGGCCCTTGTGGCAGGTGCCGAAATGCCAGACCGCTCAGTCCTCACTGCTTCAGAGTCACACTGCTCATGATCAAACATTTAAATAAATTTGGCAAACTGAACGCATTCTGTACAGGAGACATGGAGGAGAATGACTGACAAAGACAAAGGTCTACAGTCCTTTAGCCAATCAGGATGCAGAACACAATGCGTGTTGATACACTATAAAAAAAATCAGCGAAACAGCGAGGGACCACTGTATTTAATCAAAATATATGTTATTTTAGTTTGTTCATTTTCAAAATGTAATTCTATGGCACAAAAGTAAACAACTAAACGTTATATGCAGTGTTTCATTTTAAATTTCAAAAGGGTTTTGTGGCTCCCAGTGTTTTCTTTACTGTGTGAAATGGGTGCAAATGGCTCTTTGAGTGGTAAAGGTTGCAGACCCCTGAACTAGATTGTTCTGTTGTCAGGCAGACCGTAGAGTCTAGTTTCAGCTATCACTGTCAGTGATAATTGAAGAAGGGCAACAGTGAGACGAACGAATGATGACAAAACGGTGAATGATAAAACAAATGAACATCCAACTCAGGACTGAGAACCATCAGGTAATAACTTAGTTTGTATAACTCTCATTAGTTGCTTTGTAGTTTTGCTCTTTAGACCAACATTTACACCTGTCCATTTCAAGCTTGAGAGCCCTGTTTTGTGTGGTCAACAAACGGGAGGGTGGGGAGGGGGAGCAGAACAGAATATTGATGAAACTGATTGGAACTGAGCTGAGGCGGACATTACTAAATAAGCAGGGCAGAGTGTTTATAGAATACATGTTCAGAGTGTTCCAGCCGAATATGATAACATGTTCTTTTGTTTATAGTGTGCCGTGATAACCACATCTGTGTCCTTTGGGGGTGTGCTGAATGCAGGTCAAAACAAGTCCTGTTGATTCAGAGATTTTCAAGGAGATTGATTAATTACACCAAGGGGGATAATAATTTATCACGATCAATACATTTTTAGAACCCAGGCGAACGGACAATTAGCCAGAACCCTGGTTCTGCCAGGCCCCCAACTTCATGTCACTTTGCAGAGTCGCTAGAGACAGTTCCTCCTGGCATACAGCAATGGCCGCAGACTGTGCTGCGCTGTTTCTGCACAGTTCTGTCAGCATGCTCGTGATGGTGTCCAGACGTCGAGAGGTATCCTCTGGTTGGAGATGTTCCTCAACCTGTATCACTTTCTGATGTAATCCTTTCACTAGGTCAGCAACAGCTCCACTGTGGTGCAAAATTACAGCAGACACTTTGTTTGCTGCCAGCTTTCCAATTTTACGATAGACCATGAACATCCCTAGGCCAATCAACAGATGTCCAGCTATCAAAAATCCAAATAGGTGAATGTCCTCAGTGTCCTCTGGGAACAGCAGTGCCAGACACACCACATTCCACTTGTCCCAAGCGTACCTCGTGTATCCGGCAGCAAAAGTTCTGTCCGGACAGTTCGGCTCTCCCGGACCGGTATTCCTCTGTGAAAAACCTGTGCCAATTGCATTGAGGGACCAGCTTATCAATTCCATAATTTAGGATTTTGAAAAATCTGTTCCAACAGGAGAAAGAGACATGAGATGAAAGAAAAAAAAACAGACACAGAGAAGCTGATAAGAGAGGAAAAGAAGACACGTCCTCTCACAACAATAGCTAGCATGGTAGTATAAAAGAAACTATAATGTTCAAAATCCCAATCACGTTTTTTTATTATCATCATTCTATTGGAATCGGTATTGAATCTATCACTTAGTCTTTCTAGAATTGTGACAATACAAAAATGTCTTGTCTTAGGACACAGTAGCTGTCTGCACTGCCCTGCTCCCTCACTGTAGCACCTGGTATTACCAGCGATCTCCCATCCAAGTACAAACCCTGCTTAGCTTCAGAGATCAGCCAAGATCGGGCATTATTAAGGTTGAGTTATTTTTGTAATTAGGGTTTGGTCTGCCTGCACCTGCTGCCACACAATGGGACTCCAACAAGCACTCACTTCCTCTCTTTTAGTTTTTTTTAGAATTATTTTTGTTCTTGCCTTTTGTTATGACATAGTTTGGGAAATTACACCAATACAAGACGAAGGGAATGTCACGTCTCATCACCAATTCAAACAGAGCAAAGTAAGGCTAAAAGAGGCTTTCTGTGTCCAGAGTTCACCTGAAATAAATTGGATTTGGATTTGACTCCCCCACAGAGGAAGAACACTTTTGTCCTGAGGGCTGTTGCTCTTCTCAAGCTGCCCTGACACTGGATCTCATGACCCCACAACTATTGAGCTGCACAATAATCTACATCTACAAATAATGTGGTCATCTTTACAATAACATTAATCTTGTTAAATTACATTTAACATTTAATATGTTACGTTTCATTGGAAATGGTCGAGCCAACGGTCCCTTTGTTTGGAACTAGCCTGCTCCCGGTGCGTACAGCGCCAACTGCCCCACAGACAAATAAAATGATATTGATTGATTATATAAGTGGATAAATAATAAAGAAGATCAGGCTTTGAAAATACAGGAAAAGTCTAACGATTTAGACCATTCAACATACATAGTCTAAATAATGTACTTGACTGATCTTTGCTTCATTCATTTTTCATAATTTTTTAAATTATTAAAATCAAGTCAAGTCAAGTTCCTTGAAAGTTTGATTTTTGAGAAAAACATTGAACAGCTGTTTGAACGAGTGGGTCCCAGGATGCTCTCAGGGTCAGATTTAAGGGCCTTCAGCGAATAGAAAAGTATTCATAATTTACTCTTCTCATTACAGATTAACGATCACTACATATTTCATTTTAGTTCAACATGTGGAAACCATCCATGATTGTCACGGGTGAGAATTTTTGTATTGATACCAAATAATACTAGGGTCAAGTAATAAAATAAAATAAAATAAAATAAAATAAAATTAAATTAAATAAATAAAAATAAATAAAAATAAAAATAAAAATAAAAATAAAAAATAAAATAAAATAAAATAAAATAAAATAAATTAAATTAAATTAAATTAAATTAAATTAAATTAAATTAAATTAAATTAAATTAAATTAAATTAAATTAAATTAAATTAAATTAAAATGAAATACTGGAAACTCTTAGTTTTAGTTTAGTTTTATTTATTTCCACTTGGTAAAAAGAGAAAAGCCTCTAATATAACAGTGCAAAATTGAACTTTATAGCTTATGAGCTTATGATATGATCCATGAAACAGAGTTACACATGAAGTTTAACAGGAAACGCCACATGGAAAAGTGCAGTAATTCCAACGGTTTTTAAAAATGTTTTTAACCTAACACTGGTAAAGCTCTAAGAACGAGGGCAGGCTCTTCTACGAGAAACAAATGGGGAAGCAGGTTTGGTTTCTAGCTCCTTCCCTGTTTGAACAGATAGCAATTACATTATGTTTAGAAACAAAACATGTATTTACATTTTTCATACATAAAATTTATAGACATTTGTTTTTTGTTTCTTTTTTCTACTTTTTGAGAAATTTAAAGTATTAATATTTTCAGCAATAATATCAATACATTTTGGATAGTTGCTGTGGAATTGACAGAATTTTAATCACACAATTGTTCATCACAGAGCCGTTTTTACAATATAGCTGCACTGGTACATTATTACATTAAAAAAAAATCATCACCATGTTACATTTTATTGTTTTGGCAAAAAGGAGAAATTCAGTTTGTCAACTGGACAAAGTTTATTTGGTTGAATATGTTTCGCAGCTCATCCAAGCTGCTTCTTCAGTTCTGGCTTGAGTGCTGGTGGACACTGCTTAAAACAGTCTGCAGGGAGGAGCTAACTACAATGAAATTACTATGACACTATCACACCTATTTGTTTTCAGTTTGTGTTGGTTTAGGTAAGCCTATTCAATATGCAGTGGGAGTGGGGTCTGGTTAGCAAAACCATTCAGGGCCATAATAGGTGTTTTCACACCTCTGGACCTGACCTGGCTCGCCGTATTGTTTTCTTTGTTTGTTTTGATTTAGGTTTGAGGATCGAGTTATAGATGATGTCTGAGAACTCTTTTCTGTTCAAAGAAGGATTATCTTTTTTGACAAAAATAGCTTCTTTAACTCCCCTCTCAAACCAGTTCTTTTCTCTGGCCAAGATCTGCACCTCACTGTCCTCAAAGGAGTGGCCCGTGTCTTCTAGGTGGAGATGTACAGCAGTCATTATGGTCCTGAATGGTTCTGCTAACAAGACCCCCCCACTCCAACTGCATATTGAATAGGCCTACCTAAACTAACAGAAACTGAAAACAAATAGGTGTGATCATTTCATATTAATTTTATTGTAGTTAGCTCCTCCCTGCAACCAGTTATAAGCAGCAGCACTCTAGCCAGTAGCCAGAACTGAAGAAGCAGCTTGGATGAGCTGCGAAACATATTTGGCCAAATAAACTTTGTCCAATTGACAAAATGAATTTCTCCTTTTTGCCATGGATTCTACCTGGACGACTGAGGGATTCTACACATATTTTATTGTTTTGAAAATTCTACACTTGATAATGTGGAAGAAATTCTCAAGACCTCGTAGGAAAAATGCAGGCACTTTAATGTTGAACAGCAGAGGATACAGACATGATTCTTCAGATGTCCTGTTGTCTCCCATCGTCTCCTGTCTTGGTACAGAACTGAGCTAAATTTAACCTACAGAGTAGTTAACCATTAACTCAAACTAGGACCCTCAAGAAGGAACTTTATGCAGACAGCGTGTAATGGTGCTACATAACATGATAGTAAAACACAGGCAAAGTCCAGTTTAAAAGACCACGTCTTTAGGTTTTTAACTGAATCAGCATAAATCAGCCATAGTTGTCGTAAACCTCAATGTATTGGTAACTATTGATTGATAACACAAGAACAGAACATCAGCGACCTTTGACGTATTTCATAACAAAGATTATTTTCCTCACAGTTCCCTCCTTTGATCACATAAACACATGTGATCACACTTACATAGTAGAATGGCAAGATGCTCCCTCTACAAATAAAATTAATCATCCCAATATAACAATTTAACCTTAGCATTCATAGAGCATAACACATCTCAATGTCTTTATGTCAATATATCATGTAAATCATTGTACAAAACTCGGACGGCAGAATAAGTCACAAGGAGCAACACCTTAGGGCTTAGAATTTAGATCATTTATTTATTCAGCCAGAACTTAATTCGTTCAATTTTGATCAGACTAGATTAATGTATCAGTAAGTCGAAATTGCTCTATTAAACCTCTGAGGCAAGGGACAACGCAACAGCCAATTACAATTAAAATAGCAATTGCAGTCACTATGATAGTGATAATGGAGACAATTGTCGCAGCCCATGGGCCAAACATTTTATGAAACCAACTTGTCCAGGCATATTCAAGTACACCAGAGTTTCTTTAGGCTGTGAGGACAAGGACCTCTTATGGACATGGTCCGGTCCCGTTTTATATAGAACTTGAGTCGGTTTTAAATTCAATGAATCTATAGGACCTATAGTGAATGGGATAATTAGCATAATTGGCACACACACACCTCACCATGTTGGAGATAGTATTGCATATAGACGGAAGTCTGCACATAACCACCAAATATCTGCTCATGAAATGGATTGGTTAGTCAAAAGTGCAAAAATTGTCATAATTGTCAGAAGTAAAAGTCTAAAAGTAAAAGTCTGATTACAAAAATTATTAGTGAAACCCTCAATGTCAACTCTGTTGTCAGTCCTTATGTCTGCGTTTGTGAGAAAACATGTATACATTGCAGTTCCCATTTTCCAAGTAGTGGGTATGTCCTTTGAAGTTACAACCAATAACTTGTCATGGAGTTAATAACACTCATCAGTCCGTTCAAATGATTTTCTAATAAAGAGCTTAAGTATACTCGTCAAGTCCTTGTTATTGGAATATGGTATGGATGCAGTAGTTAGTTGTGGTCTGGCAGTCGAACATACAATACAATCTTCTGTGGTCAGAGTATGGACCGTATACTGTACTCATTTTAACTCATTTTAGTATGTTTAAAGTGTTTTCTATCATTTCCAATCCTGTCTCTATTTGTATTGCTTCAGTCAAATAATTTATTTCATTCACTGGAGCAATCTTATTAATTACTAATATGGTTATGTGGATATAGCCTTCAAAATTTAAATTGATTCTCCGATTACATGAAACGGTAGTGATTTTTGAGCACTGGAAACCTATAGCATATATTCCTAAGTCACTAACTTCTGGATTTTGAATTGATAGTTGCATCGCTGAATAGGGGATTTACTCCCTCTGCAATGCTTTAGATCTGTTTGATAAGATGCCTCATCTTTCCTGATCTTTGTCAGGGTAATTCTCTGCTGTTCATCAGTTCTAAAATCACCTTGGTCTGTATTATGATGATCATCCGTACTAGAAATTGCTCTGACATTGTTTGTGACCCTGTGGTCCTCATAATTATTAGCTCTGGTCAGACAAGTGTCTTTACAAACAATTTGGGTATTAAAAACATAATCTATAGCGGGTATGTTTAACATACTGTCCAATATTTCACATACGTCGAATAAAACATTACATGTTTGGCCTTCATAGTAATATTTTTCAATTCTGGAAATTTTAGAAAGTTCCCTTTTTGCCCTTTTTAGTGCTCCTTGTGTCTTACCCCTATGGTTGGCTGAGTTGGTCGTGCCGTGAGTGGTCGTTGTGGTTGTCGTGTTTGCCAGCCGTCCGAGATCAGTCTCAGTCAGTAGAATGTCCCCATACTATAACAACAGAGAATAATATAATCAGCGTAGTCAAGATTACACATTGTAAATTTAACAAATTATCATAATATGGCCTATACTGTCCTTTTTCTTCTCTATCTCCTCGATCTCCTCCCTTTTTCCTCCCCTTCTGGAGCCTCAACAGCGACGAAGGGTCGGATGGGGTCATCAAGCTGTTCACTGGTTTCAGCATCCGGTCCTGCATAGGCAGCTTCATCCTGGTTCCAGTAGTCCATTGATGGTTTCTTAAATTCCTGCTGCTTGTTCTTCTTTGAGTTCATTTTGGTATTTCTGCAGTTGGAGTTTCATAGTGACCAGTTCCAGCTCTTGTTTTTCTCCTCGGCCTCTTTTTTCCCCTATGGTACTTGTTTATTTTATGGCTGCAGTGTGCATCGAACTCATCATCAGATTTAGTGTATATGCCCATCACATTGTCCAAAGCGTCTTGCACTGCTTTTGGCATACCTTTCACCAGAGCTGAGCGATAGATGATTGACATTCCTGCTCTGGCATCGATCCGCTCTCCTGTGGCATCATGGTATAGATTGGTGGCACGTTGTTTGTAACTGTAGTAGTCTTCGTTGTCTTTCATTTGCATTGACAACAATTCTTCGGTCACGACAGAAGGATAGCGTTGACTGAGTTCTCTCTCCAGCACATCACGATAGTTGTATACACCTTCTTGATCACACAGCGCATATCTCAAGCTCCTTTCGATAGCTTTTTTGATGTTTCTGGCAACAGTTTCGTCAGCAGCTTTGGTCAGAGCAGCCTGAATATCACCCCAGCAAAGTTGGTCTCCTGTGGTTTGTTTGAAAAGAGCTCTTAGCCATGGTAAGCCACCTTTGGTAAGTCTTGGAAGTGTCAACATCAAAGCACTCCAGTCTTTGATTGAAAATGGCTGATAGACCACAGTTTGACCATCTGTTCTCACTGGATACACACTTGCTTCTGGCCCTCGTTCCTTCCGCTGGCTGGGCGTATAAACTCCATCGATGTGTCCTCCTGTATATTCATTGTCATCTACTTTTCCAGTGAACCATCCGTCCACTGAAATAGGTTTTTCGCTTGGTGGGGTTTTTCGCTGTGACGCTGCACCTGCTTGGCTTCCTTCGTCTTCGGACTCCTCCTCATCGTCTCCGATATCAGAGTCTCTTTGTGATTTTTGTTTTTGACGTCTTCCACCACTAGGATGTTGGTTTCGTATTTCAGTGTTCACAATTTTTGACAATGCATATAACTCATTTTCCACTGCTTGTATTTTGTTTTCGAGCCCTCCCTTCCGTGTATCATCTTCTTTTTGGTGAATTTCTTAATCAGGGTTTTGATTTCAGTTTGGTTTGCTTGGGCTTGTTTGGGGTCCGCTTCATCCTGGAGTGCTTTATTCAACCAATATTCTGTCAACTGGCCAACCGTGATAAAGTGTGAGGACATTTTGTGGTAATTTTGAGTTTTTGTTGAAGTTGAATTATTTATTTAGTATACAAATTTTGGGCACGACGTCCGGTTTATGGCTTTTTAGTGAATGTATCGCTATTTTGAGTACTGTGTACTTTTGATTCTACCTTTGGGCTCTAAAAAAACTTAATTCTTGGGGGCTTCTCCATTCTATAGACAGTTCTCTAGAAGGGAGAAGAAATTTGACTTAGATAATTATGACTTCGGGTTATAATTAGTTTAAAATATTTAATTTAAAATTTTAATCACCTGATTTACGCACAGTTTTTTCCTTAATTAGAATATGTGTCCGTCACGTTTTGTTGTCTGCGGGACGGTCCGAATTGCAGCTATTAAGTTTTAAGCTTCTGCAACAAAGAGAGAGAAAAGTAGCGTAGGAGTAAACGTAGAATTTTGAACATAATTATTTTATTAATATTTAATTTAGATAAAACAAAAAAAAACTCCCAATCTTAAGTTAATTATAAAAGCAATTAGTTTATCCAGTACCTCCTTTAATGTGACAGGTGATACAACCTTTTATATTTTTGAATTGTACCCGAAAAAATGAACTGTAATAAATTAAAAATAACCTTTAACAATTTAAACCTCTATACTCCAATTATTTGTGTTAAATTTTAAAATGTATCTACCTCCTCAATTGTTTTAGGGCCTGATTGCCGATAAAATATTTACTTTAATAATTGCAATGCTGTCAATAGCTTAAACTGTTTCTTATTTATTTATTATTTCGTTCATTGATGGCACCGTGCAAAGAGTAATTCTCACACTGCTCCTTTAAACTCAAACTAGTCCAACTCGTACTGAGCAAACATACAGACCAGAGGCGCTCCGAGCCTGAAGCAACAAAGCGCTTTCTTTAATTCCCACATAACACTCAAAATACAGATTGACACTATTCTATCCTTGTCCCTAATTTTTCTAATTCCTTTTTCAACTCTTACAACATTAACAAGAACAACAACATTAATAGAGCTAAATTACGAGCTGACATATCTTTCCCTGTGACCTCTTGACCTCTCTGCTCGCTGCCGCTCATACACACACACACACACTCAGAGAGAGCAGGCAGAAATACACAAACACCCGTAACAAAATTTATTATTCCCATGAAATTGATTAAGCTAGCAAATCTTTGAGAGCTGAATTTAAAATATTTATAATTGTATTAAATTTAGAATTTATTGGTTTAAGTAAATTACACAATGCAAGACTTTTACTTGAGATTTGCCAAAACAAGACAATTTTCAGTAAATAGAAAAATCTCCCGTTTTAGGTTATTCTCCAAATATTCCAGGACATGCAATAATTTCAGAGACTTATTCCGAATTTTAAGAACATGCAATTTATTTCTAAGAACATGCAATTTTAAATTACTCAATAAATACAGAATTATTTGATCCAAGTATCATTTGTAAGATCATAACACTCACACAACCAGAATTTCCACAAACATCTCTCCAAAAAATGCCATAATTCTTATCTTTCAACATTCTTCTATCACATTTCATTTATAATCCAAGCTTTCAACAAAACTTTACATAAACCACCATAGCCAATATTTTAACTCAAATCAAGACTCTAAACATCTGTCCATCTCATGTTTGCTCAAACAAGTGCTTCTTACAACAATTCAACTTATTTACAAAGTGCCATCAATTTGAACAATTCATTTATACTGTCTTCCTCTTTAAATCGACACCAAGAAACAAATCTCCCAGGTAATTCTAAATGTCTTTTAATTTTTTCAGTATCTGCGTAATTTTGGTGGAATTAGCCGAACACAGACTTTTCGTTATTTTTTCAGCTTTTTCGGTAATCTCCTTTACAAGCTCAGCTTTTAGTTTCAAGTGTATTTCTTTTTCACAAACTTTTGATGACGCTCTCGTAACAGTACTACCAGACGGGGAAGTCATAAAAAGGCAACCTGCTTGTAATTTCGGTCGGTTTTTCCAGGTACAACTCAATTTAATTTCGGTCACATCAGTTTCCTGTACCAAAGTATTATTAATTTTGTCACAAACAAAATTGCGCATCCCCTATAAGATTGAGTATGCTACGAGTGTCTGTCAATTTGTATTAGTTGCGTTTAGTTGGACAATTGACCTTCGGCCAATTTTACAGAAGCAAGTGACGTCATGTTCTTCGAACTCTTACTTCTGCATCTTGGGTGTCTTGAGAGCTTAAGGCAATCAAAAACACCAATAATGTTACTTTTGGAATTCCTTTTTTTGTAAACTCAAATTAGGAGTTTTTGTTTTTTCTTTTTGTGTAAAGTTTAACCACAAAAGTGTTTTTCTTACAAAATCCGCTTTTTTCTCTCTTCGTGCAAAGCAATAAACACGGAACTTAATTAATAACTTTGTTTTTTAATCACGCTTTATCAAATTTAAAGCTTAAACGCTCACTATTATTTTGATTCTACGCTCCTTCTTTTCTCACGTGTTGGCGTATAAACACGGACTTTTTAATTACTGATTTTATATTGTTTTAAAATTACCACTTAATTTATTACAAAGGTCCCTCACAAAACATCACATATAATTTTGGTTTTGGCCAATGTGACAGATATTCTTTGAAAAAGGCACTGCCATACCGTTTTGTGAAGCGCTTCTGGATGCGTTGTTTCTCAGAGGGGCCTTTGGGGAGACGACGGCCTGGTCCTTCTGCATAGTTCTTTCACGTCGCGGGTCACCAAATTGTGGAAGAAATTCACAAGACCTCGTAGGAAAAATACAGGCACTTTAATGTTGAACAGCAGAGGATACAGACATGATTCTTCAGATGTCCTGTTGTCTCCCATCGTCTCCTGTCTTGGTACAGAACTGAGCTAAATTTAACCTACAGAGTAGTTAACCATTAACTCAAACTAGGACCCTCAAGAAGGAACTTTATGCAGACAGCGTGTAATGGTGCTACATAACATGATAGTAAAACACAGGCAAAGTCCAGTTTAAAAGACCACGTCTTTAGGTTTTTAACTGAATCAGCATAAATCAGCCATAGTTGTCGTAAACCTCAATGTATTGGTAACTATTGATTGATAACACAAGAACAGAACATCAGCGACCTTTGACGTATTTCATAACAAAGATTATTTTCCTCACAATAACAACATATTAACATGTTTATATTGTCACTCCCCCTTCAGAGCGCTGAAGTGGGAGTGAAAATATAAATATACAATATACAAGTGTGCATCCTGCTAATGAAACTACTGTTTGGGGACTGACTATTGGACAGAATGTTACAGCTAACCATAAGGAGGAGAAATCACTAAAATACTCAAACATACTTGGATGAAATCTAAAACCCCTCAGACATGTTTTTGTTGAGGGAATAAAACATGGTAGAATGCTCCAAAATGTTGATTTTGCGTAATACTCCCCCTTTAATCATTTACATTTCTGTATTTTTGCTTCTTTCACCAGTGAAGAGAGGCTGCTGTGTTTTGGCAGGCGGCAGCAGCTGTATCAGCTGCTTCTGCTGTTGAAACTTTCATGGTCTTTAAATGCAGAGTGAAATGGCAGCGGAGGGACATGGCAGCAGAGGAAAACACTGGCCTTGGTCTAACAGTGGACAAGCCTGATTTAGCATTATCATTTTAGCTGTAGCTTTTCAAGGCAACGGTGCAGACCTACTTTTACATCACACAAATGAATACAAGCAGAGAGAGCACTGTTCATTATAATTTGTTTATACACTGAAAAATCATTCAAATGCTTAAAGGTCCCATGGCATGAAATTTTCACTTTCTGGGGTTTTTGAACGTTAATGTGAGCTCCCCTACCCTGTTTAGGCCCCCCCCCCCCATGGTTAAAAGTTGTGAAATGTCTAAACTGAGCATTTGCGATCCTTTTCTGCGTTACAAAAAATCGGAGCTCAAACGGGCGATTTTGAACAAGGCACCTTATTGACGTCAGATCGAAAAAAGAAATGCAAATGCAGTTCCGCCCCCGTCTGTCTGTACTCAGCGTCTCTGTAAATCACGCCCAGAGAGTTTGGACTGCGAATGCGCTAGGCAATGCGAAATGCGTTTTTTTATTTGCCTGGAGGCACGTCCGAGTGTTTCTAGGCTCGGAAGTCCTTTATCTGAGCCTCTGGACCTTTGAACGGCAGTGGTTTAATTTTATTTTATGTGGAAATGTTTTTATTTTTCAATGGAACGCTTAAAATCTCTCCCCCCGTGCAAAAACAAGGAAATGGATCAGAGAGCGCTCAGAGCAGAGAGCGGAGCGTTTGGTCACGCCCCCACCCTCTACTATTGGCCAGCTTTTTTCTCCTAATTTGCATTCAAGCAACAACGCCCATTATAGAGTGTTCTGAGTGAGAAAAATTACTCTTTCTCATCTTATCTGTGTTTCTCATGAACTGAGTCTTGATTTTGAAGAAGGTTTCATTTACAGTATTAGGGAACCATTAAGGAGCCATATAAAAGCATCAAGAAGTACCATGTCATGGGATCTTTAAAATGGTTTGATTTTAAATGCGTACTGTGTAATATTTTTAGTAAAATATTACTATTACCTGATGTCTCCATGGAAACGTTATTACATTGACTAGAATGTTCCACAGTATACATTAAACCTATCCATCACAAAGGAGGCAAGCAGGTTACAGCACTATGCTACATTACAGTTCAGATCTCTGGAGAGCTGCACCTAATTTACAGAAGGAGTTATTGTACTTTTGAGCAATAGAAACATAATAAATAAATTCCAGACAAAGCAATAACAAGTTGGCGCTGGGCCCTCGACCAGAAAAGCTGAGCACCGTTTAAGCAAATCAATATCAATATAATTGTTTTCTCTCACCAGTAACTCACACAAAGTTGTATTTGGAGTGATTTGTGCATATTTGAGTAATCTTTAATCTTATTTTCAAGATGCCATGTTGCCAGTCACCTCCTGTGTTCACTGCCACTGGCATATACAGTACGCCCACTGTGTTCTTACTCCATTCTCCAATTTCATTTTATTAAAAGACTTGTTTCTTTTATTACATAGTGTTGATGAATATTGTGAATTTTGCAAAAACATGATCCATGGCTATATGAGATTATAACTACATAGCAGATACCAGCACATTAGGTTTACCTTAAAGGGATATGCCACCCCCAGGTCAAATTTGGGCATCTCCCCACAGTCCAGAGACTAAAATAAGTGGTGGAAAGCGTTTTCCTGCTCACCCAGCCATTGTCCGAGTCTGTCAGCACTGACCGCCGCGGTATCTGCAGCTCCTCCGCCTTAGACTGGAGTCTAACGTCGCCAGAGAAAGATTTCGGCCAAAAGGAATTAATTTGCTCGATGTGTTTCCCAATTACTTTGTGTGTAGTGCGCATTCATATCGAGTGCAAATAAATGTGCAAATCAACACGGAGAGCTTGCCTTGGTCATTTTGGGTGGGAACTATTTTCCAGTGCGGAAGAATACAGCCGTATCACGCAGCACGCTGCCAGGGGAATCCCAGTTACGCACCGGGAAGGGAGTTCCCCTGTTGCACAACGTGGTGCGTGATACGACTGTATTCTTCCGCACTGGAAAATAGTTCCCACCCAAAATGACCAAGTCAAGCTCTCCGTGTTGATTTGCACATTTATTTGCACTCGATATGAATGCGCACTACACATAAAGTAATTGGGAAACGCATCGAGCAAATTAATTCCTTTTGGCCGAAATCTTTCTCTGGCGACGTTAGACTCCAGTCTAAGGCGGAGTAGCTGCAGATACCGCGGCGGTCAGTGGCGACAGACTCGCACAATGGCTGGGTGAGCAGGAAAACGCTTTCCTCCACTTATTTTAGTCTCTGGACTGTGGGGAGATGCCCAAATTTGACCTGGGGGTGGCATATCCCTTTAAGCTTAAGGGCCAAACAAACTTTGTCCAGTTGACAAATTGAATTTCTCCTTTTATCATGGATTCTACCTGGACGACTGAGGGACTCTTCACGCAACATGTTTTATAGTTTTAGCTAGTTTTAATCTACCTACTTAGACCTTCTGTCACTATGATATTACAGCATGACACAGAAACAACTGTCACAGAAACAACTGGTATAATGTCAGACAGTTATTTTCCTTAGAGTTCTCTGCTTACTATTGCTTTTTTGAAAATGCACCATAACAGAATATCTGGGATAAGTGTCTGGGATCGTGTCAGGCAGTTGATTACCCATGATTCTTTGAAACAATGTCTCTGATTGGATGAAAAAGGTGACCCTCTCAGTGGTTACATGCCGATATTGACATCTAATTGTCGATCTTTTTCAACATTCTGCCATTCCAACAAACAAGGTAATTATAAAAAATATGTGGGCCTACTAGAATGAGCTATATGTATGGAGTACGGAAGCTTTCAGAAATATTTGGTACATAGGACAGAAATCTGTCCATAGTCCAAAAAGGACTATGGGGGGAGTTTGGAGGAGCAGCTGGCCCAGAACAACGTACAGGGTGTGTGGAGAGGACTGAGAAACATGTCTGGATTTGGACAGAGTGGCAGAGGGACAGCTGATTGTGATCAGCGCTGGGCGGACGAAACTGTTACTTCAACAGGTTTGACTCACCCCCCACCCCCTCTGCCGACTGTGGACAGTTTCAAGTACCTGGGTGTTCACCTCAACAATAAACTGGACTGGTCCCACAACACCGACGCCCTGTACAAGAAGGGCCAAAGTCGCCTCCACCTCCTGAGGAGACTGAGGTCCTTTGGAGTGTGCAGGCCTCTGCTCAAGACTTTTTATGACTCTGTGGTGGCCTCTGGTCTCCTCTACGCAGTCGTCTGCTGGGCCCTGAGTAGCACAGAGCAGGACAGGAAGAGACTTAATAAGCTGGTCAGGAGGGCCAGCTCTGTCCTGGGCTGTCCTCTGGACTCTGTAGAGGAGGTGGCTGAGAGGAGGGTGCTGGCCAAATCCATGTCCATCAGGGACGACACCTCTCACCCTCTGCACCGGACTGTAGAGGAGCTAAGCAGCTTCTTCAGCAGCCGAGCAGCAGAGCAAGAAGGAGCGCTACATCCCAACTGCCATCAGACTGTATAATTCTACTATATAGGCCAGACATGCAATATCCTCTTTCTCCATGCTCTCCTTATTGATGTTTCTATTATTATTATTACTTATTTTTATTATTAATTACTTTATTCCATCCTTGCCTGCATGCACTTTTCTTTCTTGTTCAAACTGTCCTGGAGCTACTGTGGCAAGTAAATTTCTCCTGTGTGAGATCAATAAAGTGTTATCTTATCTTATTTTATCTTATTTGGGAAATCCGTGCATAACTGGCTGTAGTTGAACATCCATCCATCCAGCTTAACATAAAATAAATATTCGTAAACTCTCCAATGAGTCCAGTCATACATAAAATGTATTGTTTGTATTTTATTCATCAGAATACAAATTGAAAAGTTACGACATCAAGAATTACAATCACAAAATGAAAATTTGCAATTACACTTTCTTCAGTACGAAGAGACGCGACTCTACTGTCAAAAATACATCTCTTCACTTCACAGGCATTATTTATTGAGCAGAAGAAACATCAATCGAGACTGAACCAGGACTAAACCAGGACTGATCCCAGGACTAAACCAGAATTGAACAGGACTAGGTCTGATCTTAGAGAGAGAGAGAGAGAGAGAGAGAGAGGGAAAAAAAAAAAAAATCTAGAGCCCCCCGAGTAGGGTGTCTGCAAAGTGTGATCGAGCAACAGCTGCGGTTAGCCCCGTGGGACGCGGAGCTCTGCGTCGGTCCTTTCGCCTGCGGTCACCTGACAGTCAACGCGTGTGCACATCGGGTCCGTCCTGACACTCAGTCCTGGTTCAGTTCTGGTTTAGTCCTGTTTTGGATCTGGTTTAGTCCTGGTGTAGTCCTGGTTTAGTCTTGGTTCAGTCCTGGTGTAGTCCTGGTTTAGTCCTGAGTAGGTTGTCGGAATGGAGGCATCAAAAAGTGTCGGAATGATGGATGGGGGTCTGTTGGAGTGGCAGTATGTCGGAATAAGGATTGTACCTCTCGGCACTGTCTGTATTAGTTATCGCTGGAGAAAATGCTATGTTAAATGAATAGATTATATTTTAGACTCTATCCTCCCTATTTAGCTGTTGTTGTTTTTTTTTTACCACATACAAGACATTTAAATGAGGCACATGCATTTTAATTCCACAGGTTTCATTAGAGTGAATTCATTTTGTCATTTGACATGGATCATTGGTACAGTGACACCACCAGATCTTAACCAGGTCATAAAAGGACTCTTCAAGTATGAACCAGATCTAAAAACCATTGCTACAGTAGTTCTAACCAAAATATATATGCAAATGAAGGCCAAAAGTGCACCTTTATTATTATTATTATCCAACACCAAACATGTGATTGTTGCTAGTTAAAAGGACTTAATATGGCACATTTGTGGACTCAGTCTGAATCTCTCATAGAGTTATATAGACCCCAGCCCTCCCTCATCAAATTTAAGACTGTGAACACATCCTATTGTGAAAAGTTTGTACTGTTTTTGCCTATTACATCTCAAGGACATTGACAGGCTCTAGCTCTGTCTAATCTCATCAGAGGAGCCACTTCCACAGACTCGTGATACAGTCCTCACACTTTCTCAGACATGTGAGAGACTAAACATCTGCTTTTATCCAGGTGTTTTTAAAGGCACACAGAGGGAATTATGGGTAAACTGTCCATAGACTGTCTAAATGCCAAAGAAATCAGGCTGGGAACCAGGCACTTATGCTCCACTTTTGTACAAAAACAATGTGTGTTCCAAGAGTACTACTGTAACTGTCTATTGGAACATACGGTAGCCTACATTTAAAGTCAGCATTTTTTTTTTTTTTCCAGTGCATCCTCCATTCATTATAAGAGAGATGTAGCACACAGCAGTTAGCCTTGTATTTGTGCATTTACCATGAGCTCAGTGTGTTCCTGGGGTAGTTCTGTATCGTTTGAAAGAGCACAGGTCCAGAAAGACTATTAATTAGTGCTTTGAAATTAACTTTTGAAATCCACACATTTGCAGTAATCAGCCTATTCAGACGGTAAATACCAGCCTATTCAGTCAGTTATTTTCACTGTAGACCTCAAAGAAGTGGCGAAACGCGCCTAGTCAAGTCTGATCGGCTTCACAGCTCAGGGTGAAGGACACAGAGGAGCAGGTGAAAGTACAGCAGAGACCTAGCCGCAAGGACATGGCCTGAGCCAGTTTTACAGAAACTGAAATCGTGCAAAGGTTAGAGCAGTGTGAAGGATAGATGATTAGACTCCACACAGACAGGGGTAGTGCATGGTTGGTCCAGCAGCACCTTTCATTCAGTTCATTTGTGACACATAAGTAAGCCTTTCTTTTATAGTGCACTCGTGACATATCTATGTACATATCAAATTAGAACAAATTTTACAGAATGTTGTTGAACAAGTGACATTTTCCAGTATGGAACACTTTGGGCTGTACGTGACCCTGCTAACGTTGAATCTAAAATCCATTGCTACAGTGGTTCTAACCAAAATATATGTAAATGAGGGCCAAAAGGATAAAGTTAAACTAAATTAAGCAAATATAACAACCAGAGGAGCTTGTATACCTCTAATGGTATATGTACCCCAGTTTGAGAAACACTGACAGATGAGTTACCATAATTTCCGGACGATTGAGCACCTGAATATAACTTTTAAAAAAAAGTACATACATAGGCCGCACCTATCTAAGCCACAGGTGTCCACGTCTTCAAGAACGTTTTCAAGTTCGGGCCATCTGCTTTTTTTGCCTCTGAAGGCGTTTGTCGTCTTTTTGCATTGGGGCAGTTCGTCACGCTGCCGTCGCCAACGTGTCACCATAGACTCACTGATGCCAAGCTCCCGTGCAGCAGCTCTGTTTCCTTCTTTGACAACCAGATTGATTGCCTTTAGCTTCAAAGCTGCATTATATGCATTTCTTCATGTGTTTTCCATGAGGAGGGTGTGTGCAAAATAACTATTCAAAACAAAAATCAAACTAGCATCTTCCTCGACGCATCGTCTCTTCACCAGTCTGTCTTGCTCTTGCACCCCCGTCACTTGGTGCTCTACTGCGCATGTCTCCTGCAGAAAGAGCCGTCCTGTCTGGGATCATGTCAGTGTCTGGGATCATGTCAGTGTCTTGTAGGATTTCAGCAGATTTCAGGCTCTCCCAGGGTCAGGGCTAGTTGTGTCGATCAGGTATGATTGTCTGATGTTCGGCTACAGAATTTTGAGACATTTCTTCTCATCATTTACGGACTCACCTGCATTTAACAGACACACTCACAGCTCCCTAAGTAGAAATGCCTCCTTACGCTAGAAATAATTTGTTTACAGCCAGTGCGCATTCAGACTTGCTGTTGCTGCTGTAAGTATATGTTTTCAAAGGACAAGCAGAAGTTACCTGTCCAGAAGTAATTTAACAACCAATGGGTCAGTCTTTAGACCACAGGTGTCCAAACTTTTTTCATCAAGAGCCACATGTCTAAACACAGACGAAGCAGAGGGCTGATCGAGGGCCATAGACTGGTTCTCAGGACAGTCAATAATTGAAATATCTGCATGTTTAACATGTTAGAATGAGCTATCAGTCTTTTATTCATGCTAAGATCCTCAAAACCACACAATAAATATTAAATAAATGTCTTTTCAAGGTAGATTTTCAAAAAACTTGCAGTCAAAAGTTCTGCTCAAGGTAATTTGTGCCAATTCACCTGGAAGCCTGAGAGCCAAGAAAAAACTGTCTGACGCCGCATTTTGCCCACGGGCCAGAGTTTGGACATGCCTGCTTTAGACCCTCTGCTTCAGTGCACGCCATCGCTGGAAAGAATCTCCAAGAATCACCTTAGTTTGGCTTTGCTCCTTTTCCCCTTCTCTTCTTCTTTCAGCAACTTCAAAAATTGGCTTTCTTTTGCAACTAACTGGTAGTGGATTCTTGTTTGCCATCATAACAAACTTTGTGTAAACTGCAGTGAAGCTACAGTTGGAAAAAGCCGCTAAGAACCGCTGCATTGGTTAAGTAAACAGCGTCTTGCGTCTGTGGAATGCGTGAGAGGCATACGTAAACCACCGTAATCCCACCGAGCCGGCAACTCAGTTATGCTAGAAGCATAGGGATTTTGTTTGACAACCCAACAGATAACGTGTCTCCCCCTCCCTCCTGTGTTTACTCACCTGACCTGACCGTGACCTACCTGCTCCTTCTGGCTCCCCAGTCCAATACTTCCAGCTCATTCTCTGTAAAATAAACCATTTAAACTTTCCTTGGTGTTTCTGCTTTTGGGTCCGACTAGCCCCCCGTGACGTAACAAGGCAACCTAATGTTTATCTGGCCCCACCACGTCCACAGTTGATGGATTTTCATTCTTTTTTTGGTCATCATTATTACAAGGCTGCTCCATCTCTGTAATGCTATCACTGACAATATAAAAAATCCTCCATACAACCTTTAACACTGACAACTTCATGTTAAACAGTGGTGCTTTCTGCACTCAGGCTGCGTGCGCATCCACTGTGTTCATAAACAAATAATCTGTCCATATATTATCCGCATAATTGTATAAGCCACAGGGTTCAAAGTGTAAGAAAAGTAGCGGCTTATAGTCCAGAAATTACGATACCTTGATTCATTACATTTTCA
Organism: Paratrypauchen microcephalus; assembly: GCA_036785185.1. Lineage (NCBI taxonomy): Eukaryota > Metazoa > Chordata > Actinopteri > Gobiiformes > Gobiidae > Paratrypauchen > Paratrypauchen microcephalus. The sequence goes on from JAVJIX010000341.1 coordinate 91,010, forward strand.
ACTGGTTTGAAGATAAGTTTGCCTGAAGTAAGATTATAAAATTGTCACTGACACATTGTCAAATGGAATGCAGATACTCTTGCTTTGCAATGTCATCAGTTTTCCTGGTGGGATAGTCGCTCTGGGGCAAATTGATGGAAACATGACCAATCTGCCAATCTCCAAGCTCAACAACACATTCATTTATGTTTTTTTAATAACATAAAATAAAGAAATAAAATAATAATGATTATTATTTGAACTCCACAGGCAGATTTTAATGAAGATAGTTCAAATTCAGGTAATTAAAGTGGGACTCCTCCCACATATTTTAGATAGAGTTGCTAAACTGGGCAGTACCTGAAGGACTAAAGGGGAGAGTGAGAGGAAGGATGGGCCTGGACAAATGAGGAACAGTGCGGTTGGTTGAACAGATATTCATAGGTGCTTGTAATCAGTAAACACCCTGCTGTAATCAGTCATGCGTGATATCACGCACTACCTGAAATTGCAGAAGCCACTGGAGGCAGCATGCACTTTTTTTTTCCAAAACAAAGCTGCACATTTATTATATTGCCAAGAAGCATTAGGAATTGTAGACAATACTCTTAAAACATCATACACAGAGTTTAGTAAATGCTGATTAAGTGTTTAATTCCACTTTAAATAGTAATGCAACTTTAACCCTTTACTTACTGTTGTGGAAATGCTCAGATGCTTCTGTCTGTTTGCAATTATCTCCATCAATATGACAGATTTCACAGCTACCATGTTAGCGTGGCTAGGCTAATGTGTTGGGACAGAAACCATTCCTCTTCATTACAGATGTCATGGAGATGTAACACAAGATGGCCTCCCTCACATGACCCCCCCACAGCACCTGCCACGGTCCGTAACGCAGACTTAGGGCGTTTTCACACCAGGAAAGTCCGATAGTTCACTTGCTTTGGTCCGGACCAAACTTTTTTTTTATTTTTTTATTTTGGTGCGGTTCGCTTTCACACTGCAGTTTTTCCCCAAGCGAACTAAAGTCTATAAACAAAAGCACATGTGCTGAGGTCGCTCAGCCATTGGACAGAAGGAGCCCTGTCGGTGTCCAAACACGGAAGGAGGAGAATAACGGTGTTACGTGCTGTTTTCAATCTAGCCTTAGCGATATGGTTTACTCAGCATCGTGAGGTTTACACTATTTTACAATCAATTTCCAAATGACGAAGACACAGGGCAAGACGGCTACGGAGGACAGCGCTCGTGCGCGCATCAAGTTCTGACTCTTGCTCTTCACGCAAAACGTAAGTAAGACTCGTAAGTTTCGTTTTGTTTCGTTTCCTTTAGTTTCATAAGCCTCAGTTTCCCATAATGCTCGACATACGACGGGAGCTCGTTAAGTACAAAAAGCCAACTTGTGTCGGATCGAGTCCGGTCTGCATTCTCACCTCAAGCGAACCGCACCAGAGTTCGTATGGAACCAGACCGAGACCGACCTTTTTAGGTGGTCTCGGTCCGCTTGTTTGCTCCGGATCGAGACTTTTGGTTTTTATTCACACCAGCCCAAAAGGTCCGAATCAAAGGAGCAAACGAACTCTGGTTCGTTTTAAACGAACCAAACAAGGCAGGTGTGAAAACGACCTTAATTATTGCTCTCTCCATCATTACAATGTCCCAGCTAATTGGTTTATCTAAAGACACAAACTGGCCACACGAAACAGCCACACTGGTGAAACAGTTATGGTTTATTCAATTCAATTTTAATCTAATAATTTCAATTATTAATTAATGCCTGGACTTTTGGCTCTTGTATAAGATCTGAATCTTTTGGACTGGTTCATTCAAAAGACTGGCTCTTTTCATATGGATTTATATGACAGAAGTCAAAGAGAAATGACCAAGGCTCAAATTTGTTTAAAATGGTTCAAAGTGGGATTGTGTTTACCCTTTGAAACAATGCATAATTTAAATAAAATGCTGCACAATAATAATAATTAAATGGTTATGATGCAAAATTTGGCTACGTTCACACTGCAGCCTGAAACGACCCAAATCCGATTTTTTTGCCTCTATGCGACCTGTATCTGATCTTCTAATGACAGTGTGAACGACACAGATCCGATTTTTTCAAATGCGATCCAGGCCACTTGGATATGTGGTCCTAAATCCGATACATATCCGATCTTTTGACATGCGACTGCAGTCTGAACGGCCAGGTCGCATTCATCCGACCTGAGTGTGTTTCCTCCAATGAGAGTGGTACAAGTAGGCGTTCACAAATGTGCACAAACGTTCTTCTCGTCATGCGAAAATCGTATATAAACTCGTATCAGTGAAGCGGCGAAGCACGTAGCAATCCCACCCCTCCTGCCTGTGACTCCGCACCCACATGTTCCTTTCTGCACACGTTGCTGCCACTGCCCCGCAAAACGCTGTGGCCAAAAACCTCATCCTTCTCCTTCTCCGTCTCCTCCTTAAAACAAATAAGCTGTACATGTTTTGGCTCCGGCACGAAAGCAACTTTAGGCTACTTCCGTAAACATTGAGCGCGTTCGCTGCGTGTGACGTCATCGTGTCCTCCAAGGCGCATGCGGGACACTTTTGGGGAGTTTAGCGTTCACACTGGAGATCACATACAATTCGCATTTAACTGGAAATGTGAACGGCCTCGCAAAAAAATCGGATTTCACAAAAAAATCGGAATTGAGCATTAAGCCCTGCAGTGTGAACGTAGCCTTAGTTTCTGTGCACAAAGCTCTCACTCATGTTGCCTGTACTGCATTGTAAAATGCATACAGATTTGAAAGAAAAAGTATTAGTATCTTGTCTCCCTGATTTCAGAGGCCGTGATTGACAGACCAAACAGAACAGATATCTGTGTGATTGGCAATCACACAGATGTCTGTTCTGTTTGCCTCAAAAACAAACATGGCTTCTTACACATAAAAAAAGAAAAAACAAGATAAAGGACTGAGAAACAGCATGGATTTCTAGAGAATCAACATTCAAAGCACCAAACTATTACTTATCTCAGGTAAATGAAGTTATAGAGTTTGTTCTGAATGATACAAGAGAAAATGTCTACAAATTAGCAGATGTGTTTGGATCATCTCAAGTTTGGGTAGAGGTTTGTCATGCTCTTCGGTCCAGTTCTGTTCTGGATTCAAACAGAATGTAGAAGGCAAACAACATTGCTACCCCCTGCCTCATTCTGGAGCCTCCTACCATAGTAGTAGTACTATTTGTAGTAGTAATAGTAGTAGCAGTAGTATTTGTAGTTGTAATAGTAGTAGTAGTAGTATTTGTAGTAGTACCTGTCAGTTGGATGCAGGGAGCGCAGGTATGTGCTCAGGAGACTCTGAAGTTCTCTGGAGAATTCAGTCTCAGCCTCCAGGATGTTCTGGAGGACCTGAAAATACACAAAGTACTATGGAAATACACAAAAAGTACTATGGAAATACACAAAGGGTACTATGGAAATACACAAAAGGTACTATGGAAATACACAAAAGGTACTATGGAAATACACAAAAGGTACTATGGAAATACACACAAAGTACTAGAGAAATTGTATTTTATTTCTTATTCTTAAAAACCAAAAATGTTTTGAGTTTTCATTTCCTCAACACAACAAACTTAAACTTTGTTCTAATTTTTACAAAAAACAAAAATAGTCAAATCCTCCAAAGTGGTCTGGACTAAAGCTGGACCCTCCTCAGATCTGGTTATGATCCTGGTCTGGACTTCAGAAGAACATTTCAGACCAACATGACGAGGCCCCAGCAGCAGGTCCAGAGGAGCCACTGTCCAGTGTACGTCAGTGGAGCCAGAGTCAGTGGAGCCAGAGTCAGTGGAGCCAGAGTCAGTGGAGCCGGCAGTGTCTCCATGTTCACTTCCTGTTTGACGGCGGCGGATACTTCAGGACATTTACCTAATCGGATTTTTGATGGCTGGACATCTGTTGATTGGCCTAGGAATGTTCTTGGTCTATCGAAAAATTGGAAAGCTGGCAGCAAACAAAGAGTCGCCCAAGCTGTCTGCTGTAATATCGCACCACAGTGGAGCTGTAGCTGACCTAGTGAAGGGATTACATCAGAAGGTGATACAGGGAACATCTCCAACCAGAGGAAACATCTCGACGTTTGGACACCATCATGAGCATGCTGGCAGAACTGTGCAGAAACAGCGCGGTGCAGTCTGCAGTGACTGCCGTACGCCAGGAGGAACTGTCTAGGTCTCTTGCGATTCTGCAGGGTGACATGAAGTTAGGGGTCTGGCAGAACCAGGGTTCTGGCTAATTGCCTGTTCGCCTGGGTCTCTAAAATGTATTGATTATGCTAAATTAGTCCCCTTGGTGTAAGTAATCAGTCTCCTTGAAAAATCTCTGTATCAACGGGACTCTTCGTTGTTTTGACTCGCTCGCACACTACCAAAGTCACAGCTGCAGTTTTATCAGGGCACATAACATTTCGGCCGGAACACCCTGCACTAGTATTACTTAAACACTCTGCCCGGTCTATTTAGAAATGTTCACCTTTACTTCAGTTTTCAATCAATTTCATCAATATTCTGGTCTGCTCCCCCTCCCCACCCTCCCGTTTGTCGCCAAACAAAAAGATGCCGTGTGTTAACCTGTCCCATTGTTTTTGTCGTAATATGTTTAGGGCTGGGTATCGATCAAAATTTTCCGATGCCGATACCAATATCGATACCGATTCCTGACTAGTACCTTTTTCGGTTCCTATTTTATATCAATTCAAGAAAAAAATTAATTTCATTACACATTCTATTCCACATTCTGGAGTTTATTTTCCGTTATTCAAGTTATTTCCAAAGTTTTTTTTAACCTGTTTTTAACCTGTTTTTCTGACTGGAGTCACAGGCTCTTACTGGTTTTGTAGTGGTATTTACCTCTGCACATTTACCAAATGGATGTTGTGACAAACAGATGCATTTGTGCACTTTTATTAGAGAAATACCATGTGTGGCGTGTGAGCGCGTGAACTCGTTGAAATGCGTGTGTCACACTCTCAAAGCGTGAGACTTGAGAGCTGTACTAATATCCTGCAGTACCGTTAACATACATAGGTAAACTTGCAACAACCTAGCTAGCTCCTACCTTAACAAACAAAGCAGATCAACGGAATTCACGGAACAAACTTACCCGATGAAATATCAGACACAGCGCTGTGCTCAGTACTTTCTGAGTGTGGTCGTAAAACGTCCTGTAGCTCTTGTCACATATGCTGCACGGCGCAGTATTAGAGTCGGTCTTGCGGAAGTATAACCACGCTTTCGACTTCGGCAATTTTGTACGGTTTGACGACTCCGCAGCCAAGCTAATTGATTAGCTAACTTATAATCTTGCCTTGCCTGTGAACGAGGATCGTGACCACGCTGTGTTTTTCATACACGTGGACGTTTGAGCCAATCTCAGGTGGCATTATCAGGCCATAAGCACACAGGCACGTATCTGAGCCACACGTGATTAACCTCTGGGCATCGACACATGGAACCGAAAGATGAGGCATATTTCGATACCCAGAAGAACCTAAGCATTTCGGTCGGTGCCATGGAGGAACCGAATTTCGATGCCCAGCCCTAAATATGTTTAGTCAGTATGTGTAGTCAGGAGTCTGTGGTCAGGAGTCTTCAGGAGTCTGAGGTCAGGAGTCTTCAGGAATCTGAGGTCAGGAGTCTGAGGTCAGGAGTCTTCAGGAATCTGAGGTCAGGAGTCTGAGGTCAGGAGTCTTAGGTCAGGAGTCTTCAGCTGTCTGAGGTCAGGGGTCTTCAGGAGTCTGAGGTCAGGAGTCTTCAGGAGTCTGAGGTCAGGAGTCTTCAGGAGTCTGAAGTCAGGAGTCTTAGGTCAGGAGACTTCAGCTGTCTGAGGTCAGGAATCTTCAGGAGTCTGAAGTCAGGAGTCTTCAGGAGTCTGAGGTCAGGAGTCTTCAGGAGTCTGTGGTCAGGAGTCTTCAGGAATCTGAGGTCAGGAGTCTTAGGTCAGGAGTCTTCAGCTGTCTGAGGTCAGGAGTCTTCAGGAGTCTGAAGTCAGGAGTCTTCAGGAGTCTGAAGTCAGGAGTCTTCAGGAGTCTGCGGTCAGGAGTCTGTGGTCAGGAGTCTTCAGGAGTCTGAGGGCAGGAGTCTTCAGGAGTCTGAGGTCAGGAGTCTTCAGGAGTCTGAAGTCAGGAGTCTTCAGGAGTCTGAGGTTAGGAGTCTTCAGGAGTCTGCGGTCAGCAGTTTTCAGGAGTCTTAGGTCAGGAGTCTGTGGTCAGGAGTCTTCAGGAGTCTGAGGTCAGGAATCTTCAGGAGTTTGTGGTCAGGAGTCTGAGGTCAGGAGTCTTCAGGAGTCTGAGGTCAGGAGTCTTCAGGAGTCTGAGGTCAGGAATCTTCAGGAGTCTGTGGTCAGAAGTCTTCAGGAGTCTGTGTTCAGGAGTCTTCAGGAGTCTGAGATCAGGAGTCTTCAGGAGTCTGAGGTCAGGAGTCTTCAGGAGTCTGAGGTCAGGAGTCTTCAGGAGTCTGAGGTC
>JAVJIX010000341.1:100000-127500 GCA_036785185.1 Paratrypauchen microcephalus
GAAGAGAGAGAGGGAGAGAGAGGGAGGGAGAGAGAGAGAGGAAGAAGAGAGAGAGAGGAAGAAGAGAGAGAGAGGAAGAAGAGAGAGGGAGGGAGAAGAGAGAGAGAGAGAGGGAGGAAGAAGAGAGAGAGGGAGAGAGATGGAGGAAGAAAAGAGAGAAAGGGAGGAAGAAGAGAGAGAGGGAGAGAGAAGGAGGAAGAAAAGAGAGAGAGGGAGGAAGAAGAGAGAGAGGGAGAGAGGGAGTGAGAGAAAGAAGAGAGAGGGAGAGGGAGGGTGGAAAGAGCAAAGGGAGAGATGGAAAAAGAGAGATGATAAGTGAGGAGGAAACATGGTCTATTATTAAAGTACAAACTCTCAGGAGAGATGGAAGAGAGAGAGAGATGAGGGAGAGGAAGAAGAGAAAGAGAGGGGGAGGGGAAAGAGAAAGAAAGAGAAAGAGAGGGGGAGGGAATTAGGAAAGTGTGAAGGAAATGACAGAGCAGAAAGAGGGAGAGAGATATTATACATAAAAGAGTAGAAAGAGTGAGAGAATATAGAGAGAGTGAAGAGAGAAAGAGGGAGAGGGGTGGGAGGAAAGATGGAGAGGAGAAGAGGGAAAGAAAAGCAATAAAAATAGAGAAGGAGAAAGGGAAGCAGGGAGGGGACAGAGAGATGGAGAGATGGGGGATGGATAGAGAGATGGATGAGAGATAGATGAAGGGGTGGATGGACAGAGAAATGGAGAGATGGGGAATGGATAGAGGGATGATGGAGGGATGGATGGATAAAGGGATGAGTGGAGAGGTGGTGGATAGCTAGATAGATAGATAGACAGATAGATAGAGATGAGTGGAGAGGGGGTGGATGGATAGATAGATGGATAGAGAGATGGATAGATAGAGGGATGAGTGGAGAGAAGGTGGATGGATAGAGGGATGGATGGATGGATAGATAGATGGATGAAGGGATGGGTGGATGGATGGATGGATAGATGGATGGATAGAGTGATGAGTGGAGAGGGGGATGAGTGGAGAGGGGGTGGATGGATGGAGGGATGAGTGGAGAGGGGAAGATGGAGGGATGGCTGGATAGAGTGATGAGTGGAGAGGGGGATGAGTGGAGAGGGGATGGATGGAGGGATGGCTGGATAGAGGGATGAGTGGAGAGGGGGATGAGTGGAGAGGAGGAGGATGAGTGGAGAGGGGGTAGATGGAGGGATGGCTGGATAGAGGGATGAGTGGAGAGGGGGATGAGTGGAGAGGGGGATGAGTGGAGAGGAGGAGGATGAGTGGAGAGGGGGTAGATGGAGGGATGGCTGGATAGAGGGATGAGTGGAGAGGGGGATGAGTGGAGAGGGGGATGAGTGGAGAGGAGGAGGATGAGTGGAGAGGGGGTAGATGGAGGGATGGCTGGATAGAGGGATGAGTGGAGAGGGGGATGAGTGGAGAGGGGGATGAGTGGAGAGGAGGAGGATGAGTGGAGAGGGGGATGAGTGGAGAGGGGGATGAGTGGAGAGGGGGATGAGTGGAGAGGGGGATGAGTGGAGAGGAGGAGGATGAGTGGAGAGGGGGTGGATGGAGGGATGGCTGGATAGAGGGATGAGTGGAGAGGAGGATGAGTGGAGAGGGGGATGAGTGGAGAGGGGATGGATGGAGGGATGGCTGGATGGAGGGATGAGTGGAGAGGGGGATGAGTGGAGAGGAGGAGGATGAGTGGAGAGGGGGTAGATGGAGGGATGGCTGGATAGAGGGATGAGTGGAGAGGGGGATGAGTGGAGAGGGGGATGAGTGGAGAGGGGATGGATGGAGGGATGGCTGGATGGAGGGATGAGTGGAGAGGGGGATGAGTGGAGAGGAGGAGGATGAGTGGAGAGGGGGTAGATGGAGGGATGGCTGGATAGAGGGATGAGTGGAGAGGGGGATGAGTGGAGAGGAGGAGGATGAGTGGAGAGGGGGATGAGTGGAGAGGGGATGGATGGAGGGATGGCTGGATAGAGGGATGAGTGGAGAGGAGGATGAGTGGAGAGGGGGATGAGTGGAGAGGGGATGGATGGAGGGATGGCTGGATGGAGGGATGAGTGGAGAGGGGGATGAGTGGAGAGGAGGAGGATGAGTGGAGAGGGGGTAGATGGAGGGATGGCTGGATAGAGGGATGAGTGGAGAGGGGGATGAGTGGAGAGGAGGTGGATGAGGGCGAGTCTGCCCCAGAAATCAGTGAAATGGAAAACATAACCTACATTAAAGCGGCACAGACACGTTCACCACGTTTACCGAAGCTTTTACCACCGGAGGAATTCTGGATGGAGGTGGAGCAGTGGTGCAGTGGAGCAGTGGAGCAGTGGAGCGCTCACAGCCACACGGTCACCGGTTCCACTCCCACGATTATTAAGAGTGAAAAAGTGAAATATTGTGTGTTTAAACCTCTACAAACACGTTCTGAAACACACCGGGTTCTTGGATCACAGTTCAGTCTTTCGGGGGTCAGACCGGGGACCTCGTGGCTGTGGGGTGGGGGCTAAGCACTGTGCCACTCACCACGTTGTAGGGGACCTCGTGGCTGTGGGGTGGGGGCTAAGCACTGTGCCACTCACCACATTGTAGTAGGTTTTGCTGATGATGCTGCTGTCGAATCCTTTGGGACTTTTCAGAGCCTTCGGTTTGTCTGAAGATTTATCTGTGAAATAAACACGACACTTTAAGCTTTAGACCTGGTTTAGTCCTGGTTTAGTCCTGGTTTAGTCCTGGTTTAGACCTGGTTTAGTCCTGTTTAGACCTGGTTTAGTCCTGGTTTAGACCTGGTTTAGACCTCAAATAGTCCTGGCCTGGTTTAGTCCTGTTTAGACCTGGTTTAGACCTGGTTTAGTCCTGGTTTAGACCTGGTTTAGCCCTGGTTTAGTCCTGGTTTAGTTCTGGTTTAGACCTGAATTAGACCTGGTTTAGTCCTGGTTTAGTCCTGGTTCAGACCTCAGATAGTCCTGGCCCGGTTTAGTCCTGTTTAGACCTGGTTTAGACCTGGTTTAGACCTCAAATAGTCCTAGCCTGGTTTAGTCCTGGTTTAGTCCTGGTTTAGACCATGTTTAGTCCTGGTTTAGACCATGTTTAGTCCTGGTTTAGTCCTGGTTTAGTCCTGGTTTAGTCCTGGTTTAGACCATGTTTAGTCCTGGTATAGTCCTGGTTTAGTCCTGGTTTAGTCCTGGTTTAGACCATGTTTAGTCCTGGTTTAGTCCTGGTTTAGTCCTGGTTTAGTCCTGGTTTAGACCATGTTTAGTCCTGGTATAGTCCTGGTTTAGTCCTGGTTTAGTCCTGGTTTAGACCATGTTTAGTCCTGGTTTAGACCATGTTTAGTCCTGGTTTAGTCCTGGTTTAGTCCTGGTTTAGTCCTGGTTTAGTCCTGGTTTAGACCTGGTTCAGTCCTGGTTCAGTCCTGGTTCAGTCCTGGTTCAGTCCTGGTTTAGTCCTGGTTTAGTTTTGTATTCTCCAGGGACGGTTTTTCCTGGTGTTTTTGTTTCAGGAAGTGCAGTTGGAGCGTCCGGCTTTTGTTTGTGGAGAGTTTCCTGTTTCCTGAGTCCGACATGAGAAACTTTAAACAATTTAAACAGATTCAGACAAGAGACACTCCGAGAGCGGGCACAGGGGCGGGCACAGGGGCGGGCACAGGGGCGGGTACAGGAGGGGGCACAGGGCGGGTACAGGAGGGGGTACAGGGGTGGGTACAGGAGGGGGTACAGGGGTGGGTACAGGAGGGGGCACAGGGGTGGGTACAGGAGGGGGCACAGGGGCGGGTATACGAGTGGGCACAGGGCGGGTACAGGAGGGGGCACAGGGGTGGGTACAGGAGGGGGCACAGGGGCGGGTATACGAGTGGGCACAGGGCGGGTACAGGAGGGGGCACAGGGGTGGGTACAGGAGGGGGCACAGGGGTGGGTACAGGAGCGGGTACAGGAGGGGGCACAGGGGTGGGCACAGGGGTGGGTACAGGAGCGGGTACAGGAGGGGGTACAGGGGTGGGTACAGGAGCGGGTACAGGAGCGGGTACAGGAGCGGGTACAGGAGCGGGTACAGGAGGGGGCACAGGAGCGGGTACAGGGGTGGCTACAGGAGCGGGCACAGGGGCGGGCACAGGAGCGGGTACAGGAGGGGGTACAGGGGTGGGTACAGGAGCGGGTACAGGGGCGGGTACAGGAGGGGGCACAGGAGCGGGTATAGGAGGGGGCACAGGGGTGGGTACAGGAGCGGGTACAGGGGCGGGTACAGAAGGGGGCACAGGAGCGGGTACAGGAGCGGGTACAGGAGGGGGCACAGAGGCAGGTACAAGGGTGGGCACAGGAGCGGGCACAGAGGGCAGCACTGAGCCCTCCACACTCGTCTGTGGAAGTGTTCAGATCCAAATGAAGCTCACTGAGGCTAGCCGCGGCTAATCTCGGTTCTACATTTGGAAATCCAAGTGCGTATCATAGCAACCAAAGAGCCAATCAGGAGTGAGTTTGTTGAAAGTACACGCCCCTTCTTGGGACTCTGTAAATGTTTAGTATTTCATTACAGGGCAAAACTGAACCAAACCAAGTGTTCTAAAGCCAAACTGAACCGGAGAGTGAAATACTGCGGAACCTTTACAGAACCCTTTACGTTATCGTACGTAGAGAAACGGACTCACCTGCTTTGAGTTCTCGGACGTAGTTACTGGGGAACCAGCCGGTCCTGCCGTTCAGAGAACCCTCCCACCAGCCGCCCTCCTCCTGCCGGCTCACGCTGATGATGTCACCTTTGGAGAACGACAGCTCGTCCTCATTGGTCTGTTCGAACGCAAACCGCGCCTTCACCAGCAGCTGGCCACGCCCACTGCCCTCCGACATGTCCTGAAACACCAGCGGCAGAGTGGTTAGCCCTCCTACTTTTAGTCCTGGTTTAGTCCTGGTTTAGTCTTGAAGGAGGTTGCGAGTTGGTCAGGAAGTTGCGGGTTGGTCAGGAGGTTGGTCAGGAAGTTGGTCAGGAAGTTGCGGGTTGGTCAGGAGGTTGCGCGTTGGTCAGGAGGTTGTTCAGGAGGTTGCGCGTTGGTCAGGAAGTTGGTCAGGAGGTTGGGGGTTGGTCAGGAGGTTGGTCAGGAGGTTGGGGGTTGGTCAGGAAGTTGGTCAGGAGGTTGCAGGTTGGTGAGGACGTTGCGTGTTGGTCAGGAAGTTGCGGGTTGGTCAGGAGGTTGGTCAGGAGGATGCGCGTTGGTCAGGAGGTTGGTGAGGAGGTTGCGGGTTGGTCAGGAGGTTGTGGGTTGGTCAGGAGGTTGGTTAGGAGGTTGCGGGTTGGTGAGGACGTTGCGGGTTGGTCAGGAGGTTGTGGGTTGGTCAGGAGGTTGGTCAGGAGGTTGGTCAGGAGGTTGCGGGTTGGTGAGGACGTTGCGGGTTGGTCAGGAGGTTGTGGGTTGGTCAGGAGGTTGGTGAGGAGGCTGCGGGTTGGTCAGGAGGTTGGTCAGGAGGTTGGTGAGGAGGTTGCGGGTTGGTCAGGAAGTTGGTCAGGAGGTTGGTCAGGAAGTTGGTCAGGAAGTTGCGGGTTGGTCAGGAGGTTGGTCAAGAGGTTGGTCAGGAGGTTGCGGGTTGGTGAGGACGTTGCGGGTTGGTCAGGAGGTTGGTCAGGAGGTTGCGGGTTGGTGAGGACGTTGCGGGTTGGTCAGGAGGTTGTGGGTTGGTCAGTAGGTTGGTGAGGAGGTTGCAGGTTGGTGAGGACGTTGTGGGTTGGTCAGGAGGTTGGTCAGGAGGTTGCAGGTTGGTGAGGACGTTGCGGGTTGGTCAGGACGTTGCGGGTTGGTCAGGAGGTTGCGGGTTGGTCAGGAGGTTGGTCACGAGGTTGGTGAGGAGGTTGCAGGTTGGTGAGCACGTTGCGCGTTGGTCAGGACCTTGGTCAGGAGGTTGCAGGTTGGTCAGGGGGTTGCGGGTTGGTCAGGAGGTTGGTCAGGAGGTTGCGGGTTGGTGAGGATGTTGCGGGTTGGTCAGGAGGTTGCGGGTTGGTCAGGACGTTGGTCAGGAGGTTGGTCACGAGGTTGCAGGTTGGTCAGGACGTTGGTCAGGAGGTTGCGCGTTGGTCAAGAGGTTGCAGGTTGGTCAGGAGGTTGGTCAGGAGGTTGCAGGTTGGTCAGGACGTTGGTCAGAAGGTTGCGGGTTGGTCAGGAGGTTGGTCAGGAGGTTGCGGGTTGGTGAGGATGTTGCGGGTTGGTCAGGAGGTTGGTCAGGAGGTTGGTCAGGAGGTTGCGGGTTGGTGAGGATGTTGTGGGTTGGTCAGGAGGTTGCGCGTTGGTCAGGAGGTTGGTCAGGAGGGTGGTCAGGAGGTTGCGGGTTGGATTCTCACCAGGCTGCGGTACTGTGGCAGCAGGAGTTTGGAGGATCTGGCCTGAGTGTTGATGGAATCAAAAGACTTGATTCTCAGAGCGGACGATCGAGGGACGCACACATCGTCAGCGGGTCCCGGTTCTGAAAAACACAACGACAAACGATTTTATACGAAGATTTATTGTCTGAGAATCAGGAAGTGCACTGTTAACATGCTAGTTGTTGTTCTGAAACCTGTGAAAATGCTCAGAATACAGAAGGGAAGTGAGGAAGAACTCTGGACCACTGCAAACTGTGTAAAGCTCCACTGTGGAACTTTTTGGATGGGGGGGTCCATCACCTGCTTGTTTCTATGGATACGTCACTGCTCTGCCTGGAATGCTCCACAGTGTGACTTTAAACCGCTCTACTTTACATTTATTCAATCACAGGTGGTTTTAGAGCTCAGAAAACAGACACGACTCTCCACAGATCTGATCTGAAACTTGGTCTGGTTTGGTCTCCATGGAGATGGAAAGGTTTAATGCCGTACTGTCATATTTTAAATCACTTCTTCAAACTCATTTTTATCGGTTTTAGTTTGATTTTATTCTTTATTTATTCCCTATTTTAGACCTGGTTTAGACCTGGTTTAGTCCTGGTTTAGACCTGGTTTAGTTCTGGTTTAGTCCTGGTTTAGTCCTGGTTTAGTCCTGGTTTAGTTCTGGTTAAGTCCTGGTTAAGTCCTGGTTTAGTCCTGGTTTAGTCCTGGTTTAGTCCTGGTTTAGACCTGGATTAGTTCTGGTTAAGTCCTGGTTTAGTCCTGGTTCAGACCTGGTTTAGTCCTGGTTTAGTCCTGGTTTAGCCCTGGTTTAGTCCTGGTTTAGTTCTGGTTTAGTTCTGGTTTAGTCCTGGTTTAGTCCTGGTTTAGTCCTGGTTTAGTTCTGGTTTAGTCCTGGTTTAGTCCTGGTTTAGTCCTGGTTTAGTCCTGGTTTAGTTCTGGTTTAGTTCTGGTTTAGTCCTGGTTTAGTCCTGGTTTAGTTCTGGTTTAGTCCTGGTTTAGTCCTGGTTTAGTTCTGGTTTAGTCCTGGTTTGGTCCTGGTTTAGTCCTGGTTTAGTCCTGGTTTAGTCCTGGTTTAGTCCTGGTTTAGTCCTGGTTTAGTCCTTACATTAGACCAGGTACAGGAGGTTCTGACTGTGAGCGGAGTCGACTCTCCACAGATCTGACCTGGAACTCAGTCTGGTTTGGTCTCCATGGAGATAGAAAGGTTTAATGCCACACTGTGAAACATTCCAGACAAAGCGATAACATCTCCATGTAGACAAGCGTTAGACGGACCCTCCACCAGAAAAGTTCCACAGTGCAGCTTTAACATGGGCGAGTTCTGTTTCTTCACGTTTTTAAAGAGACTTTAAACAGATTTACTGTGTTAGTCATTTTTGTGTTTCATATGTAAAAAAATAAATGTAAAACTAAAGAAAGTCTCCTGTGAGTTTTTGGCACAAACACGTTCAGAACACAGAGTGAAAATGTGAAGGAGAAAGAATCCTGTCCAGAAAGAGTGGGAAGAGAGAAGAGAGGGAGGAGAGAGGGAGAGAGGGAGAGAGGAGAGAGGGAGAGAGGAGAGAGGGAGGAGAGAGGGAGAGAGGGAGAGAGGGAGGGAGGAGAGAGGGAGGAGAGAGGGAGGAGAGAGGGAGGAGAGAGGGAGAGAGGAGAGAGGGAGGGAGAGAGGGAGGGAAGAGAGAAGAGAGGGAGAGAGGGAGGAGAGAGGGAGAGAGAGGGAGAGAGGGAGAGAGAGAAGGAGAGAGGGAGGAGAGGGAGGAGAGAGGGAGGAGAGAGGGAGAGAGGGAGAGAGGGAGAGAGGGAGGAGAGAGGGAGAGAGGGAGGGAGGGAGAGAGGGAGAGAGGAGAGAGGGAGGAGAGAGGGAGAGAGGGAGAGAGGGAGGGAGAGAGGAGAGAGGGAGGAGAGAGGGAGGAGAGAGGAGAGAGGGAGAGAGGGAGAGAGGAGAGAGGGAGGAGAGAGGGAGAGAGGGAGAGAGGGAGGGAGAGAGGAGAGAGGGAGGAGAGAGGGAGAGAGGAGAGAGGGAGAGAGGGAGGAGAGAGGGAGAGAGGGAGAGAGGGAGGGAGAGAGGAGAGAGGGAGGAGAGAGGAGAGAGGGAGAGAGGGAGGAGAGAGGGAGAGAGGGAGGAGAGAGGAGAGAGGGAGAGAGGGAGGAGAGAGGGAGGGAAGAGAGAGGGAGGAGAGAGGGAGGAGAGAGGGAGAGAAGGAGGGAGAGAGGGAGAGAAGGAGGAGAGAGAGAGAGAGGGAGAGAGAGAGGAGAGAGGGAGAGAGGGAGGAGAGAGGGAGGAGAGAGGGAGAGAGGGAGAAGAGAGAAGAGAGAGGGAGGAGAGAGGGAGAGAGGGAGGAGAGAGGGAGAGAGGAGAGAGGGAGGAGAGAGGGAGAGAGGGAGGGAGAGAGAGGGAGAGAGAGAGGGAGGGAGAGAGGGAGGGAGAGAGGGAGAGAGAGAGGGAGGAGAGAGGGAGGAAAGAGGGAGAGAGGGAGGAGAGAGGGAGGAGAGAGGGAGGAAAGAGAGAAGAGAGGGAGAAGAGAGAGAAGGTGGGAGAGAGGGAGGGAGAAGAGAGGGAGGAGAGAGGGAGAGAGGGAGAGAGGGAGGGAGGAGAGAGGGAGAGAGGGAGAGAGGGAGAGAAGGAGGAGAGAGGGAGGAGAGAGAGGGAGGGAGGAGAGAGGGAGAGAGGGAGGGAGAGAGGGAGAGAAGGAGGAGAGAGGGAGGAGAGAGAGGGAGAGGGAAAGAGGGAGGGAGAAGAGAGGGAGGGAGAAGAGAGAGGGAGGAAGAGAGGGAGAAAGGGAGGGAGAGGGAGGGAGAAGAGAGAGAGGGAGAGAGGGAGAGAGGAGAGAGGGAGGAAAGAGAGAAGAGAGGGAGAAGAGAGAGAAGGAGGGAGAGAGGGAGAAGAGAGGGAGAGAGAGAGAGAGAGAGGGAGGGAGGAGAGAGGGAGAAAGAGAGAGAGAGAAGGAGGGAGAGAGGGAGGGAGAGAGGGAGAAAGGGAGGGAGAGAGAGGGAGGGAGAAGAGAGGGAGGAGAGAGAGAGGGAGAGAAGGAGGGAGAGAGGGAGGAGACAGAGAGAGAGAAGGAGGGAGAGAGAGGGAGGAGAGAGCAAGAAATGCAAGAACGAGAGAGGAGAGGAGGAGATGACAAGATGAACAGAGGAGAGAGAAAGAGAGAGAGGGAGGGAGAAGGGGGGAGAAGGGAGAGAGAGGGAGAGATGGAGGAGAGAGAGAGGGAGAGAGAGAGACAGAGGGAGATGGAAAGGAGAGAGGGAGAGGGTGGGTAGAGGAGAGAGAGAGGGAATGCAAGAGAGAGAGGAGGAGGAGGAAGAGTGTGTGTGGGGGGTGTAGGATGGAAAAGGAGAGGGAGGGTGAGAGAGAGAGAGAGGGTGGTGAAATCGCAGAGTGGACAGGAAGAAGGGATAAAGAGAGGGGGAGTGGGAGGGAGAGAAAATGAATGACAGGTGACAGATGGAGAGGGAGGAAAAGAGGGGAGAGAGAGAATGGCAGGATGGACAGAGGAGAGAGACAGAGAAAAGAGAGAGAGATTGAGGAGGAGGAAGCAGAGAGAGGGAAAGAACGACCGGATGGACTTATAGGAAGAGGGAGAAAATGAGGGGAGAGGTCTGGAGATAGAGAAAGAGGAGAGAGAGAATGACAGGTGATGGACAGAAAAAGAGAGAGAAAGAGGAGAGAAAGAGAGAGAGGAGAGGAGGAGATGACAAGATGAACAGAGGAGAGAGAGAGAGAGAAGAGGGAGAGGGAGGAAGAAGAGAGAGGGAGAAAGAAGAGAGAGGAGAGGAGGAGATGACAAGGTGAACAGAGGATGAGGAGGAGGAGAGAGAGAAAAGAAAGAATGACAGGTGGTAGATGGAGAGAGAGAGAGGAAAAGAGCAGAGAAGAAGGAAAAGAGAGAGAGGAGGAGATGACAGGATGGACGGAGGAGGAGGACAGTTTGACTCTTGTATTTCCTCGGGGTTCTGACTGAAGCAAATCCACAAACTCAGACTCAGCGGAAAAATAAGACTTAAAAAGACACGAGTTCAGTATGAACAGTAGAGGTCCAGAGTTCCTCTTCTCTTCTGAGTTCTTCTTCTCTTCTGAGTTCTTCCTCTGAGTTCTTCCTCTCTTCTCTTGAGTTCCTCCTCTCTTCTGAGTTCCTCCTCTCTCCTGAGTTCCTCCTCTCTTCTGAGTTCCTCCTCTCTCCTGAGTTCCTCCTCTCTTCAGAGTTCCTCCTCTCTTCTGAGTTCCTCCTCTCTCCTGAGTTCCTCCTCTCTTCTGAGTTCTTCCTCTCTTCTGAGTTCCTCCTCTCTTCTGAGTTCCTCCTCTCTCCTGAGTTCCTCCTCTCTTCTGAGTTCCTCCTCTCTCCTGAGTTCCTCCTCTCTTCTGAGTTCCTCCTCTCTTCTGAGTTCCTCCTCTCTTCTGAGTTCCTCCTCTCTCCTGAGTTCCTCCTCTCTTCAGAGTTCCTCCTCTCTTCTGAGTTCCTCCTCTCTTCTGAGTTCCTCCTCTCTCCTGAGTTCCTCCTCTCTTCTGAGTTCCTCCTCTCTTCTGAGTTCCTCCTCTCTTCTGAGTTCCTCCTCTCTTCAGAGTTCCTCCTCTCTCCTGAGTTCCTCCTCTCTTCTGAGTTCCTCCTCTCTTCAGAGTTCCTCCTCTCTTCTGAGTTCCTCCTCTCTTCAGAGTTCCTCCTCTCTTCTGAGTTCCTCCTCTCTTCTGAGTTCCTCCTCTCTTCTGAGTTCCTCCTCTCTCCTGAGTTCCTCCTCTCTTCTGAGTTCCTCCTCTCTTCTGAGTTCCTCCTCTCTTCAGAGTTCCTCCTCTCTTCTGAGTTCCTCCTCTCTCCTGAGTTCCTCCTCTCTTCTGAGTTCCTCCTCTCTTCTGAGTTCCTCCTCTCTTCAGAGTTCCTCCTCTCTTCTGAGTTCCTCCTCTCTCCTGAGTTCCTCCTCTCTTCTGAGTTCCTCCTCTCTTCTGAGTTCCTCCTCTCTTCTGAGTTCCTCCTCTCTCCTGAGTTCCTCCTCTCTTCTGAGTTCCTCCTCTCTCCTGAGTTCCTCCTCTCTCCTGAGTTCCTCCTCTCTTCAGAGTTCCTCCTCTCTCCTGAGTTCCTCCTCTCTTCAGAGTTCCTCCTCTCTTCAGAGTTCCTCCTCTCTTCAGAGTTCAGAACCTCCTCATTATTCACGTGATGGGTTCAGAAGAGCTTTTCACGACTCTTAGACACCAGACTTTTGGACTGAATGTGTTGGAGCCCACAGAATCCAACATCTCAGTGGAAAACAAGTCCTTCAAAAAACAAGTCCTTCAAAAAAACAAGTCCTTCAAAGCTTTGTCACCACTCCAGGTTCTCCAGGTTTTCACTGAATTCGCACTTTTATCGTATTATTTTTACCTCTTTAATTTTTCAGGTAAACACCACAAAAGTACAGGACCTCAAACACAAACACGAGAGCTGGAGATCAGCTTCAGGTCAGGAGAACGCTGCAGTGTTAGAACCAAAGCCTGGACGTATCTGCACACCACCACGTTCCAAACAGGAAGTGTTCATGGGCGTGACTGGGCTCCATGGACTCTGGCTCCTCACTCTGACCTTCAGATGTTGGTCTGAACCTCCTCCACATGATCCTGGGGTTTGGACTTCAACAGTTTGTCTATAAATTAAATCCTAAATTCCTAAAGTGGAAGTGGAACGCGGCGGGCGACATCACACTTCAGTTTCATCCAGTTTTATTTGATAAGATCAAGAACGTCCTTCAACCGTCAGTGTAAGGCACCGTTCAGCTGTGTTCAGGAACGTATCCTGAAATAACGATGTCCATGATACACCATATGTCCACAGAGTGTAACTATCAGCTCTCCGTGGAATCTTCTCCGTGGACGCTTCTCCGTGGAATCTTCTCCGTGGAATCTTCTCCGTGGAATCTTCTCCGTGGACGCTTCTCCGTGGAATCTTCTCCGTGGACGCTTCTCCGTGGACGCTTCTCCGTGGACGCTTCTCCGTGGAATCTTCTCCGTGGACGCTTCTCCGTGGAATCTTCTCCGTGGAATCTTCTCCGTGGAATCTTCTCCGTGGAATCTTCTCCGTGGACGCTTCTCCGTGGACGCTTCTCCGTGGAATCTTCTCCGTGGACGCTTCTCCGTGGAATCTTCTCCGTGGAATCTTCTCCTTGGACGCTTCTCCGTGGAATCTTCCCCGTGGACGCTTCTCCGTGGAATCTTCTCCGTGGAATCTTCTCCGTGGACGCTTCTCCGTGGACGCTTCTCCGTGGACGCTTCTCCGTGGACGCTTCTCCGTGGAATCTTCTCCGTGGACGCTTCTCCGTGGAATCTTCTCCGTGGAATCTTCTCCGTGGACGCTTCTCCGTGGACGCTTCTCTGTGGAATCTTGGAAGTCCAAAGCCCAGGGTCATGTGGAGGAGGTTCAGACCAACGTCATAAGGTCAGAGGGAGGGGCCTGATGCAGAGGGAGGGGCCTGATGCAGAGGGAGGGGCCTGACGCAGAGGGCGGGGCCTGGTGCAGAGGGAGGGGCCACGCTTTGACACACAAAACGAGCTGGAGCCAGAGTCCATGGAGCCCAGTCACGCCCATGAACACTTCCCGTTTGGAGCTGCAGACTCTTGGCCCGCCTCGTATTCTCTCTGTACTGAATTATGGATTAGAGCAGAGAGCTGATCAAACGAGTGTTTAAAAACGCAGTGGAGCTTTGCGCGTGGCGCTCGCAGACGTAGGACAGCGGGGGGCAGTGTCGTACCTTCTGTGGCCTTGTTGAGAGCGACCAAACAGCCGAGGACTCTGGGAAAGTTCAGCAGGAGGTCACTGGGGTCGAAGGGCTGCAACACAAAGAGAAAAAAAACTGCTGTTTACATATTTATAACGTCTGAGTAAAGAGCGCCCCCTGCAGTCAGGACAGGAGCAGAGTGTGGAGTCTGGGGTCTGGAGTCTGGGGTCTGGAGTCTGGGGTCTGGAATCTGGGGTCTGGGGTCTGGGGTCTGGAGTCTGGGGTCTGGAGTCTGGGGTCTGGGGTCTGGGGTCTGGGGTCTGGGGTCTGGAGTCTGGGGTCTGAGTCTGGGTCTGGGGTCTGAGTCTGGAGTCTGGGGTCTGAGTCTGGGGTCTGAGTCTGGGTCTGGGGTCTGAGTCTGGGGTCTGGGGTCTGAGTCTGGGGTCTGGGGTCTGAGTCTGGGTCTGGGGTCTGAGTCTGGAGTCTGGGGTCTGAGTCTGGGGTCTGGGGTCTGAGTCTGGGGTCTGAGTCTGGAGTCTGGGGTCTGAGTCTGGGGTCTGAGTCTGGGTCTGGAGTCTGGGGTCTGAGTCTGGGGTCTGGGGTCTGAGTCTGGGGTCTGAGTCTGGGGTCTGGGGTCTGAGTCTGGAGTCTGGGGTCTGAGTCTGGGGTCTGGGGTCTGAGTCTGGAGTCTGAGTCTGGGGTCTGGGGTCTGAGTCTGGAGTCTGGGGTCTGAGTCTGGGGTCTGAGTCTGAGTCTGGGGTCTGAGTCTGGGGTCTGAGTCTGGAGTCTGGGGTCTGAGTCTGAGTCTGGAGTCTGAGTCTGGGGTCTGGGGTCTGAGTCTGGAGTCTGAGTCTGGGGTCTGGGGTCTGTGTCTGGGGGCTGGAGTGTGGAGTCTGGGGTCTGGAGTCTGGAGTCTGGAGTCTGGGGTCTGGGGTCTGGGGTCTGGGGTCTGGAGTCTGGAGTCTGGGGTCTGGGGTCTGGAGTCTGGAGTCTGGAGTCTGGGGTCTGGAGTCTGGAGTCTGGGGTCTGGGGTCTGGAGTCTGGGGTCTGGGGTCTGGGGTCTGGAGTCTGGAGTCTGGAGTCTGGGGTCTGGGGTCTGGAGTCTGGAGTCTGGAGTGTGGAGTGTGGAGTCTGGGGTCTGGAGTCTGGAGTCTGGAGAGTGGGGTCTGGGGTCTGGAGTGTGGGGTCTGGGGTCTGGGGTCTGGAGTGTGGGGTCTGGGGTCTGGAGTGTGGGGTCTGGAGTGTGGGGTCTGGGGTCTGGAGTGTGGGGTCTGGGGTCTGGAGTGTGGGGTCTGGAGTGTGGGGTCTGGGGTCTGGGGTCTGGAGTGTGGGGTCTGGGGTCTGGAGTCTGGAGTCTGGGGTCTGGAGTGTGGAGTCTGGGGTCTGGAGTCTGGAGTCTGGGGTCTGAGTCTGGGGTCTGGGTCTGGGGTCTGAGTCTGGGGTCTGAGGTCTGAGTCTGGGGTCTGAGGTCTGAGTCTGGGGTCTGAGTCTGAGTCTGGGGTCTGAGTCTGGGGTCTGGGTCTGAGGTCTGAGTCTGGGGTCTGAGTCTGGGGTCTGAGTCTGGGGTCTGAGTCTGGGGTCTGAGTCTGGGGTCTGAGGTCTGAGTCTGGGGTCTGAGGTCTGAGTCTGGGGTCTGAGTCTGGGGTCTGAGTCTGGGGTCTGAGGTCTGAGTCTGGGGTCTGAGTCTGGGGTCTGAGTCTGGGTCTGGGGTCTGGGGTCTGAGTCTGGGGTCTGAGTCTGGGGTCTGAGTCTGGGGTCTGAGTCTGAGTCTGGGGTCTGAGTCTGAGTCTGGGGTCTGAGTCTGGAGTCTGAGTCTGGGGTCTGAGTCTGGGGTCTGGGGTCTGAGTCTGGGGTCTGAGTCTGGGGTCTGAGTCTGAGTCTGGGGTCTGAGTCTGAGTCTGGGGTCTGAGTCTGGGGTCTGAGTCTGGGGTCTGAGTCTGGGGTCTGGGGTCTGAGTCTGAGTCTGGGGTCTGAGTCTGGGGTCTGAGTCTGGGGTCTGGGGTCTGAGTCTGGGGTCTGAGTCTGAGTCTGGGGTCTGAGTCTGGGGTCTGAGTCTGGGGTCTGAGTCTGGGGTCTGAGTCTGGGGTCTGAGTCTGGGGTCTGAGTCTGGGGTCTGAGTCTGGGGTCTGGGGTCTGAGTCTGGGGTCTGAGTCTGGGGTCTGAGTCTGAGTCTGAGTCTGGGGTCTGAGTCTGGGGTCTGAGTCTGGGGTCTGAGTCTGGGGTCTGGGTCTGAGGTCTGAGTCTGAGGTCTGAGTCTGGGGTCTGAGTCTGGGGTCTGAGTCTGGGGTCTGAGTCTGGGGTCTGGGGTCTGAGTCTGGGGTCTGAGGTCTGAGTCTGGGGTCTGAGTCTGAGTCTGGGGTCTGAGGTCTGAGTCTGGGGTCTGGGGTCTGGGGTCTGAGTCTGGGGTCTGGAGTGTGGTGTCTGGGGTCTGGGGTCTGAGTCTGGGGTCTGTGGTCTGGAGTTTGGGGTCTGGGGTCTGGAGTGTGGGGTCTGGGGTCTGGGGTCTGGAGTGTGGGGTCTGGGGTCTGGAGTCTGGGGTCTGGAGTCTGGAGTCTGGGGTCTGGAGTGTGGGGTCTGGGGTCTGGGGTCTGGAGTGTGGGGTCTGGGGTCTGGAGTGTGGGGTCTGGAGTGTGGGGTCTGGGGTCTGGAGTGTGGGGTCTGGGGTCTGGAGTGTGGGGTCTGGGGTCTGGGGTCTGGAGTCTGGAGTCTGGGGTCTGGAGTGTGGAGTCTGGGGTCTGGAGTCTGGAGTCTGGGGTCTGGAGTGTGGGGTCTGGGGTCTGGGGTCTGGAGTGTGGGGTCTGGGGTCTGGAGTCTGGGGTCTGGAGTCTGGAGTCTGGAGTCTGGGGTCTGGAGTCTGGAGTCTGGAGTCTGGGGTCTGGAGTCTGGGGTCTGGGGTCTGGGGTCTGGAGTCTGGGGTCTGGGGTCTGGAGTGTGGGGTCTGGGGTCTGGGGTCTGAGTCTGGAGTCTGAGTCTGGGGTCTGGGGTCTGGGGTCTGAGTCTGGGGTCTGGAGTCTGGAGTCTGGGGTCTGGGGTCTGGGGTCTGAGGTCTGAGTCTGGGGTCTGAGTCTGGGGCCTGAGTCTGGGGTCTGAGTCTGGGTCTGGAGTCTGAGTCTGGGTCTGGGGTCTGAGTCTGGGTCTGGGGTCTGAGTCTGGGGTCTGGGTCTGGAGTCTGAGTCTGGGTCTGGGGTCTGAGTCTGGGGTCTGGGGTCTGGGGTCTGAGTCTGGGGTCTGAGTCTGGGGTCTGGGGTCTGAGTCTGGGGTCTGAGTCTGGGGTCTGAGGTCTGAGTCTGGGGTCTGAGTCTGGGTCTGGGGTCTGAGTCTGGGGTCTGAGTCTGAGTCTGGGGTCTGAGTCTGGGGTCTGAGTCTGGGGTCTGAGTCTGGGTCTGGGGTCTGAGTCTGGGGTCTGGAGTGTGGGGTCTGGGGTCTGGGGTCTGGAGTCTGGGGTCTGGAGTCTGGGGTCTGGGGTCTGGAGTCTGGGGTCTGGGGTCTGGAGTGTGGAGTCTGGGGTCTGGAGTCTGGGGTCTGGGGTCTGGAGTCTGGGGTCTGGAGTGTGGAGTCTGGGGTCTGGAGTCTGGAGTCTGGAGTGTGGGGTCTGGGGTCTGGGGTCTGGAGTCTGGGGTCTGGAGTCTGGGGTCTGGGGTCTGGGGTCTGGAGTCTGGGGTCTGGAATCTGGGGTCTGGGGTCTGGAGTGTGGAGTCTGGGGTCTGGAGTCTGGAGTCTGGGGTCTGGAGTCTGGAGTCTGGAGTCTGGGGTGTGGGGTTTGGGGTCTGGAGTGTGGGGTCTGGGGTCTGAGGTCTGAGTCTGGGGTCTGGGGTCTGGGTCTGAGGTCTGAGTCTGGGGTCTGAGTCTGGGGTCTGAGGTCTGAGTCTGAGGTCTGAGTCTGGGGTCTGGGTCTGAGGTCTGAGTCTGGGGTCTGAGTCTGGGGTCTGAGTCTGGGGTCTGAGTCTGGGGTCTGAGGTCTGAGGTCTGAGTCTGGGGTCTGGGTCTGAGGTCTGAGTCTGGGGTCTGAGTCTGGGGTCTGAGTGTGGGGTCTGGGGTCTGAGTCTGGAGTCTGGGGTCTGAGTCTGGGGTCTGGGGTCTGAGTCTGGGTCTGGGGTCTGAGTCTGGAGTCTGGGGTCTGAGTCTGGGGTCTGGGGTCTGAGTCTGGGGTCTGGAGTGTGGAGTCTGGGGTCTGGAGTCTGGAGTCTGGAGTGTGGGGTCTGGGGTCTGGGGTCTGGAGTCTGGGGTCTGGGTCTGGGGTCTGGGTCTGGGGTCTGAGTCTGGGGTCTGAGTCTGAGTCTGGGGTCGGGGTCTGGGGTCTGGGGTCTGAGTCTGGGGTCTGGAGTGTGGAGTCTGGGGTCTGGAGTCTGGAGTCTGGGGTCTGGAGTGTGGGGTCTGGGGTCTGGGGTCTGGAGTCTGGGAGTCTGGGGTCTGGAGTGTGGAGTCTGGGGTCTGGAGTCTGGAGTCTGGGGTCTGGGGTCTGGGGTCTGAGTCTGGGGTCTGAGTCTGGGGTCTGAGTCTGGGGTCTGAGTCTGGAGTCTGTGTCTGGGGTCTGAGTCTGGGGTCTGGGGTCTGAGTCTGGGGTCTGGAGTCTGGGGTCTGGGGTCTGGAGCGTGGGGTCTGGGGTCTGGGGTCTGGGGTCTGGGGTCTGAGTCTGGGTCTGGGGTCTGAGTCTGGGGTCTGGGTCTGGAGTCTGGGGTCTGGGGTCTGGAGTCTGGGGTCTGGGGTCTGGGGTCTGGAGTCTGGGGTCTGGAGTGTGGAGTCTGGAGTCTGGGGTCTGGGGTCTGGAGTCTGGAGTCTGGGGTCTGGGGTCTGGGGTCTGGAGTCTGGGGTCTGGGGTCTGGGGTCTGGAGTCTGGGGTCTGGGGTCTGGGGTCTGGGGTCTGGAGTGTGGAGTGTGGAGCAGGATTATCCCTCAGTCTGAGCCCCTTTAATCCTCCACACACTTCAGAAAAAACAAACTCACGCCACAACTGAAAATCACGACGACGTTTAGACCAAACAACAGTTCAGTTTGTAACTATGGTTCTATGAGTCAGTCTAAACCCGGTCTAAATCAGGTCTAAACAAGGTCTAAACAAGGTCTAAACAAGGTCTAAACCAGGTCTAAACTAGGACTAAACTAAACCAGGTCTAAACAAGGTTTAAACAAGGTCTAAACCAGGTCTAACCCAGATCTAAACCGGGTCTAAACCAGGTCTACACCAAGATTAAAGTAAACCAAGTCTAAACCAGGTCTAACCCAGATCTAAACCAGGGCTACACCACAGTCATTTCCCAATTCAGAGTGCACGGTTCGGAGTGTGGTCTCAGCCTGCAGTCGAGGCGGTGCATACTCGCTCAGCCCTGAGTGCAGTCCGGGGATCACATGGGCGTCTGCGAAATGGAACAGGTCCCGCCTCAGCTCAATGAGCCGGTGCTCTGCTCCTTGTTCTATTACTACTAGTAATACTTGGAATTGGGACATGGCGACACTGTAGAATATCCAGCATTACAACAGCAAAGGAAATATAGAAGTGTAAGGGGAAACATGTGAACGGTAATACAGGTGCCGTGAACTATGCCGTTACGGCGACCGTCACACATGAAGAGTTTCATGTAGCATAGTTGTAGGTGAGGTGAACCAGTACGTATATTTTATAGTGAAGTCACAACTGTCACATGTGGATGTTGCTGGCGAGTCGGTCTTTGTAGTCATATATCCTGCCGCGCTGTGCATGCTGGGGCTTTTGAGTGTGCGAAGCGTGCATGTTTGCGCGCTTGCTCCATGCCCCGATTTCCATGGAAACGACAGCGGTGTTCGAGCCGCGTCTTGACTGTGCAGGAGACAAAAACGAAATGGGACAGCGGTTGTCGCGCCGGATGTGACGCACATCCCCCTCCAAGCACACTCCAAACCGCGCACACGGCTCAGGTCTAAATCAGGTCTAAACTAGGACTAAACTAAACCAGGACAGAGGGTAGGACAGGACAGGGGACAGAGAACAGAGGACACAGGACAGAGGACAGAGGACACAGGACAGAGCACACAGGACAGAGGGTAGGACAGGACAGGGGACAGAGAACAGAGGACACAGGACAGAGGATGGAGGACACAGGAGAGAGGACACAGGACAGAGGACACAGGACATAGGACACAAGACAGAGGACACAGGACAGAGGACAGAGGACACAGGACAGAGGACACAAGACAGAGGACAGAGGACACAAGACAGAGGACAGAGGACAAAGGACAGAGGACACAGGACAGAGGACAGAGGACACAGGACAGAGGACACAGGACAGAGGACACAAGACAGAGGACATAAGACAGAGGACAGAGGACACAGGACAGAGGACACAGGACAGAGGACACAAGACAGAGGACACAAGACAGAGGACAGAGGACACAGGACAGAGGACACAGGACAGAGGACACAAGACAGAGGACACAAGACAGAGGACAGAGGACACAGGACAGAGGACACAGGACAGAGGACACAGAACAGAGGACACAAGACAGAGGACAGAGGACACAGGACAGAGGACACAGGACAGAGCACACAAGACAGAGGACACAAGACACAGGACAGAGCACACAAGACAGAGGACACAAGACAGAGGACACAGGACAGAGGACACAAGACACAGGACAGAGGACACAGGACAGAGGACACAGGACAGAGGACACAGGACAGAGGACACAAGACAGAGGACAGAGGACACAGGACAGAGGACACAGGACAGAGCACACAAGACAGAGGACACAAGACACAGGACAGAGCACACAAGACAGAGGACACAAGACAGAGGACAGAGGACACAGGACAGAGGACACAAGACACAGGACAGAGGACACAGGACAGAGGACACAGGACAGAGGACACAGGACAGAGGACAGGACAGAGGACACAGGACAGAGGACACAGGACAGAGGACACAAGACAGAGGACACAAGACAGAGGACAGAGGACACAGGACAGAGGACACAGGACAGAGGACACAAGACAGAGGACACAAGACACAGGACAGAGGACACAGGACAGAGGACACAAGACAGAGGACACAGACAGAGGACACAGGACAGGGGACACAGGACAGGGGACAGGTCTGGAGCTGAGCCAAAAGCAAAAATAACACCAGAAAATGTGTTTTTAAATCTGTCCAGGAGTGTCCACATCTGAGACACACGGGGAGGAACCAGCCCTTTTTTATTTAGTCCAGGTTTAGTCCTGGTTTAGTCCTGGTTTAGTCCTGGGTTAGTCCTGGTTTAGTCCTGGTTTAGTCCTGGTTTAGTCCTGGTTTAGTCCTGGGTTAGTCCGGGTTTAGTCCTGGTTTAGTCCTGGTTTAGTCCTGGTTTAGTCCTGGTTTAGTCCTGGTTTTGCTCCTCGTCTGGTGTCAGTCTCTTTCTCTCAGAGCATTACATCATCGGCTGAGGCTCCGCCCACAGAGACAGACCATAATATTCAGGTTTAATCAGACAGAGCGTCTGGCTGGGCCCCGGCCAAAAGACCTCTGCAGACTCACCGAGGAAAGGGTTTGAGTCCAGGTTCAGTCCTGCTTTAGTCCAGGTTTAGTCCGGGTTTAGTCTCTGCTTTAGTCCTACTTTATTCCTGCTTTATTCCTGCTTTAGTCCGGGTTTAGTCCAGGTTTATTCCTGCTTTAGTCCGGGTTTAGTCCAGGTTTATTCCTGCTTTAGTCCGGGTTTAGTCCAGGTTTAGTCCGGGTTTAGTCTCTGCTTTAGTCCTGGTTTATTCCGGCTTTAGTCCCGGTTTAGTTGAGTGGAGGTGTTGTTGCCTGGAATGTTCCACAGTGTGGCATTAAACTTATGCTGCATTTATTCAGTGACTAAAAACAGACTTGGCCCTGTGGTGTCAGCTGCTTGTTGCCATGGAGATCGTTAGGTTTAATGCCATACTGTGGATTATTCAAATGTGGCGGGTGGTGCTGTCAAAAGTACCGAAAAATACTAAACAAAACTGAAACAAAACTGAAACGAGATCGTCTTTCTGAGGTTTACAAAAGTTTTTCAGGACACAGCAGAAATTTTCAGAATTTGCATAAACCACTGCCATGGCTCTCCCCGGGTCAGACTCTCCCCGGGTCAGACTCTTCTCCCCGGGTCAGACTCTCCTCCCCGGGTCAGACTCTCCCCGGGTCAGACTCTTCTCCCCGGGTCAGACTCTCCTCCCCGGGTCAGGCTCTCCTCCCCGGGTCAGACTCTTCTCCCCGGGTCAGACTCTCCTCCCCGGGTCAGACTCTCCCCGGGTCAGACTCTCCTCCCCGGGTCAGACTCTCCCCGGGTCAGACTCTCCTCCCCGGGTCAGACTCTCCCCGGGTCAGACTCTCCTCCCCGGGTCAGACTCTCCTCCCCGGGTCAGACTCTCCCCGGGTCAGACTCTTCTCCCCGGGTCAGACTCTCCTCCCCGGGTCAGGCTCTCCTCCCCGGGTCAGGCTCTCCTCCCCGGGTCAGACTCTTCTCCCCGGGTCAGACTCTCCTCCCCGGGTCAGACTCTCCCCGGGTCAGACTCTCCTCCCCGGGTCAGACTCTCCCCGGGTCAGACTCTCCTCCCCGGGTCAGACTCTCCTCCCCGGGTCAGACTCTCCCCGGGTCAGACTCTCCTCCCCGGGTCAGACTCTCCCCGGGTCAGACTCTTCTCCCCGGGTCAGACTCTCCCCGGGTCAGACTCTCCTCCCCGGGTCAGGCTCTCCTCCCCGGGTCAGACTCTCCTCCCCGGGTCCGTCTCTCCTCCCCGGGTCAGACTCTCCTCCCCGGGTCAGACTCTCCCCGGGTCAGACTCTCCCCGGGTCAGGCTCTCCTCCCCGGGTCAGACTCTCCTCCCCGGGTCAGACTCTCCTCCCCGGGTCAGACTCTCCCCGGGTCAGACTCTCCCCGGGTCAGGCTCTCCCCGGGTCAGACTCTCCCCGGGTCAGGCTCTCCTCCCCGGGTCAGACTCTTCTCCCCGGGTCAGACTCTCCCCGGGTCAGGCTCTCCTCCCCGGGTCAGACTCTCCCCGGGTCAGACTCTCCCCGGGTCAGGCTCTCCTCCCCGGGTCAGACTCTTCTCCCCGGGTCAGACTCTCCCCGGGTCAGGCTCTCCTCCCCGGGTCAGACTCTCCTCCCCGGGTCCGTCTCTCCTCCCCGGGTCA
Organism: Paratrypauchen microcephalus; assembly: GCA_036785185.1. Taxonomy (NCBI): domain Eukaryota; kingdom Metazoa; phylum Chordata; class Actinopteri; order Gobiiformes; family Gobiidae; genus Paratrypauchen; species Paratrypauchen microcephalus. The sequence goes on from JAVJIX010000341.1 coordinate 122,123, forward strand.
GACTCTCCCCGGGTCCGTCTCTCCTCCCCGGGTCAGACTCTCCTCCCCGGGTCAGACTCTTCTCCCCGGGTCAGACTCTGCTCCCCGGGTCAGGCTCTGCTCCCCGGGTCAGGCTCTCCTCCCCGGGTCAGGCTCTCCTCCCCGGGTCCGTCTCTCCTCCCCGGGTCCGTCTCTCCTCCCCGGGTCCGGCTCTCCTCCCCGGGTCCGGCTCTCCTCCCCGGGTCAGACTCTCCCCGGGTCAGACTCTCCTCCCCGGGTCAGACTCTCCCCGGGTCAGACTCTCCTCCCCGGGTCAGACTCTCCCCGGGTCAGACTCTCCTCCCCGGGTCCGGCTCTCCTCCCCGGGTCAGACTCTCCTCCCCGGGTCAGACTCTCCCCGGGTCAGACTCTCCTCCCCGGGTCAGACTCTCCCCGGGTCAGACTCTCCTCCCCGGGTCCGGCTCTCCTCCCCGGGTCAGACTCTCCTCCCCGGGTCAGACTCTCCCCGGGTCAGACTCTCCTCCCGGGGTCAGACTCTCCCTCCCCGGGTCAGACTCTCCCCGGGTCAGACTCTCCTCCCGGGGTCAGACTCTCCCTCCCCGGGTCAGACTCTCCCCGGGTCAGGCTCTCCTCCCCGGGTCAGACTCTCCCTCCCCGGGTCAGACTCTCCCCGGGTCAGGCTCTCCCTCCCCGGGTCAGACTCTCCCTCCCCGGGTCAGACTCTCCCCGGGTCAGACTCTCCCCGGGTCAGGCTCTCCCTCCCCGGGTCAGGCTCTCCCTCCCCGGGTCCGTCTCTCCTCCCCGGGTCAGACTCTCCCCGGGTCCGTCTCTCCTCCCCGGGTCAGACTCTCCCCGGGTCCGTCTCTCCTCCCCGGGTCAGACTCTCCCCGGGTCAGACTCTCCTCCCCGGGTCAGACTCTCCTCCCCGGGTCCGTCTCTCCTCCCCGGGTCAGACTCTCCCTCCCCGGGTCAGGCTCTCCTCCCCGGGTCAGGCTCTCCCTCCCCGGGTCAGGCTCTCCTCCCCGGGTCAGGCTCTCCCTCCCCGGGTCCGTCTCTCCTCCCCGGGTCAGACTCTCCTCCCCGGGTCAGACTCTCCCCGGGTCAGACTCTCCTCCCCGGGTCAGACTCTCCCCGGGTCAGAGTCTCCTCCCCGGGTCAGGCTCTCCCTCCCCGGGTCAGGCTCTCCCTCCTCGGGTCAGACTCTCCTCCCCGGGTCCGTCTCTCCCTCACCCCGGTGGTACTCACCTCCACGCCGAAGCCCCCGCAGCCCTGCACGAACTCCGCGATGTTCCGCTGACTCTCCGCCTCCGTCCGCGGCTCGGGGAAAAACTGCGCAGAAAAGTGCACATTTAGCCCCGAACGGCCCAGAATCCGCTGGAACTGCGCCGTAACTGCGCCATAAACAGGTCCAAGGTTTAAACAGGTGTTTTCTGCGCTTTGTTTTGCACCTGCCCCTCGCGGCTCATTGCCCTCACTGACGTCATGAAGGTGCGGAGGTTCCGGTCTGGACTTCCAAAATAAAACACCCGAGACCTTTTAACGCGTCTAAAAACCGAAAAGACGAGATGTGTTTTTACTTTTGGATAAAAAATACAATATTAACTCATTTCCGGACTAAAGCAGGACTAAACCAGGTCTAAACCAGGACTAAACAAGGTCTAAACCAGGACTAAACCAGAACTAAACCAGGACTAAACAATTACTAAACAAGGACTAAACCAGGACTAAACCCGGACCAAACCAGGACTAAACAAGGACTAAACCAGGACTAAACCAGAACTAAACCCGGACCAAACCAGGACTAAACAAGGACTAAACCAGGACTAAACAAGGTCTAAACCAGGACTAAACAAGTACTAAGCCCGGACCAAACCAGGACTAAACCCGGACCAAACCAGGACTAAACAAGTACTATACCAGGACTAAACAAGTACTATACCAGGACCAAACCAGGACTAAACAAGGTCTAAACCAGGACTAAACCAGGACTAAACCACGACTAAACAAGGACTAAACCAGGACTAAGCCAGGACTAAACAAGGACTAAACCAGGTCTAAACCACGACTAAACAAGAACTAAACCAGGAGCAAAGGATGGACTAAACAACCAGAATTAAAACAGGTCTAAAAGTTCAAAACTGGTCCTAGACCAGATCTAAACCAAGACTAGTAACAGTTGTGTTAATCACACTGATCCTGGTTCAGTATCACCCTGAACCCACTGGACAAACTGGTACTAGTACTTGGAGTACTAGTTGGAGTACTTGGAGTAGTACTTGCAGTCCTGGTGGTGTAACACTGGTGGTGTAGTATTGGCAGTAGTACTTGTAGTAGTAGTACCGGTGGTGCAGTACTCCAAATACTACTAAAAGTAGTCTTGGTAGTACTTTTAGTAGTATTTGGAGTACTTGTGGTAGTAGTTGTAGTAGTCCCGGTAGTACTTGTAGTATCTGCAGTAGTCCTGGTGGTGCAGTACTTGTAGTAGTACTTGTAGCAGTATTTATTTGTAGTACTTGTATGTAGTAGTCTCGGTGGTGCAGTACTTGTAGCAGTATTTGTAGTACTTGTAGTAGTACTTGTAGTAGTACATGCAGTAGTCCCGGTGGTGCAGTACTTGTAGTAGTACTTGTAAAAGTATTTGTAGTACTTGTAGTAGTATTTGTAGTAGTATTTGCAGTACTTATAACAGTATTTGGAGTAGTATTTGTAGTATTTGTAGTAGTATTTGTAGTACTTGTACTTGTAGTAGTATTTGTAGTATTTGCAGCAGCATTTGCAGCACCTTGCAGCAGCAGCACCAGCATCTTGTACAGCAGCAGCACCAGCAGCAGCATCTGCAGTAGCAGCAGCAGCAGCAGCAGCAGCAGCAGTTGCAGCAGCAGCAGCAGCAGCAGCAGCAGCAGCAGCAGCAGCAGCAGCAGCAGCAGCAGCAGCAGCAGCAGCAGCAGCAGCAGCAGCAGCAGCAGCAGCAGCAGCAGCAGCAGCAGCAGCAGCAGCAGCAGCAGCAGCAGCAGCAGCAGCAGCAGCAGCAGCAGCAGCTGTTGCAGCAGCAGCAGCAGCAGCAGCAGCAGCAGCAGCAGCAGCAGCAGCAGCTGCTGCTGCCGCTGCAGCAGCAGCAGCAGCAGCAGCCGCCGCTGCTGGGCAGCAGCAGCAGCAGCAGCAGCAGCAGCAGCAGCAGCAGCAGCAGCAGCAGCAGCAGCAGCAAGCAGCAGCAGCAGCAGCAGCAGCAGCAGCAGCAGCAGCAGCTGCTGCAGCAGCAGCAGCAGCAGCAGCAGCAGCAGCAGCAGCAGCAGCAGCGTTGCCAGCAGCAGCAGCGAGCAGCAGCAGCAGCAGCCAGCAGCAGCAGCAGCAGCAGCAGCAGCCAAGGTCAGCAGCAGCAGCAGCAGCCAAGCAGCAGCAGCAGCAGCAGCAACTTGCAGCAGCAGCAGCGTTGCCGCTACAGCAGCAGCAGCAGCAGCAGCAGCAGCAGCAGCAGCAGCAGCAGCAGCAGCAGCAGCAGCAGCAGCAGCAGCAGCCAGCAGCAGCAGCAGCCAGCAGCTGCAGCAGCAGCAGCAGCAGCAGCAGCAGCAGCAGCAGCAGCAGCAGCAGCAGCAGCAGCCAAGCAGCAGCAGCAGCAGCAGCTGCCAGCAGCAGCACCTGCAGCAGCAGCAGCACCTGCAGCAGCAGCCAGCAGCAGCAGCAGCAGCAGCAGCAGCAGCCTTGCAGCAGCAGCAGCAGCAGCTTGCAGCAGCAGCAGCAGCACCTGCAGCAGCAGCAGCAGCACCGGCAGCAGCAGCAGCACCTGCAGCAGCAGCAGCAGTACCAGCAGCAGCAGCAGCAGCAGCAGCAGCAGCAGCAGGCAGCAGCAGCAGCACAAGCAGCAGCACCTGCAGCAGCAGCAGCAGCCGTTGCGCAGCAGCAGCAGCAGCAGCAGCAGCAGCAGCAGCAGCAGCAGCAGCAGCAGCAGCAGCAGCAGCAGCAGCAGCAGCAGCAACAGCAGCAGCAGCAGCAGCAGCAGCAGCAGCAGCAGCAGCAGCAGCAGCAGCAGCAGCAGCAGCAGCAGCAGCAGCAGCAGCAGCAGCAGCAGCCAGCAGCAGCAGCAGCAGCAGCAGCAGCAGCAGCAGCAGCAGCAGCAGCAGCAGCAGCAGCAGCAGCAGCAGCAGCAGCAGCCAGCAGCAGCAGCAGCAGCAGCAACAGCAGCAGCAGCAGCAGCAGCAGCAGCAGCAGCAGCAGCAGCAGCAGCAGCAGCAGCAGCAGCAGCAGCAGCAGCAGCAGCAGCAGCAGCAGCAGCAGCAGCAGCAGCAGCAGCAGCAGCAGCAGCAGCAGCAACAGCAGCAGCAGCAACAGCAGCAGCAGCAGCAGCAGCAGCAGCAGCAGCAGCAGCAGCAGCAGCAGCAGCAGCAGCAGCAAGGCAGCAGCAGCAGCAGCAGCAGCAGCCAGCAGCAGCAGCAGCAGCAGCAACAGCAGCAGCAGCAGCAGCAGCAGCAGCAGCAGCAGCAGCAGCAGCAGCAGCAGCAACAGCAGCAGCAGCAGCAGCAGCAGCAGCAGCAGCAGCAGCAGCAGCAGCAGCAGCCCAGCAGCAGCAGCAGCAGCTGGCAGCAGCAGCAGCAAACAGCAGCAGCAGCAGCAGCAGCAGCAGCAGCAGCAGCCGTTGCTGTTGGCAGCAGCAGCAGCAGCAGCAACCGGCAGCAGCAGCAGCAGCAGCAGCAGCAGCACCAGCAGCAGCAGCAGCAGCAAGCAGCAGCAGCAGCACCAGCAGCAGCAGCAGCAGCAGCAGCAGCAGCAAGCGCAGCAGCCAGCAGCAGCAGCAGCAGCAGCAACAGCAGCAGCAGCAGCAGCAGCAGCAGCAGCAGCAGCAAGCAGCGTTGCTGTTGCTGCTGGCAGCAGCAGCAGCAGCAAGGCAGCAGCAGCAGCAGCAGCAGCGTTGCCAGCAGCAGCAGCAGCAGCAGCAGCAGCAGCAGCAGCAGCAGCCAGCAGCAGCAGCAGCAGCAGCGTTGCCAGCAGCAGCAGCAGCAGCAGCACCAGCAGCGCGTTGCCGCTGCTGCTGCTGCCGCCGGCAGCAGCAGCAGCAGCAGCAGCAGCAGCAGCAGCAGCAGCAGCAGCAGCGTTGCCAAGCCAGCAGCAGCAGCAGCAGCAGCAGCAGCAGCAGCAGCAGCAGCTGCTGGCAGCAGCAGCAGCAGCAGCAGCAGCAGCAGCAGCAGCAGCAGCAGCCAAGTTGGCAGCAGCAGCAGCAGCAGCGCTGTTGCCAAGCAGCAAGCTGCCAAGCTGCAGCAGCAGCAGCAGCAGCAGCAGCAGCAGCATGCAGCAGCAGCAAGCAGCAGCAGCAGCAGCAGCAGCAGCAGCAGCAGCAGCAGCAAGGCTGCTGTTGGCAGCAGCAGCAGCAGCAGCAGCAGCAGCAGCTTCAGCAGCAGCAGCAGCAA
>JAVJIX010000341.1:137500-155000 GCA_036785185.1 Paratrypauchen microcephalus
CGCATCTGTACGTAAGAGCGCGCGAGGACCGCCGCGTTTCCTGTGAGGACTTTCAAAATAAAGAGGTTCTTCTTCTGACCCCCTCCTCCTCTGACCCTCTCCTCCTCCTCTGACCCTCTGCTCCTCCTCTGACCCTCTCCTCCTCTGACCCTCTCCTCCTCTGACCCTCTGCTCCTCCTCTGACCCTCTCCTCCTCTGACCCTCTCCTCCTCTGACCCTCTGCTCCTCCTCTGACCCTCTCCTCCTCTGACCCTCTCCTCCTCTGCCCCTCCTCTGCCCCTCTGCCCCTCCTCTGCCCCTCTCCTCCTCTGACCCTCCGCTGACCTTCTCCTCTGACCCCCTCCTCTGACCTTCTTCTCCTCTGACCCTCTCCTCCTCCTCTGACCCTCCTCTGACCTTCTTCTCCTCTGACCCTCTCCTCCTCCTCTGACCCTCTCCTCCTCCTCTGACCCTCTCCTCCTCTGACCCCCTCCTCTGACCTTCTCCTCCTCCTCTGACCCTCTCCTCCTCTGACCCTCCCCTCCTCTGACCTTCTCCTCCTCTGACGCCCTCCTCTGACCTTCTCCTCCTCCTCTGACCCTCTCCTCCTCTGACCCTCCCCTCCTCTGACCTTCTCCTCCTCTGACGCCCTCCTCTGACCTTCTCCTCCTCCTCTGACCCTCTGCCCCTCCTCTGACCTTCTCCTCCTCTGACCCCCTCCTCTGACCCTCTCCTCCTCCTCTGACCCTCTCCTCCTCTGACCCTCCCCTCCTCTGACCTTCTCCTCCTCTGACGCCCTCCTCTGACCTTCTCCTCCTCCTCTGACCCTCTGCCCCTCCTCTGACCTTCTCCTCCTCTGACCCCCTCCTCTGACCCTCTCCTCCTCCTCTGACCCTCTCCTCCTCTGACCCTCTCCTCCTCTGACCCTCCCCTCCTCTGACCTTCTCCTCCTCTGACCCCCTCCTCTGACCTTCTCCTCCTCCTCTGACCCTCTGCTCCTCCTCTGACCCTCTGCCCCTCCTCCGACCCTCTCCTCCTCTGACCTTCTTCTCCTCTGACCCTCTCCTCCTCCTCTGACCCTCTCCTCCTCTGACCCCCTCCTCTGACCTTCTCCTCCTCTGACCCCCTCCTCTGACCTTCTCCTCCTCCTCTGACCCTCTGCTCCTTCTCTGACCCTCTGCTCCTCCTCTGACCCTCTCCTCCTTCTCTGACCCTCTGCTCCTCCTCTGACCCTCTCCTCTGACCCTCTCCTCCTCCTGTGGACTTTTATTTTGAAGGACATTCCTGTTGAACTTGTCTTCTTGTCTCGGACTTCACGGATCTTCTGTCCTCCTCCAGGACGTCCCAGCTCAGCTCAGGAGAATCAAAACCTCCAACTTCATTTATATTTTTATATTTTTGTGAAAGATAAAAAAAAAATACAAAGAATAAAGTCACAATAATGTGTCAAATTCCAGTTATTTCAGATAAAAACTCTTAACCTTTTTGACCCGACTTCAGCGGGGGTTTGTGTTTGTGTGGCGCCCTCTGCTGGACACAGTGTTTAGAGCTGGAATTGTAATTAGTAGGCCTTGGTCTACGTATTGAGAATAATTAATCAATCAATCAATCAATCAATCAATCAATCAATAAATCAATCATTGTTATAGCGCCTGTATGTCTAGGATCTTTCTGTTCTAATTGTGACATTTTAAATCTCAATATTGATCAAAAACGACAGACTAAACCAGGACTAAACCAGAATCAAACTGGGTCTAAACCAGGACTAAACCAGGACTAAATCAGGATTAAACCAGGACTAAACCAGGACTAAACCAGGATTAAACCAGAACAGTTGGAGGAACATCTGAGGAGGACAGGTGGAGTTTATGGTCTTGTATTTGGAGCTTATTTACATAAAAATAAAATGTTTTTGTTTTATTTTTATTTATTTTTTTCACAAAATATTCGGCCGAACGACGTTTTACAAAACGCTGATTCGTTTTTGTCGGTGAAAACAACAAAGACAACTTTAAAGATACACTGTGTAACTTTTCTGGTGATCGTGGCTTGTTTCCATGGAGATGTCATGAGTGCTTTGCGTGGAATGTTCCGCAGTGTGGCATTAAACCAGCCACTCTTGCATTTATTCAGTTTCCACGACCTGTACGTTGGCCCGGTGGTGCCCCCTGTTCCGTCTCCGTGGCGATTGATAAATTTAATGCCATACTGCGGAATATTCCAGGCAACGCAATAACGTGAGTGTTGGACCCTCCATTAGAAAAGTTACACAGTGCACCTTTAATCAACATTATAAGACACGTTCTAAATCCCCCTGAATTCCTCACTTTGAATTTTTTTTTAACTCTGGAAAAAGATGTTTTATTTTTATTCTGAAATTTGGTTGCTGAAATTTTAAGTTTACATTTCAATATGTCAAAATTTCACCTTTTAAATATTCAGGACACATATTTTCAAGCCTCAAATTCAAGAGTCAAAACTGAGAGTGTAAAATTCAAAGTGGTAAATTTTAAAATTTCAAAATTCAATCCAAAATTCAAAATTTGCATCAAAGATCCAACTCAAATTCATAATAAAAATCATTCAAACTAAATCAGGTCTAAACCAGGACTAAACCAGGACTAAACCAGGGCTAAACCAGGACTAAGCCAGGACAAAACCAGGACTAAACCAGGGCTAAACCAGGACTAAGCCAGGACTAAACCAGGACTAAATCAGATCTAAACCAGGACTAAACCAGGACTAAACCAGGACTAAATCAGATCTAAACCAGGACTAAACCAGGTCTAAACCAGGACTAAACCAGGACTAAACCAGGTCTAAACCAGGACTAAACCAGGACTAAACCAGGTCTAAACCAGGACTAAGCCAGGACAAAACCAGGACTAAACCAGGGCTAAACCAGGACTAAGCCAGGACTAAACCAGGACTAAATCAGATCTAAACCAGGACTAAACCAGGGCTAAACCAGGACAAAGCCAGGACTAAACCAGGGCTAAACCAGGACTAAATCAGATCTAAACCAGGACTAAACCAGGTCTAAACCAGGACTAAACCTGGACTAAATCAGATCTAAACCAGGACTAAACCAGGTCTAAACCAGGACTAAATCAGATCTAAACCAGGACTAAACCAGGTCTAAACCAGGACTAAACCAGGACTAAATCAGATCTAAACCAGGACTAAACCAGGGCTAAACCAGGACAAAGCCAGGACTAAAACAGGACTAAACCTGGACTAAATCAGATCTAAACCAGGACTAAACCAGGTCTAAACCAGGACTAAACCAGGGCTAAACCAGGACTAAATCAGATCTAAACCAGGACTAAACCAGGTCTAAACCAGGACTAAACCTGGACTAAATCAGATCTAAACCAGGACTAAACCAGGTCTAAACCAGGACTAAACCTGGACTAAATAAGATCTAAACCAGGACTAAACCAGGTCTAAACCAGGACTAAACCAGGACTAAACCTGGACTAAACCAGGACTAAAGCAGGTCTAAACCAGCACTAAACCAGGACTAAACCTGGACTAAACCAGGTCTAAACCAGGACTAAACCAGGGCTAAACCAGGACTAAACCTGGACTAAACCAGTATTACAGTAAACCAGGACTAAACCAGGACTAAACCAGGTCTAACATGTTTTTTTCCAGAGTAAAAAAAAATTCAAAGTGAGAAATTCAGCGGGATTTAAAATTCAAAATGACATTTTCATTGAGATTTGCACCAAAAAAATCTAATATTTTCCTCCCGATTTTAAAAGCCCTGTACTTGATTTTTATTGATATATTTTTTTATAATAAAGGATTTTTAGAGAGAAAAGAAGACGACAGTGAAAGTTTAAAGCCGCTGCGTTCTTCTCACTGGAGCGATTTCTGGAGCATCTTCTGGAACTTCTCCAGATCGAACTTCCTCATGACGTGGGCCTTGTGGTTCTTCTTCAGCAGCTGCATGTAGTCCACCACCATCATCCCCCGAGTGTGAGCGCCCTCTAGCTCCACGGAGACCGCCACCTGCAACGCCAACAACGGATCACACTGAGACCAACTTTACTGATCCACGAGGGAAACGATTCGGACACAGTCCATCACTCAAATATCATCTTTAACAGAGGGAAACAAAAAATACAGAATAGTAAAAAAGAGCAAGAGACCGAAGTCAAATGAGACATAATTAGAAAAACAAAGATAATAAGTGTACACGTACAAATCAGAATAAAAAAGAAAAATAAGTAATAAAATATCAAATAATTAAAAATGATAAACACACAGACAGAGACTATAACTACTGCTTTTTTACACCTTTGAACTTGGTTTGGTTCTAGATTAGTCCTGGTTCAGACCTAAACCAGGACTAAACCAGGACTAAATCAGGTCTAAACCAGGACTAAACCAGATCTAAACCAGGTCTAAACCAGGACTAAACCAGGTCTAAATCAGGACTAAACCAGGACTAAACCAGATCTAAACCAGGACTAAACCAGGACTAAATCAGAACTAAACCAGGTCTAAACCAGCACTAAACCAGGTCTAAACCAGCACTAAACCAGGTCTAAATCAGGACTAAACCAGGACTAAACCAGATCTAAACCAGGTCTAAACCAGGACTAAACCAGATCTAAACCAGGTCTAAATCAGGACTAAACCAGGACTAAACCAGATCTAAACCAGGACTAAACCAGATCTAAACCAGGTATAAACCAGGACTAAACCAGGACTAAACCAGGTCTAAACCAGGACTAAACCAGGTCTAAAGCAGGACTAAACCAGGACTAAACCAGATCTAAACCAGGACTAAACCAGGTCTAAACCAGGACTAAACCAGGTCTAAACCAGGACTAAACCAGGACTAAACCAGATCTAAACCAGGTCTAAACCAGATCTAAACCAGGTATAAACCAGGACTAAACCAGGACTAAACCAGGTCTAAAGCAGGTCTAAACCAGGACTAAACCAGGACTAAACCAGATCTAAACCAGGACTAAACCAGGTCTAAACCAGGACTAAACCAGGCCCAGACCTCGTCGTTCTGCAGCATGAGGCTCTCGTCCAGGGCGGCGGCCATGGCGTAACAGTCGCAGGAGTTGAACCCCTGACCTGTCGTGATCTCCTTCTGGTAATCCTGAGACTGCGCCTTCTGCGGGCGACAGAGACAGTTACACACAGTTAAACTATTATCAAAGACCTGAACCTGGTTTTGGATCTGAGCAAAATGTCTCTTGCAGGAAGTGCGTGTTAGCATGCTAGTTACTGTTGGCTGTATATACTGCGGTGGTAAAACTCTGTGGTCTGTTGTGAAAAGTTCGTCTAAACTCATCGTGGTGAATAATTAGGACGCCCTGCCTGACTGCAGACCGTTTACAGTGAACTCGTTCTGTTTTTGAACGTTTAAACAGAGGAGAGTTTTTGAAGGTGTAAAGTTTTGTGTTTTTACAGACGTACTTGTCTGGAGACCTCGGTGATCTTCTTCATGAACTCAGCTTTGACGGTGCACTGGGACAGCCACTGATCACAGAAGGACTGGAGATACATGAGAGAGTTAGAAAAATGACTGAGCTAGTGTTAGGGCACCGTGTTAGGGCGCCGTGTTAGGGCGCCGTGTTAGGGCGCAGTGTTAGGGCGCAGTGTTAAAGCGCAGTGTTAAAGCGCCGTGTTAGGGCGCCGTGTTAGGGCGCCGTGTTAGGGCGCCGTGTTAAAGCGCCGTGTTAGGGCGCCGTGTTAGGGCGCCGTGTTAAAGCGCAGTGTTAGGGCGCAGTGTTAGGGCGCAGTGTTAGGGCGCCGTGTTAGGGCGCCGTGTTAAAGCGCAGTGTTAGGGCGCCGTGTTAGGGCGCCGTGTTAAAGCGCAGTGTTAGGGCGCCGTGTTAGGGCGCAGTGTTAGGGCGCAGTGTTAGGGCGCCGTGTTAGGGCGCAGTGTTAGGGCGCAGTGTTAGGGCGCAGTGTTAGGGCGCCGTGTTAGGGCGCCGTGTTAGGGCGCAGTGTTAGGGCGCAGTGTTAAAGTGCAGTGTTAGAGTGCAGTGTTAGGGCGCCGTGTTAGGGCGCAGTGTTAGGGCGCCGTGTTAAAGCGCAGTGTTAGTGCGCCGTGTTAAAGCGCAGTGTTAGAGTGCAGTGTTAGGGCGCAGTGTTAGGGCGCAGTGTTAGGGCGCAGTGTTAGGGCACCGTGTTAGAGTGCAGTGTTAAAGCGTTAAAGCGCAGTGTTAGGGCACCGTGTTAAAGCGCAGTGTTAGGGCGCAGTGTTAGGGCGCAGTGTTAGGGCGCAGTGTTAGGGCACCGTGTTAGAGTGCAGTGTTAAAGCGTTAAAGCGCAGTGTTAGGGTGCCGTGTTAGGGCGCAATGTTAGGGCGCAGTGTTAGGGCACCGTGTTAGGGCGCAGTGTTAAAGCGCAGTGTTAGGGCACCGTGTTAGGGTGCAGTGTTAGGGCACAGTGTTAGGGCACCGTGTTAGGGTGCAGTGTTAGGGCGCAGTGTTAGGGCGCAGTGTTAGGGCGCAGTGTTAAAGCGCAGTGTTAGGGCGCCGTGTTAAAGCGCAGTGTTAGGGCGCCGTGTTAAAGCGCAGTGTTAGGGCGCCGTGTTAGAGTGCAGTGTTAGGGCACCGTGTTAAAGCGCAGTGTTAGGGCGCCGTGTTAAAGCGCAGTGTTAGGGCGCCGTGTTAAAGCGCAGTGTTAGGGCGCCGTGTTAAAGTGCAGTGTTAGGGCGCCGTGTTAAAGCGCAGTGTTAGGGCGCCGTGTTAAAGCGCAGTGTAAGAGTGCAGTGTTAAAGCGTTAAAGTGCAGTGTTAGGGCGCCGTGTTAAAGCGCAGTGTTAGGGCGCCGTGTTAAAGTGCAGTGTTAGGGCGCCGTGTTAAAGCGCAGTGTTAGGGCGCCGTGTTAAAGCGCAGTGTTAGGGCGCCGTGTTAAAGCGCAGTGTTAGGGCGCCGTGTTAAAGCGCAGTGTTAAAGCGCAGTGTTAAAGCGCAGTGTTAGGTCGCCGTGTTAGAGTGCAGTGTTAGGGCACCGTGTTAGAGTGCAGTGTTAAAGCGCAGTGTTAGGGCGCAGTGTTAAAGCGCAGTGTTAGGGCACCGTGTTAGGGCGCAATGTTAGGGCGCAGTGTTAGGGCACCGTGTTAGGGTGCAGTGTTAGGGCGCAGTGTTAGGGCACCGTGTTAGGGCGCCGTGTTAAAGCGCAGTGTTAGGGCGCCGTGTTAGAGTGCAGTGTTAAAGCGCAGTGTTAGGGCACCGTGTTAGGGTGCAGTGTTAGGGCGCAGTGTTAGGGCACCGTGTTAGAGCGCCGTGTTAAAGCGCAGTGTTAGGGCGCCGTGTTAGGGCGCGGTCAGTGTTAGGGTGCAGTGTTAGGGCTAGGGCTCGGCATCGAAATTCGGTTCCTCCATGGCACCGACCGAAATGCTTAGGTTCTTCTGGGTATCGAATTATGCCTCGTCTTTCGGTTCCACGTTTTGATACCCAGAGGTGAATCACGTGTGGCTCAGATACGTGCCTGTGTGCTTATGGCCTGATAATGCCACCTGAGATTGGCTCAAACGTCCACGTGTATGAAAAACACAGCGTGGTCACGCCCCTCGTTCACAGGCAAGGCGAGATTTGCCTAACCTGTAGGGTGCTAATAAGTGAGCTAATCAATTAGCTTGGCTGCGGAGTCGTCAAACCGTACGAAAATGCCGAAGTCGAAAGCGTGGTTATACTTTCGCAAGACCGACTCTAATACTGCGCGGTGCAGCATATGTGACAAGAGCTACAGGACGTTTTACGACCACACTCGGAAAGTACTGAGCACAGCGCTGTGTCTGATATTTCATCGGGTAAGTTTGTTCCGTGAATTCCGTTGATCTGCTTTGTTTGTTAAGGTAGGAGCTAGCTAGGCTGTTGCAAGTTTACCTATGTATGTTAACGGTACTGTAGGATATTAGTACAGCTCTCAAGTCTCACGCTTTGAGAGTGTGACACACACATTTCAACGAGTTCACACGCTCACACGCCACACATGGTATTTCTCACGCTGAACTTTTGTTAGGCAATTCAATGAAACTCTAGCCACTGGTCACAGCGCTTCTGTGTAGGGTTGCCAACCGTCCCCTGAAAAACGGAATCGTCCCGTATTCAGAAACAAAAGTATGAGTCCCGTATTGAGCTGAAAAGGGACGCACTTTGTCCCGTATTACCGTGTCGATCGGTGTCCGGTCTTGGTCTCGAGATGATTGTGATCATATTTTATTACGGCCGCTGCCTTTAGCAATAAACTTTTGCCGTGTTTTTCACAGTGCAGCCTGTGCGCTCGTCTGGAACACGCAGAAACCACGCTCCTGGCTCCTCGCCTTTTCGCTCTGATTAGAAGAGCAAGACGAAATGCAAAGCAAAAACGAATCTAAATTTATGTTACAGCGTCCGCACAGAGCAGGTGTACAGCACAGAGCAGGTGTACAGCACAGAGCAGGTGTACAGCACAGAGCAGGTCTACAGCACAGAGCAGGTGTACAGCACAGAGCAGGTGTACAGCACAGAGCAGGTGTACAGCACAGAGCAGGTGTACAGCGACATGTGGTTGAATTTTGCCTAATAAAAGTGCACAAATGCATCTGTTTGTCACAACATCCATTTGGTAAATGTGCAGAGGTAAATACCACTGCAAAACCAGTAAGAGAATGTGACTCCAGTGAGAAAAACAGGTTAAAAACAGGTTAAAAAACTTTGGAAATAACTTGAATAACAGAAAATAAACTCCAGTATGTGGAATAGAATGTGTAAAGAAATGAAATTTTTTCCTAGAATTAATATAAAATAGGAACCGAAAAAGGCACTAGTCAAGAATCGGTATCGAAATGAAGGTATCGATATTGGTATCGGCATCAGAACATTTTGATCGATACCCAGCCCTAGTTAGGGCACCGTGTTAGGGCGCCATGTTAAGACGCTGTCAGTGACGCACGGTCAGTGTTAGGGTCCAGTGTTAGGGTCCAGTGTTAGGGTGCAGTGTTAGGGTGCAGTGTTAGGGTGCGGTCAGTGTTAGGGTGCGGTCAGTGTTAGGGTGCGGTCAGTGTTAGGGTGCAGTTTTAGGGTGCAGTGCTAGGGCGCAGTGTTAGGGTGCAGTGTTAGGGTGCGGTCAGTGTTAGGGTGCGGTGTTAGGGTGCGGTCAGTGTTAGGGTGCAGTGTTAGGGTGCAGTGTTAGGGTGCGGTCAGTGTTAGAGTGCGGGGTTAGGGTGCGGTGTTAGGGTGCAGTGTTAGGGTGCAGTATTAGGGTGCAGTATTAGGGTGCGGTCAGTGTTAGAGTGCGGGGTTAGGGTGCGGCGTTAGGGTGCGGTGTTAGGGTGCGGTGTTAGGGTGCAGTGTTAGGGTGCAGTATTAGGGTGGGGTGTTACGGTGCAGTGTTAGGGTGCGGTCAGTGTTAGGGTGCGGTGTTAGGGTGCAGTGTTAGGGTGCAGTGTTAGGGTGCAGTGCTAGGGCGCAGTGTTAGGGTGCAGTGTTAGGGTACGGTCAGTGTTAGGGTGCGGTGTTGCAGTGTTAGGGTGCAGTGTTAGGGCGCAGTGTTAGGGTGCGGTCAGTGTTAGGGTGCGGTGCGGTGTTAGGGTACGGTGTTAGGGTGCAGTGTTAGGGTGCAGTATTAGGGTGCGGTGTTAGGGTGCAGTGTTAGGGCGCAGTGTTAGGGTGCAGTCAGTGATAGGGCGCAGTGTTAGGGTGCGGTGTTAGGGTGCAGTGTTAGGGCGCAGTGTTAGGGTGCGGTCAGTGTTAGGGTGCGGTGCGGTGTTAGGGTACGGTGTTAGGGTGCAGTGTTAGGGTGCAGTATTAGGGTGCGGTGTTAGGGTGCAGTGTTAGGGCGCAGTGTTAGGGTGCAGTCAGTGATAGGGCGCAGTGTTAGGGTGCGGTGTTAGGGTGCAGTGTTAGGGCGCGGTGTTAGGGTGCGGTCAGTGTTAGGGTGCAGTGTTAGAGCGCGGTCAGTGTTAGGGAGCAGTGTTAGGGTGCAGCGTTAGGGTGCGGTCAGTGTTAGGGCGCGGTCAGTAATAGAGCGCGGTCAGTGTTAGGGTGCAGTGGTAGGGCCCCGTGTTAGGGCACAGTCAGTGTTAGGGCGCAGTCAGTGTTAGGGCGCGGTCAGTGTTAGGGCGCGGTCAGTGTTAGGGTGCAGTCAGTGTTAGGGTGCAGTGTTAGGGCGCGGTCAGTGTTAGGGTGCAGTGTTAGGGTGCAGTGTTAGGGCGCGGTCAGTGTTAGGGTGCAGTGTTAGGGTGCAGCGTTAGGGTGCAGTGGTAGGGCGCCGTGTTAGGGCGCAGTCAGTGTTAAAGCGCGGTCAGTGTTAGGGCGCGGTCACTGTTAGGGTGCGGTGTTAGGGTGCGGTGTTAGGGTGCAGTGTTAGGGTGCAGTGTTAGGGTGTGGTGTTAGGGTGCAGTGTTAGGGTGCGGTCAGTGTTAGGGTGCGGTGTTAGGGTGCAGTGCTAGGGCGCAGTGTTAGGGTGCAGTGTTAGGGTGCAGTGTTAGGGTGCAGTCAGTGTTAGGGTGCGGTGTTGCAGTGTTAGGGTGCAGTGTTAGGGCGCAGTGTTAGGGCGCAGTGTTAGGGTGCGGTCAGTGTTAGGGTCCGGTGTTAGGGCGCAGTGTTAGGGTGCGGTCAGTGTTAGGGCGCAGTGTTAGGGTGCGGTGTTAGGGTGCAGTGTTAGGGTGCGGTGTTAGGGTGCAGTGCTAGGGCGCAGTGTTAGGGTGCAGTGTTAGGGCGCAGTGTTAGGGTGCGGTCAGTGTTAGGGCGCAGTGTTAGGGTGCGGTGTTAGGGCGCAGTGTTAGGGTGCGGTGTTAGGGTGCAGTGTTAGGGTGCAGTATTAGGGTGCAGTGTTAGGGTGCGGTGTTAGGGTGCAGTGTTAGGGCGCGGTCAGTGTTAGGGTGCAGTGTTAGGGTGCAGTGTTAGGGCGCGGTCAGTGTTAGGGTGCGGTGTTAGGGTACAGTGCTAGGGCGCAGTGTTAGGGTGCGGTCAGTGTTAGGGTGCGGTGTTAGGGTGCACTGTTAGGGTGCAGTGTTAGGGCACAGTGTTAGGGTGCGGTCAGTGTTAGGGTGCAGTGTTAGAGCGCGGTCAGTGTTAGGGAGCAGTGTTAGGGTGCAGCGTTAGGGTGCGGTCAGTGTTAGGGCGCGGTCAGTAATAGAGCGCGGTCAGTGTTAGGGTGCAGTGTTAGGGTGCAGTGGTAGGGCGCCGTGTTAGGGCGCAGTCAGTGTTAAAGCGCGGTCAGTGTTAGGGCGCGGTCAGTGTTTGGGCGCAGTCAGTGTTAGGGTGCAGTGTTAGGGTGCAGTGTTAGGGTGCGGTCAGTGATAGGGTGCAGTGTTAGGGTGCAGTGTTAGAGCGCAGTGTTAGGGTGCGGTCAGTGTTAGGGTGCAGTGTTAGGGTGCTGTGTTAGGGTGCAGTGTTAGGGTGCAGTGTAAGGGTGCGGTCAGTGTTAGGGTGCGGTGTTAGGGTGCAGTGTTAGGGTGCGGTGTTAGGGTGCGGTGCTAGAGTGCGGTGTTAGGGTGCAGTGTTAGGGTGCGGTCAGTGTTAGGATGCAGTGTTAGGGTGCGGTCAGTGTTAGGGTGCAGTGTTAGGGTGCGGTGTTAGGGTGCGGTGTTAGGGTGCAGTGTTAGGGTGCAGTGTTAGAGTGCAGTGTTAGGGTGCGGTGAGTGTTAGGGTGCAGTGTTAGGGTGCAGTGTTAGGGTGCAGTGTTAGGGTGCGGTGAGTGTTAGGGTGCGGTGTTGCAGTGTTAGGGTGCAGTGTTAGGGCGCAGTGTTAGGGTGCGGTGTTAGGGCGCAGTGTTAGGCTGCGGTGTTAGGGTGCGGTGTTAGGGTGCGGTGTTAGGGTGCAGTGTTAGGGCACAGTGTTAGGGTGCGGTCAGTGTTAGGGTGCAGTGTTAGGGTGCGGTCAGTGTTAGGGTCCAGTGTTAGGGTGCGGTGTTAGGGTGCAGTGTTAGGGTGCAGTGTTAGGGCGCAGGTGAGTGTTAGGGTGCAGTGTTAGGGTGCAGTGTTAGGGTGCGGTGTTAGGGTGCGGTGTTAGGGTGCAGTGTTAGGGTGCAGTGTTAGGGCGCAGGTCGTACCCAGGGCAGGCTGGAGGCACAGCTGAACTCCCAGGAGGCGATGTAGGTGGGGCAGGTGAATCGGTCCAAAACGATGTACGCGGCTTCAGGGTCGGCCACGAAGTTAAACTCTCCGCAGACAGTCGTGTTACCGCGAGCTACGAGAGAACACACATTTAAACCTGATGCCCTCCCCTATCCCACAACACACAGGAGATTTAAGCCAGATGCCCTCTCTCTGTTCAGACTCACAGTTGATGTTTCCGCCCATCAGAAACAGAGCCTTGAGGTTCTGGTAGAAGGACGGGTAGAGCTGCACGGCCACAGCCAGGTTAGTGAGCGGAGCAGTGGCTACGAGCGTCACCTGAAAAAGTACAAGGAAAATACTTTCAAATACACAAAATCATGAATTTACTTTGTACGGAGCCTTGGAAGTGTCATAGAGGTGAATAAATAATCACAAAGCGCTTTCATTTTTGCAATATATTACAGCTCGAAGAACACGCAACTGCTGCCTCATCACTCTGTGTTAAGTTTCGTTTGTCACACTTCTTGTTACTAAGGCTACTCAGATTCATATCTGGTCTTCAACTGCCATCTACTGGTCACAAAGTGCAACAGCACCACAATAAAGCCAAAATACGCTTTATAACTCGTGTGCACGCCTTATAAGTCGTTCCCATGCTTTGTTATTATTTATTCACCTCTATGACACTTCCAAGGCTCCGTAGGTTTGGTAAATTCTTTGGCTCTTGGTTAAACAGGGAGTACCTACTTCTCTGGGGTATTAACCGTTTGAAACACATATTGAAATCACCATGTTCCTTTTATTGTTTTGAAAATGCTGTAAACGCCAAAAACAACTTATAGAGAATTGTCGTGGAGCTTGTGGGCGGAGCCTCGTACAGACTGGATAGGGCCCAGGCAGGTTTGTGATGAGGAACAGCGTTAGAACATTTAGCAGAATTTAATTTAATATTCTCCTTAAAGGTGCCATGGCATGAAATTTTCACTTTCTGAGGTTTTTGAACGTTAATGTGAGCTCCCCTACCCTGTTTAGGGCCCCCCTCATGGCAAAATGTGTAAACTGAGCATTTGCGATCCTTTTCCGCGTTTTAAAAAAAGACAGCCCAAACGGGCGATTCTGAACAAGGGAACTTTCTGACGTCACACTCAGGGAAAGGTTTCCACCCCCCGTCTGGATGTCCACCCCGTCTCTGGAAATCACACCCAGAGAATTTAGACCGCGAACAAGCTACGAAATATGAGATGCGTTTTTTGCCTATGCGTGTTTCCAGGCTCGGATGTCCTTTATCCGAGCCTCCGAACCTCTGAAACAGCAGGGGTTTAATTTTATTTTCTGTGGATTTTTTTTTTTTTCATGGGACGCTTGTCCTATCTTCCTAAACACTTAAAGGAAGTGGGTGACAGCGCACAGCGCACCGCTAATCCAACTTCACGCAGGTAGGAAACAGCGGTGTATTTGGCCACACCCCCACCCGCTGCACCCCCACCTGCTGCACTGGCCTGTTTCTGTCCTCCTCATTTGCATTCAAGCAACACGCCCAGAATAAAGTGTTTCAGAGACATATTTATGACTGACTGTGTTCATGAGGCTCTCTCATGCACTGAGGCTTGATTTTGGAGGATTCATTTACAGTATTTGGGAACCACTAAGGCGCCAAATAAAAGCATCAACAAGTACCATGTCATGGGACCTTTAAATATGATGTGATGATGTGAATAATAATAATAATAATAATAATAATAATAATAATAATAATAGCTGCAAGCAGCAATGTGGGGGACAAGCACCGTTTTTTACCAGACGGTTCTAGGGGCTGCCATAGACTTCCTATTGAAGAAAGAATAGAGAATAATAATAATCCTGAGACCAGAACATCAAAGGAAAGATCAAAGGGTTACTAGGAAAAGCAATTCCTATAGGGTGCCTAGCACCTTCGGTGCTTGGCCCCCTAATAATAATAATAATAATAGTAAAATGGTACTGAATGTTCTGACCTCTCCGGGGTTCTTTTTCACGGCTTCGACCATGGCCTCAGGACCTTTCTTCTTCTGCAGCAGGTCCAAACTGGGAGGGTCCGGATCGGGGACGTCTCCCAGGCCATCCTTCCCGTGGTAGTCGCTGGCATGCTGCTTCCGAGCCAGCAGGGGGCGCTTACAGCCTTTGTACACCGGGATCTACACATGTAAACACGAGGGTTTGTCAAAAGAAAGAAAGAAAGAAAGAATCTGGGAATAATCGACACTAGAACGAGTACTGAAACCACAGAGTAAAGAAGTGGAGCGAGGGAGTGCGACGCCGCTCCAAATGAAGCTCATCGAGGTTAGCAGTTATAGCAGCGGATTTGGACTGCAAGTATCACAGGCGGGAAGGTAAGGTCAGGCGGTGATTTTCAGTTGGATTCTCCTTGTTCTCCCTGTGCTCCTCGCTCTGGTCCTTGTTCTCCCTGTGCTCCTCGCTCTGGTCCTTGTTCTCCCTGTGCTCTGGTCCTTGTTCTCCCTGTGCTCCTCTCTCTAGTCCTTGTTCTCCCTGTGCTCCTCTCTCTGGTCCTTGTTCTCCCTGTGCTCCTCGCTCTGGTCCTTGTTCTCCCTGTGCTCCTCGCTCTGGTCCTTGTTCTCCCTGTGCTCCTCTCTCTGGTCCTTGCTCTCCCTGTGCTCTGGTCCTTGTTCTCCCTGTGCTCTGGTCCTTGTTCTCCCTGTGCTCTGGTTCTTGTTCTCCCTGTGCTCCTCTCTCTGGTCCTTGTTCTCCCTGTGCTCCTCTCTCTGGTCCTTGTTCTCCCTGTGCTCCTCTCTCTGGTCCTTGTTCTCCCTGTGCTCTGGTCCTTGTTCTCCCTGTGCTCTGGTCCTTGTTCTCCCTGTGCTCTGGTCCTTGTTCTCCCTGTGCTCCTCTCTCTGGTCCTTGTTCTCCCTGTGCTCCTCTCTCTGGTCCTTGTTCTCCCTGTGCTCCTCGCTCTGGTCCTTGTTCTCCCTGTGCTCCTCGCTCTGGTCCTTGTTCTCCCTGTGCTCCTCTCTCTGGTCCTTGCTCTCCCTGTGCTCTGGTCCTTGTTCTCCCTGTGCTCTGGTTCTTGTTCTCCCTGTGCTCTGGTCCTTGTTCTCCCTGTGCTCTGGTCCTTGTTCTCCCTGTGCTCTGGTCCTTGTTCTCCCTGTGCTCTGGTCCTTGTTCTCCCTGTGCTCTGGTCCTTGTTCTCCCTGTGCTCCTCACTCTGGTCCTGGTTCTCCCTGTGCTCTAATCCTTGTTCTCCCTGTGCTCCTCACTCTGGTCCTGGTTCTCCCTGTGCTCTGGTCCTTGTTCTCCCTGTGCTCTGGTCCTTGTTCTCCCTGTGCTCTGGTCCTTGTTCTCCCTGTGCTCTGGTCCTTGTTCTCCCTGTGCTCTGGTCCTGGTTCTCCCTGTGCTCTGGTCCTTGTTCTCCCTGTGCTCTGGTCCTTGTTCTCCCTGTGCTCTGGTCCTGGTTCTCCCTGTGCTCTGGTCCTTGTTCTCCCTGTGCTCTGGTCCTTGTTCTCCCTGTGCTCTGGTCCTTGTTCTCCCTGTGCTCTGGTCCTTGTTCTCCCTGTGCTCTGGTCCTTGTTCTCCCTGTGCTCTGGTCCTTGTTCTCCCTGTGCTCTGGTCCTTGTTCTCCCTGTGCTCTGGTCCTTGTTCTCCCTGTGCTCTGGTCCTTGTTCTCCCTGTGGTCTCAATGACCCTGCTCTAATGCACTTTAATGATAATATTAATGACCTGCCCTGATGCTGCTGTACTGATGTCAAACATTTACAAATGTTTACAAATGTTTACACTGGGGGTATTTAGGGGTTATTGAGGGGTATTTATTTCACTGGGTTTGCACTTTACTATTTCGCACTTTACAACTACGTATGTGGATGCTCCAAACACACTTTCGTTGTTCTCTCTTGAGCAATGACAATAAATACTTAGACAATAAATAAATAGTGAATCCTCTGGTCTTAAAGGTCCCATGGCATGAAAGTTTCACTTTCTGAGGTTTTTGAACGTTAATGTGAGCTCCCCTACCCTGTTTAGCCCCCCCCCCATGGTTAAAAGTTGTGAAATGTCTAAACTGAGCATTTGCGATCCTTTTCTGCGTTACAAAAAATCGGAGCTCAAACGGGCGAGTTTGAACAAGGCACCTTATTGACGTCAGATCGAAAAAAGAAATGCAAATGCAGTTCCACCCCCGTCTGTCTGTACTCAGCGTCTCTGTAAATCACGCCCAGAGAGTTTGGACCGCGAATGCGCTAGGCAATGCAAAATGCGTTTTTTTATTTGCCTGGAGGCACGTCCGAGTGTTTCTAGGCTCGGAAGTCCTTTATCTGAGCCTCTGGACCTTTGAACAGCAGTGGTTTAATTTTATTTTCTGTGGAAATGTGTTTATTTTTCAATGGAACGCTTCTCATCTCTCCCCCCGTGCAAAAACACGGAAATGGATCAGCTGTGGGCTCTGAGCGGAGAGTTTGGCCACGCCCCCACCCTCTACTATTGGCCAGCTCTTTTCTCCTCATTTGCATTCAAGCAACAACGCCCAGAATAAAGAGTTTGAGAGAGATATTTATGACTCTTTCTCATCTTATCTCTGTTTCTCATGCACTGAGTGTTGATTTTGAAGAAGGATTCATTTACAGTATTAGGGAACCATTAAGGAGCCATATAAAAGCATCAAGAAGTACCATGTCATGGGACCTTTAAACACGCTCTGACTTGAACCAGTGTTTAGTGCCCAGAATGTTCCTGGTGTCTGGAGTACACACTGTACTGTGTACTTCTGTATATAATTACTGCAATACTTTAACCTGACGCAACTTGTTTTGAGGTTGAACTAAAGATCTTAAACTACTGTCTGCAAGATACAAACTCACAGCAGCAGTGGTAGTAGTAGTAGTAGTAGTAGTAGTAGTAGTAGTAGTAGTAGTAGTATGAGTGAAGAGTCCCTCAGTCGTCCAGGTAGAATCCATGATAAAAGGAGAAATTCAATTTGTCAACTGGACAAAGTTTGTTTGGTCGAAAATGTTTCGCCCTCATCTGAGAGGCTTCAGCATCTCTATTCAAACTAGAGAGATGCTAAACTAGACGCCAGAGAAATTTGAAAAACAAAAGAAACAGATTAGTTGAGATAGTTTCAGAGCTATTTCAGTGTAGGAGCTCCTCCCTGCAGCTAGATATAAACAGGGTCTAACCAGCACTAGAACCAGAACTGACGTTTTCGACCAAACAAACTTTGTCCAGTTGACGAATTTAATTTCTCCTTTTATCACAGTAGTAGTAGTAGTAGTAGTAACAGTAGTAGTAACAGTATTAGTAGTAGTAGTAATGAAAGCATTTAATATTAGTAAAAGCACACGTGTGTCAGATGCCCTCCCACACTCACATCGAGGCGGTCACAGACTTTAAGCACCCTCAGAGTGTTCTGGAGCACGTTTTTGAGGGGCGTGTTGCCATGGCAGCAGCTGATGCCCAGGATCTCCACGTCGGGCTGGGACAGCGCCAACATGATGGCCTGAGCATCGTCC
>JAVJIX010000341.1:165000-192500 GCA_036785185.1 Paratrypauchen microcephalus
TGCTGCCATCAGGAAGGAGACTGAGGAGCCTCAGGGCCAAGACCAGCAGACTGAAAGACAGCTTCATCCACCAAGCTGTCAGGATGCTCAACTCTCTCCCAATCACACTGCTGCTTAAATCACATTGACACTGCTGCTTAAATGACACATTTGAGCTTTATTCCGCTCCACATTGTGTGTTTTACTTATTTGTATTATACACAAGCCTTTTGTACTTTTGCTACAGGTATATGTGATGTTTTAGTCATGTGTTTATTGTCTTGTTTATCACATGTTTTATGTTCACTGTGGGCCTAGGGGGCGCTGTGATTTCAAATCCTGTGTGTGCGACCTGTACATATGGTTTTTCACAATAAAGATGAACTTTGGACTTTGAAACACACACAGGTAACACACACACAGGTAACACATACACAGGTAACACACACACAGGTAACAAAATAACATGAAAAACCTTTGACGTACCAGAAAAGTTACACAATGCACCTTTAAAATGAACATGTTTTTTGTGTGTTTGTGTTTTTTGTGTCTGTGTTTCTTGTGTTTTTTGTTTTTTTGTGTTTTTTGTGTTTCTTGTGTTTGTGTATTTGTGTTTTTTGTGTTTGTGTTTTTGTGTTTGTGTTTCTTGTGTTTGTGTGTCTGTGTTTCTTGTGTTTTTTGGTTTTTTGTGTTTGTGTTTTTTGTGTTTGTGTTTTTTGTGTTTCTTGTGTTTGTGTATTTGTGTTTCTTGTGTTTGTGTATTTGTGTTTCTTGTGTTTGTGTATTTGTGTTTTTTTGTGTTTGTGTTTTTTGTGTTTGTGTTTTTTGTGTTTGTGTGTGTGTTTGTGTTTCTTGTGTTTGTGTATTTGTGTTTTTTGTGTTTCTTGTGTTTGTGTATTTGTGTTTCTTGTGTTTGTGTATTTGTGTTTTTTGTGTTTCTTGTGTTTGTGTTTTTGTGTTTCTTGTGTTTGTGTATTTGTGTTTTTTGCGTTTCTTGTGTTTGTGTTTTTTGTGTTTCTTGTGTTTGTGTATTTGTGTTTTTTGTGTTTCTTGTGTTTGTGTATTTGTGTTTCTTGTGTTTGTGTTTTTTGTGTGTTTGTGTTTTTTGTGTTTGTGTTTTTCTGTTTCTTGTGTTTGTGTTTCTTGTGTTTGTGTTTTTTGTGTTTCTTGTGTTTGCGTTTCTTGTGTTTGTGTATTTGTGTTTCTTGTGTTTGTGTATTTGTGTTTCTTGTGTTTGTGTTTTTTGTGTGTTTGTGTTTTTTGTGTTTGTGTTTTTGTGTTTCTTGTGTTTGTGTATTTGTGTTTCTTGTGTTTGTGTTTTTGTGTGTGTTTGCGTTTCTTGTGTTTGTGTTTTTTGTGTTTCTTGTGTTTGTGTATTTGTGTTTCTTGTGTTTGTGTTTTTGTGTGTGTTTGTGTTTCTTGTGTTTGTGTTTTTGTGTTTCTTGTGTTTGTGTTTCTTGTGTTTGTGTTTTTGTGTTTCTTGTGTTTGTGTTTCTTGTATTTGTGTTTTTTGTGTTTCTTGTGTTTGTGTTTCTTGTGTTTGTGTATTTGTGTTTCTTGTGTTTGTGTTTTTTGTGTGTTTGTGTTTTTTGTGTTTGTGTTTTTGTGTTTCTTGTGTTTGTGTTTTTTGTGTGTTTGTGTTTCTTGTGTTTGTGTTTCTTGTGTTTGTGTTTTTGTGTTTCTTGTGTTTGTGTATTTGTGTTTTTTGTGTTTCTTGTGTTTGTGTTTCTTGTGTTTGTGTTTCTTGTGTTTGTGTTTGTGTTTTTGTGTGTGTTTGTGTTTCTTGTGTTTGTGTTTTTGTGTTTCTTGTGTTTGTGTATTTGTGTTTTTTGTGTTTCTTGTGTTTGTGTTTCTTGTGTTTTTTTTGTGTTTTTTTGTTTGTGTTTCTGTGTGTGTTTGTGTTTTTGTGTGTGTTTGTGTTTCTTGTGTTTGTGTTTTTGTGTTTCTTGTGTTTGTGTATTTGTGTTTTTTGTGTTTCTTGTGTTTGTGTTTTTTGTGTTTGTGTTTTTGTGTTTCTTGTGTTTGTGTTTCTTGTGTTTGTGTTTTTTTTGTTTGTGTTTTTGTGTTTCTTGTGTTTGTGTTTCTTGTGTTTTTTTTGTGTGTTTTTTTTGTTTGTGTTTTTGTGTTTCTTGTGTTTGTGTTTCTTGTGTTTTTTTGTGTGTTTTTTTTTTTTGTTTTTTTGTGTGTGTTTGTGTTTTTGTGTGTGTTTGTGTTTCTTGTGTTTGTGTTTTTTGTGTTTCTTGTGTTTGTGTTTCTTGTGTTTGTGCGGAGAAGAACCCGAGAAGAGCTGCTCGGTCAGGACGTTGTTCCACGTCCGTCACCCGACACTCGGATGTCGGGAATAGCACTTGAAAATAGAACCGGACGCGATCCAGGAAGTAAAAATAAATCCTGTCGCCTTCGCCTCGGCTGCTCACTCATCACAGATCGATTTTCAAGATTTTACATGAGAAAACTTCTGTCAATTTGATTCAATTACCAAAAAATGTGTGAAATTATAGATTAAATTGTGCAAATTAAAGGGCCCATATTACACCATTTTCTGATCAATGTTCTGATGTTCCTCCTCAAAAACACCTGGAGTTCTGTTTGTTTCATTCTCATGTTTGAGGAACTCTTTATTGTTCGTCTGGAACATCTCCAAAGCTCCAAACGCCCTGTTCCACCTCGTGATGTCATCAAGTGGTAGTGTTCCAGCTCCTTTTACCTTTAGGTTTAGTCCAAGTTCAGTCCAGGTTTAGTCCAGGTTTAGTCCAGGTTTAGACCATCTTTAGTCCAGGCTTAGGTTTAGTCCAGGTTTAGTCCAGGTTTAGTCCAGGTTTAGTCCAGGTTTAGTCAAGGTTTAGTCCAGGCTTAGGTTTAGTCCAGGTTTAGTCCAGGTTTAGTCCATCTTTAGTCCAGGCTTAGGTTTAGTCCAAGTTTAGTCTAGGTTTAGTCCAGGTTTAGTCCATCTTTAGTCCAGGCTTAGGTTTAGTCCAGGTTTAGTCCAGGTTTGTCCATCTTTAGTCCATCTTTAGTCCAGGCTTAGGTTTAGTCCAGGTATAGTCCATCTTTAGTCCAGGCTTAGGTTTAGTCCAGGTTTAGTCCAGGTTTAGTCCAGTCTTAGGTTTAGTCCATCTTTAGTCCAGGTTTAGTCCAGGTTTAATCCATCTTTAGTCCATCTTTAGTCCAGGCTTAGGTTTAGTCCAGGTTTAGTCTAGGTTTAGTCCAGGTTTAATCCATCTTTAGTCCATCTTTAGTCCAGGCTTAGGTTTAGTCCAGGTTTAGTCTAGGTTTAGTCCAGGTTTAGTCCAGGTTTAGTCCATCTTTGGTCCAGGTTTAGTCCAGGTTTAGTCCAGTCTTAGGTTTAGTCCAGGTTTAGGCCATCTTTAGTCCATGTTTAGTCCAGGTTTAGTCCATCTTTAGTCCATGTTTAGTCCAGGTTTAGTCCAGGTTTAGTCCAGTCTTAGGTTTAGTCCAGGTTTAGTTCAGGTTTAGTCCATCTTTAGTCCATCTTTAGTCCAGGTTTAGTCCAGTCTTAGGTTTAGTCCAGGTTTAGGCCATCTTTAGTCCATCTTTAGTCCAGGTTTAGTCCAGGTTTAGTCCAGTCTTAGGTTTAGTTCAGGTTTAGGCCATCTTTAGTCCATCTTTAGTCCAGGTTTAGTCCAGGTTTAGTCCAGTCTTAGGTTTAGTCCAGGTTTAGGCCATCTTTAGTCCATCTTTAGTCCAGGTTTAGTCCAGGTTTAGTCCAGTCTTAGGTTTAGTCCAGGTTTAGTCTATCTTTAGTCCAGGTTTAGTCCAGGTGTTTCACACCCAAACCTGCAGATTCAGCAGAGTTCTTCTCTCAAACTGAAAACCTTGTGATGTCATCATGTGGTGATACAGGAAGTGCTCCACTGTGTTTTTAAACTCCACACACCTTCACTAGAATCATCTGGATCATTTCAGTCCTGGAGTCGCCGATCTCCACTGAACTAAAGGTAAAAGTTCACTGTTCACTTGGAAACTACCACTTGATGACATCACGGTCTGAACCGCTCTTCATGATCCTGGGGTTTTTATTTTTCTATTTCGTCTCTAAATCACGATCTGGATGTTTGAATGACGGTTTTATTGACGGCGTTGCCAAACCAGCTGCGCCGGCACCAACACCCTCGCTCCTGGCTCTTTGGTTGACATGGAATTCCAAATATGTAACGAGACCTAAACCAGGACTGAACCAGGACTGAACCAGGACTGAACCAGGACTGAACCAGGACTAAACCAGGACTAAACCAGGATTAAACCAGGACTGACCCAGGACTGAACCAGGACTGAACCAGGACTAAACCAGGACTGAACCAGGACTAAACCAGGACTAAACCAGGACTGAACCAGCACTAAACCAGGACTGAACCAGGACTAAACCAGAACTAAACCAGGACTGAACTAGGACCAGACCAGGACTGAACCAGGACTGAACTAGGACTGAACCAGGACTAAACCAGGACTGAACCAGCACTAAACCAGGACTGAACCAGGACTAAACCAGGACTGAACCAGGACTAAACCAGGACTGAACCAGGACTAAACCAGGACTAAACCAGGACTAAACCAGGACTGAACCAGGACTAAACCAGGACTGAACCAGCACTAAACCAGGACTGAACCAGTACTGAACCAGGACTGAACCAGGACTAAACCAGGACTGAACCAGGACTGAACCAGGACTAAACCAGGACTAAACCAGGACTGAACCAGTACTAAACCGGTGACCGCGCTGGGGTACTCTGTGTTACAGTGACTCACTCTGACCGCGCTGGGGTACTCGGAGGGGGGTGCTCCGTGGATGAGGTTCTTCAGGAAGACCACCTGTCGGACCAGCTCCATGACCCCACTGTAGACCTGGTCCTCGGTCCGGTCCAACTCAGCCGTCGGTAACGGCTAAAAAAAACATGTTTCAATTAAAAATACAGCTCGAATAGGTTAGGGATGAAACTTGGACGAAACCAAGACTAAATCAGCACTAAACCAGGACTAAACCAGCACTAAACCAGGCCTAAACCAGCACTAAACCAGGCCTAAATCAGGACTAAACTGGAACTAAAACCAGGACTAAACCAGGACTGAACCAGGCCTAAACCAGGACTGAACCAGGACTAAACCAGGACTAAACCAGGACTAAACCGGGACTAAACCAGGCCTAAGCCAGGACTAAACCGGGACTAAACCGGGACTAAACTAGACCTAAACCAAGCCTAAACCAGGACTAAACCGGGACTAAACCAGGAGTAAACCAGGACTAAACCAGGTCTAAACCAGGACTAAACCAGGTCTAAACCAGGACTAAACCAGGTCTAAACCGGGACTAAACCAGGTCTAAACCGGGACTAAACCAGGACTGTGAGTACCTGTGTGGGGGTTGGGGGCGTGGGTGGTTTTGGTGGAGGACCTGATAAAACAGAAAACGATTGATTTGGTGATAAACTGTGGAGAAAATCAGAGCGAGACGTGTTTATTTACCGATGGACGACGGACTGTCCGGCGCCTGAGGAAACACAAGAGTCACAGATCACAGACTGAACGCTTTTTAGGATTCTCTCGTTTTCACTTCGGTGGGATTAGAACGACTGAAAATATGATGACATCACACTGGGAGAGTGAAAAGTGAAAAGTCCTGGACAATTTGCATGAGAAACACTTTGTCTGATACTTTAAACATGAATGAATCAAAACACAGATTAGATTTCAGGTTTTTTATTCAATCGTCATGGAAACTAGACCAGATCAGGTTACAGGTCAGATCTGTGGAGAGGCGACCCCTGCTCTGTTTTTCTAGGTATTTTTAAGCTCTAAAACCACCTGTACTTCAATAAATAAGATAGAGCTGTTTAATGTCACAGTATGGAACATTCCAGGCGGAGTTATGATGTATCCATAGAAACAAGCAGGTAACGGACCACCAGAAAAGCTACACAATTCAGCTTTAACGGATGTTAAACTATGATAAATATTGAGCACAGATCCTCCAAACCAAGTGAGAAAAACTTAAAAACAAGGCGTAATGCAGAGATTTGGGCGGCAGTCGAAGGCAGGGGCCTCAACGACCGGATCTCCGGACATTATATTTATGGACAGAATTTCTAGGCGCAGTCAGGGGCCAGAGGGGATCCGATTTGGGAACCACAGGATCTCATCTCTGCTGTTTGCAGATGATGTTGTCCTGATGGTTTCATTGAACCGGGACCTCCAGCGTGCACTGGGGCGGTTTGCAGCCGAGTGTGAAGCGGCTGGGATGAGGATCAGCTCCTCCAAATCCGAGGCCTTGGTTCTCGACTGGAAAAAGGTGTCTCGCTCTCTCCAGGTGGGTGGAGAGTCCCTGCCTCAGGTGGAGGAGTTCAGGTATGTCGGGGTCTTGTTCTCGAGTGAGGGGAGGATGGAGCGTGAGATTGACAGGTGGATGGGTGCAGCGTCGGCAGTGATGCGGTCGCTGTACGGGACCGTTGTGGTGAAGAGGGAGCTGAGCCAAAAGGCGAAGCTCTCGATTTACCGTCGATCTACGTTCCTCCCCTCACCTATGGTCATGAGCTCTGGGTAATGACCGAAAGGACGAGATCGCCGATACAAGCGGCCGAAATGAGTTTCCTCCACAGAGTGGCTGGACGCTCCCTTAGAGATAGAGTGAGGAGCTCAGTCACACGGGAGGAGCTCGGAGTAGAGCCGCTGCTCCTCCACGTGGAGAGGAGCAGCTGAGGTGGCTCGGGCGTCTTTTCTAGACTCCTCCTGGACTCCTTCCTCAGGAGGTGTTCCGGGCACGTCCCACCGGGAGGAGGCCCCGGGGAAGACCCAGGACACACTGGAGGGACTATGTGTCCCGGCTGGCCTGGGAACGCCTTGGGGTCCCCCCGGAGGAGCTGGAGGAAGTGTCCGGGGTGAAGGAAGTCTGGGAGTCCCTGATTAGACTGTTGCCCCGGCGACCCGGCCCCGGATAAGCGGAAGAACATGGATGGATGGAAGGTCATATACACTTGAGAAAAATGAAGTAAAATAAAAACACCTGGTTTCGGGTTGAGTCTTGTCGAACCACCGGGTCCTGAAAACGCACAACACACACAATAATATCACACACTGTAACATTCTGAACCCCGGCGCAGTCGCACTCGTGTCTCACCAGGTGGCGCTCTTCCTGCTCCAGCCACTGTCTGTCACTGAGCATCTCCAGCCTCTGCCTCTGGATGGCCTCCTCCACCTGGTCCCGCTCCCTCTGCCAGGACGGACGCTCATCGGCCAGCTCAAAACAACATTTAACCTTTAATCACCACTTTACACTCTTTAAAGCCGCAGTACGGAACTTTTTAGACAAAAAACAGAAGATAAACGTGTTGGTGCGTGCTCTAGTACTGTGATATAGACCTGGCTTAGACCTGGTTTAGTCCTGTCTTAGACCTGGTTTAGACCTGGGTTAGAACTGGTTTAGTCCTGGCTTAGACCAGGCTTTGACCTGGTTTAGTCCTGGTTTAGACCTGGTTTAGTCCTGGCTTAGACCTGGTTTAGTCCTGGCTTAGACCTGGTTTAGTCCTGGCTTAGACCTGGTTTAGTCCTGTCTTAGACCTGGTTTAGACCTGTCTTAGACCTGGTTTAGACCTGGGTTAGAACTTGTTTAGTCCTGTCTTAGACCAGGCTTAGACCTGGTTTAGTCCTGGTTTAGACCTGGTTTAGTCCTGGCTTAGACCTGGTTTAGTCCTGGCTTAGACCTGGTTTAGACCTGTCTTAGACCTGGTTTAGTCCTGGCTTAGACCTGGTTTAGTCCTGGCTTAGACCTGGTTTAGACCTGTCTTAGACCTGTCTTAGACCTGGTTTAGTCCTGATTTAGACCTGGTTTAGTCCTGGCTTAGACCTGGTTTAGTCCTGGTTTAGTCCTGGCTTAGATCTGGTTTAGTCCTGGCTTAGACCTGATTTAGTCCTGGTTTAGACCTGGTTTAGTCCTGGCTTAGACCTGGTTTAGTCCTGGCTTAGACCAGGCTTAGACCTGGTTTAGTCCTGGTTTAGACCTGGTTTAGTCCTGGCTTAGATCTGGTTTAGTCCTGGTTTAGTCCTGGTTTAGACTTTGTTTAGACCTGGTTTTCTCCTGGTTTAGTCCTGGTTTAGTATTGGTTTAGTCCTGGCTTAG
Source organism: Paratrypauchen microcephalus (assembly GCA_036785185.1). Taxonomy (NCBI): domain Eukaryota; kingdom Metazoa; phylum Chordata; class Actinopteri; order Gobiiformes; family Gobiidae; genus Paratrypauchen; species Paratrypauchen microcephalus. Next base: position 173,108 of record JAVJIX010000341.1, read on the forward strand.
AACTGGTTTAGTCCTGGTTTAAAACTGGCTCAGACCCAACATAGTCCAGCCTAAGTCCTGGTTTAGTCTTAGTTTAGTCCTCATTTAGCCGACTGTACAAGGAGTCACAATGAGTAGCAGTTGTAGTATTTTTAGTAGTGTATTTTTAGTAGTATTTTTAGTAGTAGTATTTGCAGTAGTAGTATTTGCAGCAGTAGTATTTGCAGTAGTATTTGCAGTATTGCAGTAGTAGTATTTGCAGCAGTAGTATTTGCAGTAGTATTTGCAGTAGTATTTGCAGTAGTTGCAGTAGTAGTTGCAGTAGTATTTGCAGTATTTGCAGTGGCATTTTCAGTACTCGCAGTACCTGTAGGAGGTGCAGTCCTCGGGGGAGGTTAGTAGTAGTAGTATTTGCAGTACTCGCAGTACCTGTAGGAGGTGCAGTCCTCGGGGGAGGTTAGTAGTAGTAGTATTTGCAGTACTCGCAGTACCTGTAGGAGGTGCAGTCCTCGGGGGAGGTTAGTAGTAGTATTTGCAGTACTCGCAGTACCTGTAGGAGGTGCAGTCCTTGGGGGAGGTTAGTAGTAGTATTTGCAGTACTCGCAGTACCTGTAGGAGGTGCAGTCCTCGGGGGAGGTTAGTAGTAGTATTTGCAGTACTCGCAGTACCTGTAGGAGGTGCAGTCCTCGGGGGAGGTTAGTAGTAGTATTTGCAGTACTCGCAGTACCTGTAGGAGGTGCAGTCCTTGGGGGAGGTTAGTAGTAGTATTTGCAGTACTCGCAGTACCTGTAGGAGGTGCAGTCCTCGGGGGAGGCTGTTGCCCTGAGCTGATACAGACGCCTGAATCAAAACAGTCGGGAAAAGTGTTTTAAAAACTGTTTTAAAGAAGCACTGTGTAACTTTCCAGACAAAACTAAATCTCCATGGCGACAAGAACGTGGCTGATCATAAAAGTCACATAAAAGTTGTGTATATTTGAAGTATACTTGAAGTACCTGTTCGTGCACGCTCCGAGGAAGTGTACTGCCCTGGACCCTGGAGGGCTGAACACAAACGGATTAAACAAACTTCAGGAAGAAAATAGATCTGCAAGCAGCAAAGTGAGGCAAGCACTGAAGGTGCATGTAGGCCTCAGTATGTAGGCCACATGCAGGGTCTGACAGGGTCTGACAGGGTCTGACAGGGTCTGACAGGGTCTGACAGGGTCTGACAGGGTCTGACAGGGTCTGACAGGGTGTGACAGGGTGTGACAGGGTCTAACAGAGTCTGACAGGGTCTAACAGAGTCTAACAGGGTCTGACAGGGTCTGACAGGGTCTGACAGGGTCTGACAGGGTCTGACAGGGTGTGACAGGGTGTGACAGGGTCTAACAGAGTCTGACAGGGTCTAACAGAGTCTAACAGGGTCTGACAGGGTCTGACAGGGTCTGACAGAGTCTGACAGAGTCTGACAGAGTCTGACAGGGTCTGACAGGGTCTGACAGGGTCTGGCAGGGTCTGACAGGGTGTGACAGGGTGTGACAGAGTCTAACAGGGTCTGACAGGGTCTGACAGGGTCTGGCAGGGTCTGACAGGGTGTGACAGGGTGTGACAGAGTCTGACAGGGTCTAACAGGGTCTGACAGGGTCTGACAGGGTGTGACAGGGTGTGACAGAGTCTGACATGGTCTAACAGGGTCTGACAGGGTCTGACAGGGTGTGACAGGGTGTGACAGAGTCTAACAGGGTCTGACAGGGTGTGACAGGGTGTGACAGAGTCTGACAGGGTCTAACAGGGTCTGACAGGGTCTGACAGAGTCTGACAGGGTCTAACAGGGTCTGACAGGGTCTGACAGAGTCTGACAGGGTCTAACAGGGTCTAACAGGGTCTGACAGAGTCTGACAGGGTCTGACAGGGTCTGACAGGGTCTGACAGGGTCTGACAGGGTCTGACAGAGTCTGACAGGGTCTGACAGGGTCTGACAGGGTCTGACAGGGTCTAACAGGGTCTGACAGGGTCTAACAGGGTCTGACAGGGTCTGACAGAGTCTGACAGGGTCTAACAGGGTCTGACAGGGTCTAACAGGGTCTGACAGAGTCTAACAGGGTCTGACAGGGTCTGACAGAGTCTGACAGGGTCTAACAGGGTCTGACAGGGTCTAACAGGGTCTGACAGGGTCTGACAGAGTCTGACAGGGTCTGACAGGGTCTAACAGGGTCTGACAGGGTCTGACAGGGTCTAACAGGGTCTGACAGGGTCTGACAGGGTCTGACAGGGTCTGACAGAGTCTGACAGGGTCTAACAGAGTCTGACAGGGTCTGACAGGGTCTGACAGGGTCTAACAGGGTCTGACAGGGTCTAACAGAGTCTGACAGGGTCTAACAGAGTCTGACAGGGTCTAACAGAGTCTGACAGGGTCTAACAGATCAAAGACACATCAAAGACAGATCGGTTGCTAGGTGCGTTGCTAGGCAATTCCTGAAAATTCCTGCAAATTTGACCTGCTGGTGGCGCTAGAGGGTTGGGGCTGGGGGCCTATAAATTGCTGTGGGTAATGAGGAGACTGACTGGAATGTGCATGCAAAATTTCACAACTTTTTACCAGACGGTTCTAGGGGCTGCCAGACTCTAATGTTGAGAAGAATATAAAATAAGAATCAGGAGACCAGACACATCAAAGGAAAGATCAAAGGGTTGCCAGGCAACGTCGCTAGGCAACGCAGTACAAACACTATAGGGTGCCTAGCACCTTCGGTGCTTGTCCCCTAAAAACAAGAACAAAACATTTCAAAAGCGTGAATATTTTTGGGAAATACTTTTGGTTGAAATGTGAATCTTCGGGTTTAGGGTTTAGGGTTTAGGGTTCAGGGTTCAGGGTTCAGGGTTTAGGGTTTAGGGTTCGGGTTTAGGGTTTAGGGTTCAGGGTTTAGGGTTTAGGGTTCAGGGTTCAGGGTTCAGGGTTCAGGGTTTAGGGTTCAGGGTTCAGGGTTTAGGGTTTAGGGTTTAGGGTTCGGATTTAGGGTTCAGGGTTTAGGGTTTAGGGTTCAGGGTTCAGGGTTTAGGGTTTAGGGTTCAGGGTTTAGGGTTCAGGGTTTAGGGTTCAGGGTTTAGGGTTTAGGGTTTAGGGTTCGGATTTAGGGTTTAGGGTTTAGGGTTTAGGGTTCGGGTTTAGGGTTTAGGGTTCAGGGTTCAGGGTTTAGGGTTTAGGGTTTAGGGTTCAGGGTTCAGGGTTTAGGGTTTAGGGTTTAGGGTTCAGGGTTCAGGGTTTAGGGTTTAGGGTTTAGGGTTCAGGGTTTAGGGTTCAGGGTTCAGGGTTTAGGGTTTAGGGTTTAGGGTTCGGATTTAGGGTTTAGGGTTTAGGGTTTAGGGTTTAGGGTTCGTACCTTTGGAGGAGGTTCTGAGTTTGGACCAAACCCAGAACCAGAACCAGACAGAGTTCTTCCCAGAGTCACTGTGGCCTCCTGGTTCTGCTCCAGTCTGTACAGCTCACTGAAACACAACCAGAACTAAACCAGGACTAAACCAGGTCTAAACCAGGACTGAACCAGGACTAAACCAGGTCTAAACCAGGACTAAACCAGGACTAAAGCAGGACTGAACCAGGACTAAACCAGGACTAAACCAGAACTAAACCAGGACTAAACCAGGTCTAAACCAGGTCTAAACCAGGACTAAACCAGGTCTAAACCAGGTCTAAACCAGGACTGAACCAGGACTAAACCAGGTCTAAACCAGGTCTAAACCAGGACTGAACCAGGACTAAACCAGGTCTAAACCAGGTCTAAACCAGGACTAAACCAGGTCTAAACCAGGTCTAAACCAGGACTGAACCAGGACTAAACCAGGACTAAACCAGGACTAAACCAGAACTAAACCAGGACTAAACCAGGTCTAAACCAGGACTAAACCAGGTCTAAACCAGGACTGAACCAGGACTAAACCAGGACTAAACCAGAACTAAACCAGGACTAAACCAGGTCTAAACCAGGACTAAACCAGAACTAAACAAGGACTAAACCAGGTCTAAACCAGGTCTAAACCAGGTCTAAACCAGGACTGAACCAGGACTAAACCAGGTCTAAACCAGGTCTAAACCAAGTCTAAACCAGGTCTAAACCAGGACTGAACCAGGACTAAACCAGGACTGAACCAGGACTGAACCAGGACTAAACCAGGACTAAACCAGAACTAAACCAGGACTAAACCAGGTCTAAACCAGGACTGAACCAGGACTAAACCAGGTCTAAACCAGGTCTAAACCAGGACTGAACCAGGACTAAACCAGGACTAAACCAGGACTAAACCAGGTCTAAACCAGGACTAAACCAGAACTAAACCAGGACTAAACCAGGTCTAAACCAGGTCTAAACCAGGTCTAAACCAGGACTAAACCAGGTCTAAACAAGGTCTAAACCAAGTCTAAACCAGGTCTAAACCAGGACTAAACCAGAACTAAACCAGGACTAAACCAGGTCTAAACCAGGTCTAAACCAGGACTAAACCAGGTCTAAACCAGGTCTAAACCAGGACTGAACCAGGACTAAACCAGGTCTAAACCAGGTCTAAACCAGGACTGAACCAGGACTAAACCAGGTCTAAACCAGGTCTAAACCAGGACTAAACCAGGTCTAAACCAGGTCTAAACCAGGACTGAACCAGGACTAAACCAGGTCTAAACCAGGACTGAACCAGGACTAAACCAGGACTAAACCAGGACTAAACCAGGTCTAAACCAGGTCTAAACCAGGACTAAACCAGGACTGAACCAGGACTAAACCAGGTCTAAACCAGGACTAAACCAGGACTAAAGCAGGACTGAACCAGGACTGAACCAGGACTAAACCAGGACTAAACCAGAACTAAACCAGGACTAAACCAGGTCTAAACCAGGTCTAAACCAGGACTAAACCAGGTCTAAACCAGGTCTAAACCAGGACTGAACCAGGACTAAACCAGGTCTAAACCAGGTCTAAACCAGGACTAAACCAGGTCTAAACCAGGTCTAAACCAGGACTAAACCAGGTCTAAACCAGGTCTAAACCAGGACTGAACCAGGACTAAACCAGGTCTAAACCAGGTCTAAACCAGGACTGAACCAGGACTGAACCAGGACTAAACCAGGACTAAACCAGGTCTAAACCAGGTCTAAACCAGGACTAAACCAGGACTGAACCAGGACTAAACCAGGTCTAAACCAGGACTAAACCAGGACTAAACCAGGACTAAACCAGAACTAAACCAGGACTAAACCAGGTCTAAACCAGGACTAAACCAGGTCTAAACCAGGACTGAACCAGGACTAAACCAGGACTAAACCAGAACTAAACCAGGACTAAACCAGGTCTAAACCAGGACTAAACCAGAACTAAACAAGGACTAAACCAGGTCTAAACCAGGTCTAAACCAGGTCTAAACCAGGACTGAACCAGGACTAAACCAGGTCTAAACCAGGTCTAAACCAAGTCTAAACCAGGTCTAAACCAGGACTAAACCAGGACTGAACCAGGACTGAACCAGGACTAAACCAGAACTAAACCAGGACTAAACCAGGTCTAAACCAGGTCTAAACCAGGACTGAACCAGGACTAAACCAGGTCTAAACCAGGTCTAAACCAGGACTGAACCAGGACTAAACCAGGACTAAACCAGGACTAAACCAGGACTAAACCAGGACTAAACCAGGTCTAAACCAGGACTAAACCAGGTCTAAACCAGGTCTAAACCAGGACTGAACCAGGTCTAAACCAGGACTAAACCAGGTCTAAACTAGGTCTAAACCAGGACTAAACCAGGACTAAACCAGGTCTAAACCAGGTCTAAACCAGGACTAAACCAGGACTAAATCAGGTCTAAACCAGGTCTAAACCAGGACTAAACCAGGACTAAACCAGGTCTAAACCAGGTCTAAACCAGGACTGAACCAGGTCTAAACCAGGACTAAACCAGGTCTAAACCAGGTCTAAACCAGGACTAAACCAGGTCTAAACCAGGACTAAACCAGGACTAAACCAGGTCTAAACCAGGTCTAAACCAGGACTAAACCAGGTCTAAACCAGGACTGAACCAGGACTAAACCAGGTCTAAACCAGGACTAAACCAGGACTAAACCAGGTCTAAACCAGGACTAAACCAGGACTAAACCAGGTCTAAACCAGGACTAAACCAGGACTAAACCAGGTCTAAACCAGGACTAAACCAGGTCTAAACCAGGACTGAACCAGGACTAAACCAGGTCTAAACCAGGACTAAACCAGGACTAAACCAGGTCTAAACCAGGTCTAAACCAGGACTGAACCAGGACTGAACCAGGTCTAAACTAGGTCTAAACCAGGACTAAACCAGGACTAAACCAGGACTAAACCAGGTCTAAACCAGGACTAAACCAGGTCTAAACCAGGACTAAACCAGGACTAAACCAGGACTAAACCAGGTCTAAACCAGGACTGAACCAGGACTAAACCAGGTCTAAACCAGGACTAAACCAGGACTAAACCAGGTCTAAACCAGGTCTAAACCAGGACTAAACCAGGTCTAAACCAGGTCTAAACCAGGACTGAACCAGGACTGAACCAGGTCTAAACCAGGACTAAACCAGGTCTAAACTAGGTCTAAACCAGGACTAAACCAGGACTAAACCAGGACTAAACCAGGTCTAAACCAGGACTAAACCAGGTCTAAACCAGGACTAAACCAGGTCTAAACCAGGTCTAAACCAGGACTGAACCAGGTCTAAACCAGGACTAAACCAGGTCTAAACTAGGTCTAAACCAGGACTAAACCAGGACTAAACCAGGTCTAAACCAGGTCTAAACCAGGACTGAACCAGGTCTAAACCAGGACTAAACCAGGTCTAAACCAGGTCTAAACCAGGACTAAACCAGGACTAAACCAGGACTAAACCAGGACTAAATCAGGTCTAAACCAGGTCTAAACCAGGTCTAAACCAGGACTGAACCAGGACTAAACCAGGACTGAACCAGGACTAAACCAGGTCTAAACCAGGACTAAACCAGGTCTAAACCAGGTCTAGCCCGTGTGGTACCTGAGGGAGCAGACCAGGTGTCTGAAGGTGGGTCTCCGGTGGGGTTCGTAGGCCCAGCAGTGGGTGAGCAGAGAGTACAGCACCGGGGGGCACGTGGGCGGCTTCGGGAGTCGAACCCCAGACTCCAGCTGGTTTATCACCTGCCCGTTCTCCAGCCAGAAGAACGGCTGCTGGGCCTGCGAGAACATCTCCCACACGCACACTCCTGCAGGACACAGGGGGCGCTAAAGAGTTTGTGTGTGAAACATGTGAATAAAACAAAACAAACTCCGGGTGTTTGTGACGAGGAAACGACGTTAGAACACAGACGAGTCGATCTGGGGCCTTCAGACCCGAGTCTCACCGAACATCCACACGTCGCTCGCTGAAGTGAACCTCCTGAAGTTAATCGACTCCGGGGCCATCCACTTTATGGGCATCCTGCTGACTGACGCTGGACACACAAACACACAAACATGTTTAGACACACAACTGCAGCAGCTTCAGTTCTTTGCCTGTGTTTATTAAAAGTTTATTTAAACTTCTTGATGCTTTTATATGGCGCCTTAGTGGTTCCCTAATACTGTAAATGAATCCTTCTTCAAAATCAAGCCTCAGTGCATGAGAGAACCTCATGAAGACAGTCAGAGTCATAAATATGTCTCTGAAACACTTTATTCTGGGCGTTGTTGCTTGAATGCAAATGAGGAGGACAGAGACAGGCCAGTGCAGCGGGTGGGGGTGTGGCCAAATACGCTGCTGTTTCCTGGATTAGCGGTGCACTGTGCGCTGGCCCCACTTCTGTGTTTTAATCGCTTCGGAAGATACAAGACGCTTTCCATGAAAAAAAAAACACATTTTGACAGAAAATAAAATTAAACCACTGCTGTTCCAGAGGTTCGGAGGCTCGGATAAAGGACATCCGAGCCTGGAAACACTCTCACGTCTCTTCTGGCAAAAAAAAATGGCATCTCGCATTTCGTAGCTCCTCCTGCGAGTGTGACGTCAGAAAGTTCCCTTGTTCAGAATCGCCCGTTTGGGCTGTGTTTTTTTCAAACAAAAGGATCTCAAATGCTCAGTTTAGACATTTCGCAACTTTTAACCATGGGGGGGGGGGGGCTAAACAGGGTAGGGGAGCTCACATTAACGTTCAAAAACCTCAGAAAGTGAAAATTTCTTTAATTGTTGTGTAAATGTAAATGTTGTGATGCGTGAAAAGTCCCTCAGTCGTCCAGGTAGAATCCATGATAACAGGAGAAGTTCAATTTGTCAACTGGACAAAGTTTGTTTGGTTGAAAACATTTCGCCGCTCATCCGAGAGGCTTCTTAGCCTCTCGGATGAGCGGCGAAATGTTTTCAACCAAACAAACTTTGTCCAGTTGACAAATTGAACTTCTCCTGTTATCATAAATGTTGTGATGTTGTTGATGTGATTTGTGTAACGGTTATTTATGTGAATGATGATATGAGCTTTGATGACTCTGTTAAAGTCATTTCAGTTCATAATATTGTTTAAAGTTCCATCCATCCATGTTCTTCCTCTTATCCGGGGCCGGGTCGCCGGGGCAACAGTCTAAGCAGGGACTCCCAGACTTCCTTCACCCCGGACACTTCCTCCAGCTCCTCCGGGGGGACCCCAAGGCGTTCCCAGGCCAGCCGGGAGACATAGTCCCTCCAGCGTGTCCTGGGTCTTCCCCGGGGCCTCCTCCCGGTGGGACGTGCCCAGAACACCTCCCGAAGGAGGAGTCCAGGAGGCGTCCGGAACAGACGCCCGAGCCAGACCAGGTCTAAACTGGGACTAAACCAGGACTAAACTGGGACAAAACCAGGTCTAAACCGGGTCTAAACTAGGACTAAACCAAGACTAAATCAAAACTAAACCAGGTCTAAACTGGGACTAAACCAGGTCTAAACCAGGACTGAACCAGGTCTACTCCTCACCCTATCTCTAAGGGAGCGTCCAGCCACTCTGTGGAGGAAACTCATTTCGGCCGCTTGTATCGGCGATCTCGTCCTTTCGGTCATTACCCAGAGCTCATGACCATAGGTGAGGGGAGGAACGGAGATCGACAGTAAATCAAGAGCTTTGCCTTTCGGCTCAGCTCCCTCTTCACCACAACGGTCCGGTACAGCGACCGCATCACTGCCGACGCTGCACCGATCCACCTGTCAATCTCACGCTCCATCCTCCCCTCACTCGAGAACAAGACCCCCACATACCTGAACTCCTCCACCTGAGGAGGAGTCACTGTCCCACCGTACATCACGTACACTAACAGCTATCTCCAATATGTTGGCTAACGTTAAAATGTAACAGCTTCAGACAGAGCAGTGCCTACAGTTAACATTAGCCAACAGTTTTTCAGCTGGTCCCTCTCACCTTCACTCCTGACCACAGGCTCCTGAAAATGTGCTCTTTAAATCCTTTTTGTATATTCTTTGAGTTTCCAGACGATATAAAAGTGTTTGCTAATGTGCGTGTTGTTGCCATGGTGACTGCTGAACATTATGCCATACACATACATACAGAACCCCCAGTGTCAGTGCAGAGTATCAGAATAATAATGATAATAATGATAATAATAATGATAATGATAATAATAATAATGATAATGATAATAATAATAATAATGATAATAATAATAATCATGATAATGATAATAATAATAATATTAATAATGATAATAATAATAATAACAATAATAATAATAAAAATAATGATAATAATAATAATAATAATGATAATAATAATAATAATAAGGATAATAATAATGGTAATAATAATAATCATGATAATAATAATGATAATAATAATAATGATAATAATAATAATCATGATAATGATAATAGTAATAATAAGAATAATAATAATTAAAAAAAAATAATGATAATAATAATAATGATAATGATAATTATAATAATATTAATAATGATAATAATAATGATTAAAAAAATAAATAAATAATAATAATACCTTTGTAATACTCCTGCTCGTCGATGTATCTGGACAAACCGAAGTCTCCCAGTTTCACGCACTTCGGAGATGCCACCAAAATGTTCCGCACTGCGATGTCTCTGAAACACACAGAGGGTCAGAGGGCGGGGCCTAGAGGGTCAGGGGGCGGGGCCTAGAGGATCAGGGGGGCGGGACCTAGAGGGTCAGGGGGGCGGGACCTAGAGGGTCAGGGGGCGGGTCCTAGAGGGTCAGGGGGCGGGGTCTAGAGGATCAGGGGGGCGGGACCTAGAGGGTCAGAGGGCGGGGCCTAGAGGGTCAGGGGGCGGGGCCTAGAGCAGGAATGTCCAATCTCTGGCCCATGGGCCAAATGTGGCCCTCAGACAAATTTTTCTTGGCCCTCAGGCTTCCAGGTGAATTGGCCCAAATTACCTTGAGCAGAACTTTTGAGTTTTTTGAAACTCTACCTTGATAAGACAATATTTAATATTTATTGTGTGGTTTTGAGGATCTCAGCACAAATAAAGGACTGAAGCTCATTCTAACGTGTTAAACATGCAGATATTTCAGTTATTGACTGTACTGAGCACCAGACTATGGCCCTCGATCGGCCCTCTGCTTCATCTGTGTTTAGACATGTGGCCCTGGATAAAAAAAAGTTTGGACACCCCTGGCCTAAAGCATATCTATCTCCACGGAGCACGTTCTGAAGTACGGTTTTCACACATGTAGACTCTTATTTTATGTTTTCTTTTGGGGAACCAAAAGAAAACAGCAAAAACATGTTTTTGCTGTGGCTGGTAACAAGTTTGAAAATACAAGTTAGTTCTCAAAATGAGGGGTTTTTCACATTTTTAAGAACTTTTTAAGAGCTTCAAGTCATGTCCTAACACTGTTTCCTCCTCAAAAACAGATTTTGTTTCATTCACATGTTTGAGGAACACTTTTGGCAATTCCAGAGCTGAAATGATCCCGATGATTCTCCTGAAGGTGTGTTTGTGACGAAACAAACATGTGAGTGTGTGATCCTCTGGTAGCCGAGTCACCTGTGCACCATGTTGAGTCCCTCTAAATAGGCGAGAGCTTTGCCGATCTGGAGACAGTACAGGCTGAGCATGGCGTTGGTCAGAAAGTGCTGCTGCTCCACCAGAAACTGACCGAGCTACAAACGAAAACACACAAATCATTCAGAAAAAACACATTACTACAGAAGGTCCTGCTCACATAGTCCACAGTCCTGGTTTAGTCCTGGTTTAGCCCTGGTTTGGTCCTGGTTTAGTTCTGGTTTAGTCTTGAATTAGTCCTGGTTTAGTCCTAGTTTAGTCCTGGTTTAGCCCTGGTTTGGTGCTGCTTTAGTCCCGGTTTAGTCCTGGTTTAGCCCTGGTTTAGTCCTGAATTAGTCCTGGTTTAGTCCTAGTTTAGTCCTGGTTTAGCCCTGGTTTGATGCTGGTTTAGTCCTGGTTTAGCCCTGGTTTGGTGCTGGTTTAGCCCTGGTTTGGTGCTGGTTTAGTCCTGGTTTAGTCCTGGTTTGGTCCTGGTTTAGCCCTGGTTTGGTGCTGGTTTAGTCCTGGTTTAGCCCTGGTTTGGCACTGGTTTAGTCCTGGTTTAGCCCTGGTTTAGCCCTGGTTTGGTGCTGGTTTAGTCCTGGTTTAGTCCTGGTTTAGCCCTGGTTTAGTCCTGAATTAGTCCTGGTTTAGTCCTAGTTTAGTCCTGGTTTAGCCCTGGTTTGATGCTGGTTTAGTCCTGGTTTAGCCCTGGTTTGGTGCTGGTTTAGCCCTGGTTTGGTGCTGGTTTAGTCCTGGTTTAGTCCTGGTTTGGTCCTGGTTTAGCCCTGGTTTGGTGCTGGTTTAGTCCTGGTTTAGCCCTGGTTTGGCGCTGGTTTAGCCCTGGTTTAGCCCTGGTTTGGTGCTGGTTTAGTCCTGGTTTGGTCCTGGTTTAGCCCTGGTTTGGTGCTGGATTAGTCCTGGTTTAGCCCTGGTTTGGTGCTGGTTTAGTCCTGGTTTGGTCCTGGTTTAGCCCTGATTTGGTCCTGGTTTAGCCCTGGTTTGGTGCTGGTTTAGTCCTGGTTTAGCCCTGGTTTAGCCCTGGTTTGTTGCTGGTTTAGTCCTGGTTTAGCCCTGGTTTGGTGCTGGTTTAGTCCTGGTTTAGTCCTGGTTTGGTCCTGGTTTAGCCCTGGTTTGGTGCTGGTTTAGTCCTGGTTTAGCCCTGGTTTGGTGCTGGTTTAGTCCTGGTTTAGCCCTGGTTTGGTGCTGGTTTAGTCCTAGTTTAGTCCTGGTTTGGTCCTGGTTTAGCCCTGGTTTGGTGCTGGTTTAGTCCTGGTTTAGTCCTGGTTTGGTCCTGGTTTAGCCCTGATTTGGTCCTGGTTTAGCCCCGGTTTAGTCCTGGATTAGTGCTAGTTTAGTCCTGGTTTGGTCCTGGTTTAGTCCTGATTTGGTTCTGGTTTAGCCCCGGTTTAGTCCTGGATTAGCCCTGGTTTAGTCCTAGTTTAGTCCTGGTTTGGTCCTGGTTTAGTCCTGGTTTAGCCCTGGTTTGGTGCTAGTTTAGTCCTGGTTTAGTCCTGGTTTGGTCCTGGTTTAGTCCTGGTTTGGTCCTGGTTTAGTCCTGGTTTAGCCCTGATTTGGTCCTGGTTTAGTCCTGGATTAGTCCTGGTTTAGTCCTAGTTTAGTCCTGGTTTGGTTCTGGTTTAGCCCTGGTTTAGTCCTAGTTTAGTCCTGGTTTAGTCCTGGTTTGGTCCTGGTTTAGTCCTGGTTTGGTCCTGGTTTAGTCCTGGTTTGGTCCTGGTTTAGCCCTGGTTTAGTCTTAGTTTAGTCCTGGTTTAGTCCTGGTTTGGTCCTGGTTTAGTCCTGGTTTAGTCCTGGTTTAGCCCTGGTTTAGTCCTAGTTTAGTCCTGGTTTAGTTCTGGTTTAGTCCTGGTTTAGTCCTGGTTTGGTCCTGGTTTAGCCCTGGTTTAGTCCTAGTTTAGTCCTGGTTTAGTTCTGGTTTAGTCCTGGTTTAGTCCTGGTTTGGTCCTGGTTTAGCCCTGGTTTAGTCCTAGTTTAGTCCTAGTTTAGTCCTGGTTTGGTTCTGGTTTAGCCCTGGTTTAGTCCTAGTTTAGTCCTAGTTTAGTCCTGGTTTAGCCCTGGTTTGGTTCTGGTTTAGCCCTGGTTTAGTCCTAGTTTAGCCCTGGTTTAGTCCTAGTTTAGTCCTGGTTTAGTTCTGGTTTAGTCCTGGTTTAGTCCTGGTTTGGTCCTGGTTTAGCCCTGGTTTAGTCCTAGTTTAGTCCTAGTTTAGTCCTGGTTTGGTTCTGGTTTAGCCCTGGTTTAGTCCTAGTTTAGTCCTAGTTTAGTCCTGGTTTAGTCCTGGTTTGGTTCTGGTTTAGCCCTGGTTTAGTCCTAGTTTAGTCCTAGTTTAGTCCTAGTTTAGTCCTGGTTTAGCCCTGGTTTGAGTTTGTTCATATAACGTTCCTTTTCTTTGGCGTGGTCAACTGGATCAGAAGTTTTGGATTCCGATGTGGAAGGTTTATCGCCAAATTTAGATTTTTTTCTGCACAGTGTTTACTTTGAGTGAACGATGTCTCCAACATCCGGGTCAGGGTTGGATTTTTCGAGTCCGTGAAAACACTCTATATTGACTGGTTTATTTTGAGGGGGCCTTGTTTCGCTCACTGGACTTTCCGACAGCACTAAAATGGTGTGAGCCACAAAGAGCGCCCCCTGTGGGACGAGTGGAGTGAATCTCCCACAGAATCACACAAACCTCCCTCACATGACTCAAACGGTTTATAAAGACCTCTCCGTGCTCCAGGAGCTCCATGACGATCCAGACCGGGTCCACCTCGATCACCCCGATCAGACGCACGATGTGAGGGTGCTCCAGGTTCCTCATCAAATCTGAAACAAAAACATTTGAGATTAGATTCAACTCCGTACTCGTGTACAAAGTGCGGTTGGATACTTTAGCAGCAGGAAGTCCGGGGATATAAGGACTAAACCAGGACTAAAACCAGGACTAAACCAGGGCTAAAACCCAGACTAAACCAGGACTAAAACCAGGACTAAACCAGGGCTAAAACCCGGACTAAACCCGGACTAAAACCCGGACTAAACCCGGACTAAAACCAGGACTAAACCAGGGTTGAATCAGGACCAAACCAGGATTAAACCAGGACTAAAACCAGGACTAAACCAGGACTAAAACCAGGACTAAACCAGGACTAAAATCAGGACTAAACCAGGGCTAAACCAGGACCAAACCAGGATTAAACCAGGGCTAAAACCAGGGCTAAAACCAGGACTAAACCCAGGACTAAACCAGGGTTGAATCAGGACCAAACCAGGATTAAACCAGGGCTAAACCAGGACTAAACCAGGACTAAACTCAGGACGAAACCAGGATTAAACCAGGACTAAAACTGGACTAAACCAGGACTAAATCGGGACTAAACCAGAACTAAAGCAGGACTAAAGCAGGACTAAACCAGGACTAAACCAGGGCTAAACCAGGACTAAACCAGGACTAAAGCAGGACTAAACCAGGACTAAACCAGGGCTAAACCAGGACTAAACCAGGACTAAACTCAGGACGAAACCAGGACTAAACCAGGACTAAAACTGGACTAAACCGGGACTAAAACAGGGCTAAACTTGGACTAAACCGGTACTAAACCGGGACTAAACCAGGACTAAATCGGGACTAAACCAGGACTAAACCAGGACTAAACCAGGACTAACCCAGGTCTGAACCAGGGTTGTCACCTTTTTCCCCCTGACCCGTTTTTGTGCCTGTCTTTGAGGAAAACAAACCTGCTTCACTGAGAAACTTCTCCTTGACGTCGAGAGTGCAGTCTTTACAGGTTTTTACAGCCACTCGGACCCTCTCTCCAGTCTGGAAAACACCACAGTCACCATACAGCTCACATCATTAGATTTCAGATTTTTGCCTAAAAATCTTAAAGGAGAATTAACGTTTTTTACAATCTGAGCCTTATTTCGGTAATAAAACAAGTTGTTTTACTCACCTATAGCACTTTGGTGTCATATGGAGCACTTCCAGAGATGTTTTAGATTAGTGATAGCCGTAGAGCTAATATATGCCCCGAGCGGTCTCCAAATAACACAAACTTTAGCACTTTTCAAATCATAGAAGCTCAAAGTTCAAAAGTTCAAAGTTCAAAGTCAGCTTTATTGTCAATTCTGCCATATGTGTTCAACATACAGTGAATCGAAATTTCGTTTCTCTCTGGCCAGGTAGTGCAAAAAGACAGTGTACAAAATACAATATAAAGACAAAACACAACAAAAACTATCTAAGACAGAGATCTAAAGTTAAAACTAAAGTCTACGGTCTAAAATCTTAAAACAGTGCAACATAATAAATAACAAATAACCTATACTATATACAGATTTCCAAAGTGTGCAGTGTGCATCAAAATGTGCAGTGGAAGATACAGCAGTGAATTGGTCATGTGCAGTAGAATGTGCATTGGAGTTAAGATAAATAAAAATAAGTGTGCAACAGTAGTAATTCTAGTGCAACAGGAGTAAACAACAGTACTAAAAATTCCAGTAGTAAATGTGCAATAACAGTAGTAAACAGCAGTGCAACGGGGGTAAAAATCAATAACAGGAGTAAACAACAGTACTAAGAATTCCAGTAGTAAATGTGCAATAACAGTAGTAAACAACAGTGCAACAGGAGTAAAATCCAGTAGTAAATGTAAATGTGCAACAGTGCAACAGTCGTCCTTAGCAGCAGTTTTTTAAAGTGTCTAGAGTGATGTGTCTTTTATGGAATACAGGTTATGCCAATATGGGGGGTGGGGGGTGGGAGATGGGTAAGGTGGGAGTTCGGGTGTGAGTTCAGTGTCTTAGTCTACACTTTCGTTTGAGTCAAAAGTGGCCTGTAATCCGAGATTTATCCATAATTTCGAGTAGATGAGGAGGCCAGTGCGCATGTGCGGAGTCACAGTTTATTTCACTCTCAGCTCCCGGGACCCAAACATGAAACGCAAAGCTGTAAATTATGGATAAATCTCGGATTACAAGCCACTTTTGACTCAAACGAAAGTGTAGACTAAGACATTGAGCTTCTATGATTTGAAAAGTGCTAAAGTTTGTGTTATTTGGAGACCGCACGGCATATATTATATGCCCCGAGCTACAGCTAGAACTCGCGCTACGGCTATCGCTAATCTAAAACATCTCTGGAAGTGCTCCATATGACACCAAAGTGCTATGGGTGAGTAAAACAACTTGTTTGATTACCGAAATAAGGCTCAGATTGTAAAAAACATTAATTCTCCTTTAAACATCTTTCCCCAGTTTGGCCATTTTTTATGTTTCAAATTTTACTTCATGGTTGGAAATCGTGACGTCACACCGAAGATATCGAAGCACACTGGGCCAGAACTCCTGTAATGATCTGGTTTAGTCCTGGTTTAGCCCTGGTTTAGTCCTGTTTTATCCCTTGTTCAGTCCTGGTTTAGTCCCTGGTGTAGTCGTGTTTTAGCCCTGGTTTAGTCCTGGTTTAGTCCTGGTTTGGTCCTGGTTTAGCCCTGTTTTAGTCCTGTTTTAGTCCTGGTTTAGTCCTGTTTTAGTCCTGTTTTAGTCCTGGTTTAGTCCTGTTTTAGTCCTGTTTTAGTCCTGGTTTAGCCCTGTTTTAGTCCTGGTTTAGTCCTGTTTTAGCCCTGTTTTAGTCTTGGTTTGGTCCTGGTTTAGTCCTGGTTTATTCCTGTTTTAGCCCTGTTTTAGTCCTGGTTTATTCCTGTTTTAGCCCTGTTTTAGTCCTGGTTTATTCCTGTTTTAGCCCTGTTTTAGTCCTGGTTTAGCCCTGGTTTAGTCCTGGTTTAGTCCTGGTTTAGCCCTGGTTTAGTCCTGGTTTAGTCCTGGTTTAGCCCTGGTTTAGCCCTGGTTTAGCCCTGGTTTAGCCCTGGTTTAGTCCTGGTTTAGTCCTGGTTTAGCTCTGGTTTAGCCCTGGTTTAGTCCTGGTTTAGCCCTGGTTTAGCCCTGGTTTAGCCCTGGTTTAGTCCTGGTTTAGTCCTGGTTTAGCTCTGGTTTAGCCCTGTTTTAGTCCTGGTTTAGTCCTGGTTTAGTCCTGGTTTAGCCCTGGTTTAGTCCTGGTTTAGCCCTGGTTTATCCCTGGTTTAGCCCTGGTTTAGTCCTGGTTTAGTCCTGGTTTAGCTCTGGTTTAGCCCTGTTTTAGTCCTGGTTTAGTCCTGGTTTAGCCCTGGTTTAGTCCTGGTTTAGTCCTGGTTTTGTGTACTATAGCAGTAATATAAAAGTGAAATTAAAAATGTATTGAACTCACTGGACTTTTGTAAACTCCGTCATGGACTTCTCCGAAGAATCCTTCACCGAGAATTCGCCCCACAACCACGTCGTCTCTGGAAATGGAACCCTTTTTCTCTGAAACAGTTTAAACTGAATTCAAACACGAGTGTGACTGAAACATTAAACTACGATGTGAACTGTACCTGATTTAGTCGAGTTCAGACTCCCATCGGGGATCTCTGCGTAGACGTCTGAACCTGCAGGAAGTTCCAGAAAGATTTCAAAATAAAAGCACGTGAGGCGGTGATATTAAAGGAGGAATATGACTCACCGTAGCTGCTGGTTTTGCGCAAAAGTGTGGCCGAACTACAGAGAATTCAAAATAAAACAACATTTAAAGTACATCTGGCAGGTTTCGTGTTTTTCTCATTCCTCTTTGGTTTGGTGATGACTTAATCATAGTTTTCCCTAGTCCGGTCTCCGGTCTCTGGTCCGGTCTCTGGTCCGGTCTCTGGTCTCTGGTCTCCGGTCTCTGGTCTGGTCTCTGGTCCGGTCTCTGGTCCGGTCTCTGGTCTCTGGTCTCCGGTCTCTGGTCTGGTCTCTGGTCTCTGGTCTGGTCTCTGGTCTCCGGTCTCTGGTCTGGTCTCTGGTCTGGTCTCTGGTCTCTGGTCTGGTCTCTGGTCTCTGGTCTGGTCTCTGGTCTCTGGTCTGGTCTCTGGTCTGGTCTCTGGTCTCTGGTCTCTGGTCTGGTCTCTGGTCTCTGGTCTGGTCTCTGGTCTGGTCTCTGGTCCGGTCTCTGGTCTCCAGTCTCTGGTCTGGTCTCTGGTCTCTGGTCCGGTCTCTGGTCTGGTCTCTGGTCTCTGGTCTGGTCTCTGGTCTCTGGTCTGGTCTCTGGTCTCTGGTCTGGTCTCTGGTCTCTGGTCTCCGGTCTCTGGTCTGGTCTCTGGTCTCTGGTCTGGTCTCTGGTCTGGTCTCTGGTCTCTGGTCTGGTCTCTGGTCTGGTCTCTGGTCTCTGGTCTCTGGTCTCTGGTCTGGTCTTTGGTCTCTAGTCTTGGTCTTGGTCTGGTCTTGGTCTGGTCTCTGGTCTGGTCTCTGGTCTCTGGTCTTGGTCTGGTCTTGGTCTGGTCTCTGGTCCGGTCTCTGGTCTCTGGTCTCTGGTCTGGTCTCTGGTCTGGTCTCTGGTCTGGTCTTTGGTCTCTGGTCTGGTCTTGGTCTGGTCTCTGGTCTCTGGTCTGGTCTCTGGTCTCTGGTCTCTGGTCTGGTCTCTGGTCTGGTCTCTGGTCTGGTCTTTGGTCTCTGGTCTGGTCTTGGTCTGGTCTCTGGTCTCTGGTCTGGTCTCTGGTCTCTGGTCTCTGGTCTGGTCTTTGGTCTCTGGTCTCTGGTCTTGGTCTGGTCTCTGGTCTGGTCTCTGGTCTGGTCTCTGGTCTGGTCTCTGGTCTGGTCTCTGGTCTGGTCTCTGATCTGGTCTCTGGTCTGGTCCTGGTCCGGTCTCTGGTCTGGTCTCTGGTCCGGTCTCTGGTCTGGTCTCTGGTCTGGTCTCTGGTCCGGTCTCTGGTCCGGTCTCTGGTCCGGTCTCTGGTCTCTGGTCCGGTCTTTGGTCCGGTCTCTGGTCCGGTCTTTGGTCCGGTCTCTGGTCTGGTCTCTGGTCCGGTCTCTGGTCCGGTCTCTGGTCTGGTCTCTGGTCCGGTCTTTGGTCCGGTCTCTGGTCTGGTCTCTGGTCCGGTCTCTGGTCTGGTCTCTGGTCTGGTCTTGGTCTGGTCTCTGGTCTGGTCTCTGGTCTGGTCTCTGGTCTTGGTCTGGTCCGGTCTCTGGTCTGGTCTCTGGTCTGGTCTCTGGTCTGGTCTCTGGTCCGGTCTCTGGTCCGGTCTCTGGTCTCTGGTCCGGTCTTTGGTCCGGTCTCTGGTCCGGTCTCTGGTCTGGTCTCTGGTCTCTGGTCTGGTCTCTGATCTGGTCTCTGGTCTGGTCCTGGTCCGGTCTCTGGTCTGGTCTCTGGTCCGGTCTTTGGTCTGGTCTCTGGTCTGGTCTCTGGTCCGGTCTCTGGTCTGGTCTCTGGTCTGGTCTCTGGTCTGGTCTCTGGTCTGGTCTCTGGTCTGGTCTCTGGTCCGGTCTCTGGTCCGGTCTCTGGTCTCTGGTCCGGTCTTTGGTCCGGTCTCTGGCCTGGTCTCTGGTCCGGTCTCTGGTCTGGTCTCTGGTCTGGTCTCTGGTCTTGGTCTGG
>JAVJIX010000341.1:197500-250000 GCA_036785185.1 Paratrypauchen microcephalus
AAATTACACTGAACCAGTCCTCAAGTGTTGGAGGGGTTAGCTTTAGCCATTTCCTGGTTATAGATTTCTTACTAGCCACTAAAAGTGCCTGTAGTAGTTTAATATCCCCTTTTCGGTCCAAGACTGTGCCTATGCCAAAATACATACACAAGAAGTCATCAGGAAACCGAACCTCAAAAACATCACTTAGAGCTTTGTTTATTCCAGACCAGTACTGATGTAATGCCGGGCATTCCCAAAATATATGAAAATGGTTTGCTTCCATAGATCCACATTTCCTCCAACATTCTGCATTTGAATTTTTGTATTTACTTTGCTGGGGGGTCTTAAAGAATCTTATTACGTTTTTCCAGCAATGTTCTCTCCATGTCAGTGAACAAGTGGAGGTCCACTGAAAAATGCAAATGTTTTCCCAAGTATCTTTAGATATCATTATTCCTGCTTCCTTTTCCCACTTTTCCTTAATATGTATAGTAGACTCATTTCTTGCATGGAGAAGAACACTATAGAGTTTCGAAATCACTTTTCGTATGGATGCTTCATATGTCGATCTGATGATCTTAAAAAATTCTTCTTCAATTGGTGTCAGATTTTTATTGTTACAATACTTGTTGAAATAATCGCGCATCTGGAGGAACCTGAAGAAATCTGCCTGCTCCAATCCATTCTTAACCTGCAGAGATTGAAAAGTCTGGAGTGTGCCTTTATGTGTAAAAGACAAAAATGTTGTTAGCCCATTGTTTATCCAAGATTTGAATCTTTTATCATTTCTGTTTGGTTTAAAATCTGTGTCATAAGCACACCATCTAAACTGTTTTAGGATATTTTCAATTTTACATATTCTAACTACTTTCTGCCATGTTCTTAGGGTGTGGCTAAGCCACAAATTCTTATCTTTCAATTGGTCAGCCAGTTTTTTATCTGCTATTGAGGCTTGTAAATGAAAATTTGAGGAGACATTGAATTCTATTGTTTTCCATTGGGCTTTTATATCCGGGTTACACCATTGCAACAAAGGAATGACTTGGGAGGCATAATAATAATATTGTAAGCACGGTAGTGTTGCCCCCCCCTTTTCCTTACTTAGCTGTAAAACAGAATACCGAATTCTTGGTTTTTTCCCTTGCCAAATGAAACGAGAGATCCATTTGTCCCATTCCACAAATTGTGTATCACTCACTTCAACAGGTACAGTTCTGAACAGGTATAGTAATCTTGGTACCACATTCATTTTTATTGATATAATCCTTGAGTTTAGGTTCAGGAATGGGACAAGGCTCCACCTATTTAGATCAGATTTTATCGCTAAGGATAGTGGGCCATAGTTTGCACTTGACAAATCCCCAATGTCTTTCGTGAGAGTTATTCCTAAATATTTTAAAGACTGAGCCCCCCAATTTAGTTTGTACTTTTTTTGTAGTGGTTCAGGCGCGGTATAGTTCATAGTCATCACCTACGTTTTAATTATATTTAATTTATAACCGGATAGCTTCCCAAATTTGGCCAATGCAGACATCAGCTCCTCAAATGAATCGTCAGGCTCCTCCAAATAGACCAAAACATCATCAGCAAACATTGCAACTTTTTGTTCCTCCCCGGCAACACAGACACCTTTAATCTCCTTGCATTGTCTGATAAGTTGGCCAAGGGGCTCGATATACAGAGCAAAGAGAAGCGGTGATATCGGACATCCCTGTCTCGTCCCCCTCTCCAGGAGGAAGAAGCCAGAGAGGCCCCCATTAACCTTAACACAAGCCCTTGGCCCATCATATAGGGACTGTATTACTGATATGAAATTTTCTTGAAAACCAAACACCCTCAGTACTTTATAGAGAAAATGCCAATTAACTGCATCAAAGGCTTTCTCTGCATCCAGTCCTACTATTACTGCTGGGGTCTTGTCCTTAGTTACTTGTTCTATAACATGCAGAGAGCGTCTTATATTGTCTACGGTCTGTCTTTGTTGGATAAATCCACACTGGTCTAAATGTATTAATTCAGGTAGAAAAATTTCAAGCCTACGGGCCAGAATTGCTGTGAATAATTTATAGTCTAAATTTAGCACACTAATTGGCCGATAACTGCTACAATCCTGTCGGTCTTTCCCCTCCTTTGGAATAAGGGAAATGACAGCATCTTTCCATGATGGAGGTATTTTACCATTTTTTATTATCCAATTGAATGTTTTTAATAGTATGGGAGACAATTCCTCTTTCATAATTTTATACCACTCTGGGGTATAACCATCAGGTCCCGGAGTCTTTCCAATTTTTAGTTTAGAAATAGCCTGGTGCAGTTCCTTGGTTGTTATTAATTGCCCTAATTTTTCCCTCTGTACATTTGTTAATACTGGTAGGTTCAAGGTTTCAAGAAAACTATCAATTTGAGTCTCATTAGAAGATTGGGGTTGAGAATATAGATTTTTATAGAATATTTCGAAACTCTCCTGAATTTTCTCTAATTTAGTTTCAACCATCATGGTTTGAGGGTGCTTTATTTTGTAAATTGTATTTTCCATTCTTTGTTTTCGTAGTTTGTATGCCAATAATTTCGTAGACTTGCTCCCGATTTCGTAATATTTCTGCTGTAAGAAAACCATTTTTTTTGAGTTTCTTGAGTATAAATATTATCAATTTCGCCCTGTACTTTCTTGATTTCCTTTTTTATTGTCTGATTACTTCTACTGCTATCCAAGGATTGTAATTGCTTTAATTTTCTTTGGAGATCATTTAATTTTTGCCCCTTTATTTTTTTCAAATGCGAGGTCATTGAAATGATCTTTCCTCTCATTACTGCTTTTAAGGCGTCCCATATCATTATTTGTGTGACCTCCTCAGTGTCATTTAATTCAAGAAATTCTTTAATGTCTTCTTTTAGCTTTTGTCTTAATTTCGGATCATTTAGTATGTTTGAGTTCAATTTCCACAATCCTTTTCTGAACTTTTGGTCTAAAGAAACTGATAATGAAATGGGACTATGGTCTGAGAGGTCAATAGTCTTAATTTTACACTCCCTTACTCTTGAACCATCATTACTAAACATAAAAAAATAGTCTATTCTTGAATAGACACTGTGCGGACAAGAATAGTGTGTATAGTCTCTGGTTTTAGGATGCAGCTCCCTCCAGACATCAATAATTCCCAGTTCTTTCATCAAAGAATTTACTTTCCTAATTAGTGAGTTTTCTCGACCCGATATAGTTGACACGTCCAGTTTAGGATTCAATCTAATATTAAAGTCTCCCCCGCAAATTACCACTCCCTGTGAATTTACCATAAGATCAAAAATACGTTTGTATAAACACCAGTCGCTCCCTGGTGGAATATAGGTGTTTATAAATGTTATATTTAGCCCCTCTATTATCCCTGTGATTTTGATGAATCTTCCCTCCTCATCTTGTAGTTCTGATATGTGCTCGTAATTGATTGCATTTGAAATAAGTATCGCAACCCTCTCCTGTGACCTGACTTATAAGAGGAGGAGAAAACATACTTAAAGCCCTGTCTTTTTAATTTTAAATGTTCACATTGATTCAAATGAGTTTCTTGAAGAAAGGCCACCTGTGCCTTCTCACGTTTTAACCTGGACAGAATTTTACTCCTCTTAATGGGGTTCAAGACTCCATTTACATTAAAGGAAACTACCTCAACTGATTGTACTTGCATTGGTGTTTATTATTATCCCCCCTTTCCTCACCAAATCACTGTGAATACTTTCCTGAAAACTTAACTGAACTATAAATGCCACCAAAAGAATATAACACTGAACAATAATAACCAGTCCAAACTCCCAACCACGTGGTCCTCCTTCTGACCTGTTACAGGTTTGAGGGAAATCCTCCATCCCCTGTGAGGTTGTAGGGCCCTCATCCACGACGACAACCATAGCAGTCACTCTCCTCTCCTAACCCCTCCCTGACCCATGTTCTTAATGCTCAATTTTAATCTGGCTCATTATTTCTTTTGTGTTTTTAACCTACCAGGACTTGTTTCACTATATTTTAACCTGTATTGTCTTCTGGTAGACGTCTGAAAGCACGCAGCTTGTCTTTAAAGCTTGGCATCTTCCCGGCCGCGTTGGTCCGCCTGGAGCGCGCTGGCTGCCACGCTCCTCGTTGGACTCTCTCCCACAATGTCGCTGGATGTTCGATCACTTTCACCGACAGGCCCCGTCTTGCCATATCCGCTGTCGCCTCTTCGACCGTGTTGTATGTTGTCTGGCTCTCATCATAGTGGACTCTCAGACGCGCTGGATAAAGCGTCTGGAACCGAATCTTGTTTTCCTTAAGCGCGCGTCTGGCCTCCGCATACTCTTTTCGCTTTTCTAGAATGGCTGGAGCATAATCATGATCCAGACTTATCTTGTGGGATCCCAGATTGAAACCTTTTTTCTGCCATGCCAGGCGGATCACTTCATCTTTCATCCTGTAACTCTGAAACTTTACGAGGATGGATCTTGGTTTGGCTTCGGGCGGGGGCTGCGGTCCCACTGCCCTGTGCGCTCTCTCAATCTGCATGTCCGTAGTAGTTGGGATACCGAGGTTTTCTTTGAGAACTTTTTCAATAAAGGGGGTCATTGCCTTTGGGCTTCCCTCTGCTCCCTCGGGAATGCCATAGATTCTTACATTCTCTCTCCGCGAACGGCACTCCTGGTCCGTTAACTTCTCCTGGAGCCGTTCTCAGCATACAGGTTACCGCATCTTCCATGTCTTGTAGCCTTTCCTCGTTACCCATTATCCGCTTTTCCGCTTCTCCAAGTCGTGAATTTGTCTTTGCAATTTCAGCCTTAATCTCCTGCCTGTATTCCCGCAATTCGTTGAGTATTGTTCTATTTGTCACCTCTTCTTCCTCCGCGTTAGCATCTTCCCCCCGGATGGCAGCTTCGGGGCTAGCAATAGCATCCTCGCGCGGCGGCATTTCAACATCTTTCAACATTGCCTGGGCGGTCTTTCTTACTTTTTGTTTCGAAGCCATGTTTTCCCCGATCTTGAAACTGAAGTACACACTTTTGTCTTTTGTTATTTGGCTTTTCGGGGTTATTTCGTACTTTTGGTCAGGAGACCACGTTCTAAGCTGTCATCCCTTGTTAACCCGGAAGTTCACCCGGAGGTTGAGTTTTTTAAGTATGTTTTTCACCGTCAGTGTCAAGACAAGTCAGTGGGGGAGCGGATATGCTACGGTTTGTCACAAGGGAGGTGTGAGTTTGATTCCCAGGGAGAACAGTTGATGTCATAAATATTATATATTTGTAGAGCAGTCTTGTCAGTTGTAATTTATTTTTACTGTGTAAAAGTATTTGCTCCAACTAATACGTTAAACTGTGTGATCTTGTCTTTGAGCAGGAATAATGTGAAGAGGACTGTTTTGCTGGTAAAGACAAAGCATAAAAACATTGAGTGGTAAGTAGGCTAATATTAAAGGTCCCATGGCATGAAATTTTCACTTTGAGGTTTTTAAACGTTAATGTGAGCTCCCCTACCCTGTTTAGAGCCCCCCCCCCCCATGGCTAAAAGTTGTGAAATGTGTAAATTGAGCATTTGTAATCCTTTTCTGCGTTTGAAAAAAAGACAGCTCAAACGGGCGATTCTGAACAAGGGAACTTTCTGACGTCATGTTCAAGAAAAAATGCAAATGCAGTTCCACCGCCCGTCTGGATGTTTCTGTAAATCACGCCCAGAGAACTTGGACCGCAAACGAGCTACGCAATGCGAGATGCGTTTTTATTTGCCTGGAGGCACGTGAGAGTGTTTCCAGGCTCAGATGTCCTTTATCTGAGCCTCTGAACCTCTGAAACAGCAGTGGTTTGATTTTATTTTTTGTGGAAATGTGTTTATTTTTCAATGGAAATCGTCTTATATCTTCCTCCGCTCTTAAAACACGGAAGTGGGTGACAGCGCACATCGCACCGCTAAAGAGGAAAGAGCGGAGAGTTTGGCCACACCCCACTCGCTGCACTGGCCTGTCTCTGTCCTCCTCATTTGCATTCAAGCAACAACGCCCAGAATAAAGTGTTTTAGAGACATATTTATGACTCTGACTGTCTTCATGGGGCTCTCTCATGCACTGAGGATTCATTTACAGTATTAGGGAACCACTAAGGTGCCATATAAAAGCATCAAGAAGTACCATGTCATGGGATCTTTAATATTATTATTCAGTGAAATTAGTAATACTGTTGAAATGGTACCTTAATTTAATTTAAAAAATGAACAGTAGCTACCAAGCCACAGGAGGTGGGAGCCCCCCTCAAAACCTTTCACCTGTAGAGGAGCTGGCACTGGCACTAAACCGGGGTCACCCACTGGTGGAGGTAACTGAAGGAGGGACCCCATCAAAGATCCTTCCTGCGAGTTCTTGTGAAGAGTATATTCAAGATATTCTCTAGGCTAATGCTTGCCTCAGCTGTGATCCAAGCATTTGTGTATTTTAATAGTATGTTTGTGTTCTAGTTACTGAAGATGTGTTCTAGTTACTGAAGATGGCGTACACTTGGATCCTCCTCAGCAGTCCTCCAGCAGTGCCTTGCCTGACCCTCAGCAGTCCTCCAGCAGTGCCTTGCCTGACCCTCAGCGGTCCTCCAGCAGTGCCTTGCCTGACCCTCAGCAGTCCTCCAGCAGTGCCTTGCCTGACCCTCAGCAGTCCTCCAGCAGTGCCTTGCCTGACCCTCAGCAGTCCTCCAGAAGTACCTTGCCTGACCCTCAGCGGTCCTCCAGCAGTGCCTTGCCTGACCCTCAGCAGTCCTCCAGCAGTGTCTTGCCTGACCCTCAGCAGTCCTCCAGCAGTGCCTTGCCTGACCCTCAGCAGTCCTCCAGCAGTGGCCTCACACCAGAATGTCATACCTAATGTCTTTTATTGTTTTATGCCTATTGATGGAAATTGATAAAGAGTATTTCTTTAAAGAGACTTGCACAGCATCTCTGAAGCAAATTTGTTGAATCATTGAAATGTTGCATCATGGAGTGTGCCTGTTATTTGGCTACATTTTGTTTTAAATTAAAGGTTTACCTGTAACTGTATTCTTTGATAGAGATGTCACATAAAATATAAAGTGTCAATGTCGTCAAGTGAGAGTGATGTTAGGCCCAGCTGATATAAGTTCTATGATTATATGAATAATTTTAGGTTAAATTCATTCACATTTGTGTAACGTGTGGCAAATGTAAATTCGTGAAAATATAACACATAATTGACTTGCACATGAATACGTCAGTAACAGGAATCGAACCCGGGACGCCCACATGAAAGACACAGAACTTAACCACTCGACCAGTCTTTCTCGGTGACGGCTCTGGAATTCTTCTATCTGATAATGTCGTAAAGACAGTGGTTCAAAAGAATATTTTTAAATTACTGGAAATTTGTCAAAACTGACCAAGAACATAAGGTAATTAATTTTTTTGCTGATATTGTTTTCGGACAACAAGATAGTCATGCGGGAGGTGTGCGGAAGTGTTTTTTGACACTCTGTTTACGTCAGGTACATATTCTCTGCGACACGGCCTGTTTAAGCCTCGTCTTTAGCCTGCCCGGGACCAGGCTAGCTCCAACGACTGTGTTGCCGCAGTAACTCAGCAGGGACTAAGGTTAGCGAGAGTCATGGAACCGAACTGTCACTAAAACTAGCGCGGACTGTCAAATAAAGCCGAGCTTTGTGCTTAGCCACGTTCATGTAATACCCCTCTGGTCTCACCTGTGTGGCTCCTTCGATGTTCACGGTGAGTGAAGCTCGTCCATCGTTTTCAGAGGAACAGGAAATACTGCGGATTTCACTGAAGCTCGTCAAACACACCGGCTGCAACACAACACAACACACACACATACACAAGACACACACACATACACAAGACACACAACACACACACTTTAAATATGGCTAAAAGTCGATTTCGAAAAGCAAATGTTCCTCGTCACAAACACAAACAAACCTGGAGTTTGTTTGTTTCATTCATGTGTTTCACACAAACCTGCAGATTTAGGCTGAAAACAGGACCAAGATCAAGAGACTACGACGACCCATCGAGACCAAATCGAGACCAAATCGAGGCCAAATCGAGGCCAAACTGAGGCCAAATTGTGACCAAATCGAGACCACACTGAGGCCAAATCGAGACCAAATTGTGACCAAATCAAGGCCAAATCTAGACCAAATCGAGACCAAATCTAGACCAAATCGAGGCCAAATCTAGACCAAATCGAGGCCAAATCTAGACCAAATTGAGGCCAAATCTAGACCAAATCGAGGCCAAATTGAGGCCAAGTTGTGACCACATTGAGGCCAAATCGAGACCAAATCGTGACCAAATCTAGACCAAATCGAGGCCAAATCGAGACCAAATTAAGGCCAAATGTAGACCAAATCGAGACCAAATCGAGGCCAAATCGAGACCAAATCAAGGCCAAATGTAGACCAAATCAAGACCAAATCTAGACCAAATCGAGGCCAAATCGAGACCAAATCAAGGCCAAATGTAGACCAAATCGAGACCAAATCTAGACCAAATTGAGGCCAAATCGAGACCAAAACAAGGCCAAATGTAGACCAAATCGAGACCAAATCTAGACCAAATTGAGACCAAATCAAGGCCAAATCTAGACCAAATCTAGACCAAATCAAGGCCAAATCTAGACCAAATCTAGACCAAATCGAGGCCAAATCGAGACCAAATCAAGGCCAAATGTAGACCAAATCGAGACCAAATTGAGGCCAAATCGAGACCAAATCGACATCATCTTTGTCATTTTCTACATTTATTTATACCTTACATTTATTTGTGATGTCATCGTGTGCAGATACAGGAAGTGCTCCACTGTGTTTTTAAACTCCACACACCTTCACTAGAATCATTTGGATCATTTCAATCCTGGAATCGCCAATCTCGACTGAACTAAATGGAAAAAGAGCTGGAACACTACCACTTGATGACATCACGGGGTGGAACAGAGCGTTTGGAGCTTTGGAGATGTTACAGACGAATAATAAAGAGTTCCTCAAACATGAGAATGAAACAAAACACAACTCCAGGTGTGTTTTTGAGGAGGAACATCAGAACATCTAGTAAGGCCATTTACAGCTGCATCGCTTTGTCTGGAATGTTTCACAGTGTGGCATTAAACCTTTCTATCTTCATGGAGAACAAACCAGACCAGGCTACAGGTCAGATCTGTGGAGAGGCGACCCCGCTCACAGTCAGAATGTCTGTTTTTCAGGTATTTTTGAGCTTTAAAACCAGCTGTAACTGAATAAATGTAAAGTAGAGCAGTTTAAAGTCACACTGCGGAACATTCCAGGCAGAGAAGTGACAAAAAAATCACCTTTAAAGCTCACAGAGTCAGTTTGTGTGACACTGGAGCTTTAAAATAAAAATTACCTTGGAGTTTTCCGTCTGTTGGCTGATCCCGTCTGACCCGATCATCAGGTCGATGGTTAGATTCCAGCCGTGCTACAGACGCAGAAACAAATTATTAAATACGAAGATTTGGGGAAATTTTCTAACTGAATTTTATGACAAATATTACAATTACAATTATGGTTAGATTTGAGGTTAATGTTTTAATATTAGAGGATTTTGTTCAACGTTCAGGTTTTAAAAACATCCTGAAGAACTGACACAAAAAAAAACTACAGGACTAAACCAGGATTAAACCAGGGCTAAACCAGGGCTAAACCTGGGCTAAACCAGGACTAAACCAGGATTAAACCAGGGCTAAACCAGGACTAAACCAGGACTAAACCAGGGCTAAACCAGGATTAAACCAGGGCTAAACCAGGACTAAACCAGGACTAAACCAGGATTAAACCAGGACTAAACCAGGGCTAAACCAGGATTAAACCAGGGCTAAACCTGGGCTAAACCAGGACTAAACCAGGATTAAACCAGGACTAAACCAGGACTAAACCAGGGCTAAACCAGGACTAAACCAGGGCTAAACCAGGGCTAAACCAGGACTAAACCAGGACTAAACCAGGACTAAACCAGGGCTAAACCAGGGCTAAACCAGGGCTAAACCAGGACTAAACCAGGGCTAAATCAGGGCTAAACCAGGACTAAACCAGGGCTAAACCAGGACTAAACCAGGACGAAACCAGGACTAAACCAGGGCTAAACCAGGACTAAACCAGGGCTAAACCAGGACTAAACCAGGACGAAACCAGGACTAAACCAGGACTAAACCAGGACTAAACCAGGGCTAAACCAGGGCTAAACCAGGACTAAACCAGGACTAAACCAGGACTAAACCAGGGCTAAACCAGGACTAAACCAGGGCTAAACCAGGACTAAACCAGGGCTAAATCAGGGCTAAACCAGGACTAAACCAGGGCTAAACCAGGACTAAACCTGGTGTGGACACGTTTGTGCGAGGTTTGAAATGGTGCCTAAACGTAGAACAGCCTTTGCTCAATGAGCTTTTTCCTTTAAGCCTGTTCAACAGTGGAATGAGCTCCCATCTGAGTTATTGAGCTTAAATAACCTCTCTGCTTTTAATCGAGAGGTGAAAGCATGGGTTTTAGAAAATGAATGAATGTTACATGGGTTGCACTGTAAATATGGCACTCTGACCCCTCCCCTAGAGGACTACAGATGGAAATGAGCTGTAAAGTTAGAATCTGGTACAAGCATCTCTGCCTTTGTGCTTAATGTAACTGTACATTGTCCTTATAAATAAAGAAACGAAACGACTGGCGTGGACACGTTGGTGCGAGGTTTGTCACTTTCACCACTGCTATGGGCGTGATGGTTTGAGTTTCCTGTCTCTGGTGTTAAATGTGCCTCTCGTGAAAACATCTCGGTGTGAGTCTATTTAAGGACAACGCAGAAACGCCATCGTACGACAAAGACTCTGCGGTGAGGGAGGGTCTACGTGTATCTCTAAAGGCGGAATGTTCAGCAGTTACCGCGGCGACGCAATGCACGCTTCAGCAAACATGGCCATAAAAGTTTAGGATTGTCCCGAAAAGTCAAGAGCAAAAAACACAAAAGTGATTTAAAGAAGGTTTTCATTTTCCCGTGGTCAGGCTAAAGCAGGCATGGGCAAACTACGGCGCGGGGGCCATATGCGGCCCATTAAAGGAGAATTAACCTTTTTTACAATCTGTGCCTTAATTTCGAGTAGATGAGGCCAGTGCGCATGTGCGGAGTCACAGTTTATTTCACTCTCAGCTCCCATGACCCAAACATGAAACGGAAAGCTGTAAACTATGGCTAAATCTCGGATTACAGGCCACTTTTGACTCAAACGAAAGTGTAGACTAAGACATCGAGCTTCTATGATTTGAAAAGTGCTAAAGTTTGTGTTATTTGGAGACCGCTCGGGGCATATAATATATGCGAACTTGCGCTACAGCTATCGCTAATCTAAAACATCTCTGGAAGTGCTCCATATGACACCAAAGTGCTATGGGTGAGTAAAACAACTTGTTTTATTACCGAAATAAGGCTCAGATTGTAAAAAACTTTAATTCTCCTTTAAGGGAACGGTGTGTAAGATTTTTACCCGTTAATTACATAAATTGAAGATACCCATTCAAAAATACATTGTTTTCCAAGCCTTTTCACTTCCATCATGAAATCAAAGTATTCTTTTGGACTTAGATATAGTCACATAAAAGGGGGATCTTCCCCATGCAGAGGCAGCCATTTTGAATACGAGAGCCGCAGAAGGACATTTGGGCTCCGCCTTCACCTTCGGCAAGGCTTGTGGTTTTGGGTAAACAACACAAGCATGCTGCCGGATCACACGTCGTAATGGATCTAACACGTGTTTTGGACTAAATTGTTTTACTGGATTTTATTCGCTGGATCCTTACGGACAAATTGAGGCCAAGTTTATGGTGAAATACAGAGTTTGACCTGTGCAAAGCATTCTAAGGTAAGCTAACCTCGTTTTGTGCTTTTCCGTATAAAAGCCCCATGTGCTCGGGGAGTGATTGTTTTGCAGGGAAATGAATTGCATAGTCAAAAAGAGGAGACTGTAAGGTTTCATTTGATGTGTAGAGTGTCATGGTACATGATCGGGAATGTGTGTTTTCATGAGAAAAAAAATAAAAGAAAACGGGACCGCGCAGCGCGGGTCCCTCGAGATCTGCCGTAGCTAAAACAGAAAGTGCAATAGCACCATCCACCTATGCGCCACGAATCCTACACACTGGGGCTTTAAGCTTTTTAATCCGGCCCGCTGAACTTGAAGAAATTATATTAATAAACCTTGTTAATGTTTTAATGTTATAATTTCCCTGCAGTTGTGATGTTCTCCAACAGCTGGTGCACTACATACATTGACCTTTGTTGAGGTGTTTTGCTCCACGTTTGTGCTTTACTCTTTGACCCCTCTGCCTCCTGTAAAAATGAGCGGAGCTAAGAAAAGAAAAGTGGATAGAGAATGTCCAGTGTTTAATAAGGAGTGGACAAGTTAATATTTTTTCACTGAATACTTATCAGCTGCTGTATGCCTGATATGCCAAGAGACTGTAGCGGTTTTTAAAGAATATAATATCAGCCGTCACTTTGCCACAAAACAGTCAACGAAAGAACGAAAGAACCTGAAGGAGAACAGAACTTTCAGTGCTTTAAAATAGTAACTGTTAGTAATATAAAAAAAGTTGTATTTTATTAATTAAATTTTCTGTGTTTTAAGAGTCATTTTAATAAATAGCTAAATACCGTGGAACTTGAAAGATGGACATTTTGTTGTAATGCTTTTGCTCATTTTTAATTGAAATAAAGCACAAGTTTTCTACATATCCCATGTTATTTTTTGCTCTTATGAGGTGAATTACCAAAACACTAAATCCACCTGCTCCTGGTCCGGCCCTTCTGTCAGATTTTAGAACCATTTGTGGCCCACGAGTCAAAAAGTTTGCCCACCCCTGGTCTAAAGTCTAACAGAGCTTCAGACAGACAGATGCCTACAGTTAGCATCACATACCCAGAGAGGCAGGTGCAGAGGACAGGTTTGTGAAAGGTGACAGGTGTGTGACAGGTGTGTGACAGGTGTGTGACATGTGTGTTACAGGTTTGTGAAAGGTGACAGGTGTGTGACAGGTGTGTGACAGGTGTGACAGGTGTGTGACAGGTGACAGGTGTGTGACATGTGTGTGACATGTGTGTGACAGGTGTGTGACAGGTGTGTGACAGGTGACAGGTGGTGACAGGTGTGTGATAGGTGTGTGACAGGTGTGTGACAGGTTTGTGAAAGGTGACAGGTGTGTGACAGGTGTGTGACATGTGTGTGACAGGTTTGTGAAAGGTGATAGGTGTGTGACAGGTGTGTGACAGGTGTGACAGGTGTGTGACAGGTGACAGGTGTGTGACATGTGTGTGACATGTGTGTGACAGGTGTGTGACAGGTGTGTGACAGGTGACAGGTGGTGACAGGTGTGTGATAGGTGTGTGACAGGTGTGTGACAGGTTTGTGAAAGGTGACAGGTGTGTGACAGGTGTGTGACATGTGTGTGACAGGTTTGTGAAAGGTGACAGGTGTGTGACAGGTGTGTGACAGGTGTGTGACAGGTTTGTGAAAGGTGACAGGTGTGTGACAGGTGTGTGACAGGTGTGTGACATGTGTGTGACAGGTTTGTGAAAGGTGACAGGTGTGTGACAGGTGTGTGACAGGTGACAGGTGGTGACAGGTGTGTGACAGGTGTGTGACAGGTGACAGGTGGTGACAGGTGTGTGATAGGTGTGTGACAGGTTTGTGAAAGGTGACAGGTGTGTGACAGGTGTGTGACAGGTGTGTGACATGTGTGTGACAGGTTTGTGAAAGGTGACAGGTGTGTGACAGGTGTGTGACAGGTGTGTGACAGGTGACAGGTGTGTGACATGTGTGTGACAGGTGTGTGACATGTGTGTGACAGGTGTGTGACAGGTTTGTGAAAGGTGACAGTTGTGTGACAGGTGTGTGACAGGTGACAGGTGTGTGACAGGTGTGTGACAGGTGTGTGATAGGTGTGTGACAGGTGACAGGTGTGTGACAGGTGTGTGTGACAGGTGTGTGACAGGTGTGTGATAGGTGTGTGACAGGTGGTGACAGGTGTGTGACAGGTGTGTGACAGGTGTGTGATAGGTGACAGGTGGTGACAGGTGTGTGACAGGTGACAGGTGGTGACAGGGGGGTGAGAGGTGTGTGATAGGTGACAGGTGGTGACAGGTGTGTGACAGGTGACAGGTGGTGACAGGTGTGTGACAGGTGTGTGATAGGTGACAGGTGGTGACAGGTGTGTGACAGGTGACAGGTGGTGACAGGTGTGTGACAGGTGTGTGATAGGTGTGTGACAGGTGGTGACAGGTGTATAACAGGTGACAGGTGTGTGACAGGTGTGTGATAGGTGTGTGACAGGTGACAGGTGTGTGACAGGTGTGTGATAGGTGACAGGTGGTGACAGGTGTGTGACAGGTGTGTGATGGGTGTGTGACAGGTGTGTGATGGGTGTGTGACAGGTGGTGACAGGTGTGTGACAGGTGTGTGATAGGTGACAGGTGTGTGACAGGTGTGTGACAGGTGACAGGTGTGTGACAGGTGACAGGTGGTGACAGGTGTGTGACAGGTGGTGACAGGTGTGTGACAGGTGTGTGATAGGTGTGTGACAGGTGACAGGTGGTGACAGGTGACAGGTGTGTGACAGGTTTGTGAAAGGTGACAGGTGTGTGACAGGTGTGTGACAGGTGATAGGTGTGTGACAGGTGTGTGACAGGTGATAGGTGTGTGACAGGTGTGTGACAGGTGTGTGACAGGTTTGTGAAAGGTGACAGGTGTGTGACAGGTGTGTGACAGGTGTGTGATAGGTGTGTGACAGGTGACAGGTGTGTGACAGGTGACAGGTGTGTGACAGGTG
Organism: Paratrypauchen microcephalus; assembly: GCA_036785185.1. Lineage (NCBI taxonomy): Eukaryota > Metazoa > Chordata > Actinopteri > Gobiiformes > Gobiidae > Paratrypauchen > Paratrypauchen microcephalus. Next base: position 212,330 of record JAVJIX010000341.1, read on the forward strand.
TGTGACAGGTGTGTGATAGGTGTGTGACAGGTGACAGGTGGTGACAGGTGTGTGACAGGTGATAGGTGTGTGACAGGTGTGTGACAGGGTCGGACCGCGAGCTGGCAGGCGTAGCGTTCCTGGGTGAAGTCGTAGCACTGGGACAGGGTGGAGAAGAACTTCCTCATGCACTGGTCCTGCCCCAGAGTCGAGTATCCCTGAAACGTCTGAAGCACCAGCCTCCGGAACTGCTTCGGCTGAAAACACAGACAGGACTAAACCAGGACTATACCAGAACTAAACCAGGACTAAACCAGGGCTAAACCAGGAATAAACCAGGACTAAACCAGGAGTAAACCAGAACTAAACCAGGACTAAACCAGGGCTAAACCAGGAATAAACCAGGGCTAAACCAGGAGTAAACCAGGACTATACCAGAACTAAACCAGGACTAAACCAGGACTAAATCAGAACTAAACCAGGACTAAACCAGGGCTAAACCAGGACTAAATCAGAACTAAACCAGGACTAAACCAGGAGTAAACCAGGACTATACCAGAACTAAACCAGGACTAAACCAGGACTGAACCAGAACTAAACCAGAGCTAAACCAGGACTAAACCAGGAGTAAACCAAGACTAAACCAGGACTGAACCAGAACTAAACCAGGACTGAACCAGAACTAAACCAGGTCTAAACCAGGAGTAAACCAGGAGTAAATCAGGGCTAAACCAAGACTAAACCAGGACTAAACCAGGACTGAACCAGGACTTTGTACCTTCATACTGTTGATAAGTTCTGTGGGGAAGAACAGGTCCAGGCCCACGTCTTTCCTGAAAATTAAATAAAATGTGATGAATTATTCGTCATGTTTGATTTTGACCTTTGTTCTGTCTGATTCTAGTTTGGAGTTTTACTTCCTGTTTGCCTCATGTGTTTAAACTTTTGATTTTTGGATTCTGGTGATTCTTTGCTATTAAAGAACTTTCACAGCGTTTTTATTATTTAAAATCTGCTCATTTAGAAAAGTTTTTACACGTCAAAGATTCTGTGTAAATGTCCCAGAATCAAATGTGTTATGTTCAAATTAAGATAAAAAACTAGAGAACCAGAACTAAACCAAGACTGAACCAGGACTAAACCAGGACTGAACCAAGACTAACCCAGGACTGAACCAGGACTGAACCAGGACTAAACCAGGACTAAACCAGGACTGAACCAGGACTAAACCAGGACTGAACGAAGACTAACCCAGGACTGAACCAGGACTAAACCAGGACTGAACCAGGACTAAACCAGGACTAAACCAGGACTGAACCAAGACTAACCCAGGACTAAACCAGGACTGAACCAGGACTAAACCAGGACTGAACCAGGACTGAACCAGGACTAAACCATGACTGAACCATGACTAAACCAGGACTGAACCAGGACTAAACCAGGACTGAACGAAGACTAACCCAGGACTAAACCAGGACTGAACCAGGAATAAACCAGGACTGAACCATGACTAAACCAGGACTGAACCAGGACTAAACCAGGACTGAACGAAGACTAACCCAGGACTAAACCAGGACTGAACCAGGACTAAACCAGGACTAAACCAGGACTGAACCAAGACTAACCCAGGACTAAACCAGGACTGAACCAGGACTAAACCAGGACTGAACCATGACTAAACCAGGACTGAACCAGGACTAAACCATGACTAAACCAGGACTAAACCAGGACTGAACCAGGACTAAACCATGACTAAACCAGGACTAAACCAGGACTGAACCAGGACTAAACCAGGACTAAACCAGGACTGAACCATGACTAAACCAGGACTGAACCAGGACTAAACCAGGACTGAACCAAGACTAACCCAGGACTAAACCAGGACTGAACCAGGACTAAACCAGGACTGAACCAAGACTAAACCAGGACTAAACCAGGACTGAACCAGGACTAAACCAGGACTGAACCAGGACTAAACCAGGACTGAACCATGACTAAACCAGGACTGAACCAGGACTAAACCATGACTAAACCAGGACTAAACCAGGACTGAACCAGGACTAAACCAGGACTGAACCATGACTGAACCAGGACTAAACCAGGACTGAACCAAGACTAAACCAGGACTAAACCAAGACTAAACCAGGACTGAACCATGACTAAACCAGGACTGAACCATGACTAAACCAAGACTAAACTAGGACTAAACCAGGACTGAACCAAGACTAAACCAGGACTAAATAAAATGTTATGGGAATAAAAGATGTTTAAGAAAAGTGTTTTTGTTTCTGACTCATAACTAAATCACTTGTTTCCTGTTTTGCGTGTTTGAAATAACGATGGTCCGGAAACCCGACCACAGACCGACCACAGAGACGAGAAAACGCCGTCACATTTACAGAACGTCAGAGAGAAAACGCCACCACATTTACAGAACGTCAGAGAGAAAACGCCACCACATTTACAGAACGTCACACAAATGATCGTTTAAGGACACTCACTCCAAAAGCTCAAAGTTCGATTTTTTCTCCAGACCGTTGGGATTCATGTCTTTATAAAATCTCCTGCAAAACACACAACGGTACAAACAGTTCATATTAATAATTATAATATTGTTCAAATTAATAATATTGATCCTGTGCCACGGCGTCACGCTGGGGGGTTCTGTATGACTGTGGAGGGATGTTTTCAGCGGTTACCATGGCGACGCAACAGAACAGGGGGTCAGAACGAGGTCTGAACAGGGACTAAACCAGGTCTAACCCAGGACTGAATCAGGTCTAAACCAGGACTAAACCTCCTCCCTCCATCTCACATTTCAGCGGTTACCATGGCGACATAACAGAACAGGGACTAAAGCAGGTCTAAATCTGGCTTAAACTTGGTCTGAACAGGGACCAAAGCCGGTCTAAATGTGGGTCTAAACGAGGTCTGAACAGGGCCTAAACCAGGTCTAAATCTGGGCCTAAACCAGGTCTGAACAGGGACTAAACGAGGTCTGAACAGGGACTAAACCAGGTCTGAACAGGGACTAAACCAGGTCTAAATCTGGGCCTAAACCAGGTCTACAGGGACTAAACCAGGTCTGAACAGGGACTAAACCAGGTCTAAATCTGGGCCTAAACCAGGTCTGAACAGGGACTAAACTAGGTCTAAATCCGGCCTAAGATAGATCTGAACAGGGACTAAAACAGGTCTAAATCCCGCCTAAACTCGGTCTGAACAGGGACTAAACCAGGTCTAAGTCCGGCCTAAACTAGGCTTGAACAGAGACTAAACCAGGTCTAAATCTGGGCCTAAACTCGGTCTGAACAGGGACTAAACCAGGTCTAAATCCGGCCTAAACTAGGTCTGAACAGGAAATAAACCAGGTCTAAATTCGGTCTAAACTCGGTCTGAACAGGGACTAAACCAGGTCTAAATCTGTCCTAAACCAGGTCTGAACAGGGACTAAACGGGTGTGTGTATCTTTTGTGCGTCGCGGGTTGTGTATCTTTTGTGCGTCGTGGGTTGTGTATCTTTTGTGCGCCGCGGGTTGTGTACCGTATCTCCAGACAGCCCAGCTGCAGAGCCATTCCATCACTGACTTTAGAGGCGTAGTTTAGCATGTAGTCACTCCTCACCTGCACACAACACAACAGTTTTATATTAACACTGAAATAAGAAGAGAAAATCGGTCCGGAGAGCCGGTCAGTCCCGAGGAAACGCGCTGCCAGATACACGAGGGATGCATCGTGCACCTGGCACCGCTGTTACTGGAGGACGCGGAATGATTTACTATTGGAATTTTGATGGCAGGACATCTGGATTGGCCTGAAGGATGTTTTCTGACCCCTCACTAATTGGAGACGAGCGGATAAAAGAGCCCCGAGCCGCCAGCCGGTCATTTTACACGATAAGGAGGGCTGCGAACCTGGGGGAGGCTAAAATCAGAAGGAGAAAACACAGACTGAACTGCACCATCCAATCTGTGGAAATCCGTCTGGCACTCGGATAACATCGCGGATAATGGACACATTATTATATTAATGGACACATTCATAGGTGCCGGGGGAGGATTGCAAGTCGCACAGTCCTGCTTGGTGGCATGAAGTTGGGGGCCTGGCAGAAACCAGGGTTCTGGCAAATTGTCTGTTCGCCTGGTTTCTAAAAATGTATCGATTATGTTAAATTTCCCCATTGGTGTAATCAATTCTCCTGAAAATGTGATTCAACTGGACTCTTTGTTTTGACTGCACCTTCTGCACAAACACGTCCAAGGCTGACAGCTGCAACAAGGCACTCCACATTTGGCTCACACTGATATGTTTTATGTACTACACTCTGCCCTGTCTATTTAGTAATGTCTGCCTCTGCTTCAGTTTTCAATCAATTTTATTGATTTTTCTGGACTGCTCCCCTTCCCACCCGCCCGTCTGTCACCAACGAAAAAAACGCCGTGTGTTTACCTGTCCAATTGTTGTCGTAATATGTTTGTGAATATTGTTATCGATTGTACTGCACTTTTCATCTCTGTATCTCCGAGTTGGCGGCGTGCATATGTGCGTGGCCCCTCCCCTTGCCGTCTCTATCTCTGTCCTGATTGGTCAGGGGGAAACGAAATTTCGATCTTCTATGTGTCTTGTACATATGGTTTTTCGACAATAAAGCAAACTATGAACTAGACACATTTCCCTTATGGGTTTGTGGTTGGCCCTAAACCGGTCCCCCATGATCCACACGACAATTCTCAAAAAATATACGAAAACATGACACAAAACTGAACGCAACTGGACAAACCTGATGAGTGCGGCGCTCTGAAGGGGGAGCGACTTAGCCCACAGGAGGAAAATCGTCCCTCTCGAGTTCATTTGGTTCAAACAGGTAAACATTTAAGAATATCGATAAAACTCGGACCTGTTGGTAAAAGTAGAGCGTCGTCGTTCGGTCGTCTTTAAATATCTCCATAAAATCTTTGGGGACGTATCTGATCCTCAAGTCGTACCTGCAGAAGAAAACAGAGCGGGACTAAACCAGGACTAAACCAGGACTAAACCTGGAACAAACCAGGACTAAACCAGGACTAAACCTGGAACAAACCAGGACTAAACCTGGACTAAACCTGGAACAAACCAGGACTAAACCAGGACTAAACCTGGAACAAACCAGGACTAAACCAAGAACAAACCAGGACTAAACCAGGACTAAACCAGGACTAAACCTAGAACAAACCAGGACTAAACCAGGACTAAACCTGGAACAAACCAGGACTAAACCAAGAACAAACCAGGACTAAACCAGGACTAAACCTAGAACAAACCAGGACTAAACCAGGACTAAACCTGGAACAAACCAGGACTAAACCAAGAACAAACCAGGACTAAACCAGGACTAAACCAGGACTAAACCTAGAACAAACCAGGACTAAACCAGGACTAAACCTGGAACAAACCAGGACTAAACCAAGAACAAACCAGGACTAAACCAGGACTAAACCTAGAACAAACCAGTACTAAACCAGGAACAAACCAGGGCTAAACCAAGAACAAACCAGGACTAAACCAGGACTAAACCAGGACTAAACCAAGAACAAACCAGGACTAAACCAGGACTAAACCAGGACTAAACCTAGAACAAACCAGGACTAAACCAGGACTAAACCTGGAACAAACCAGGACTAAACCAGGGCTAAACCAGGGCTAAACCAGGACTAAACCAGAATGAAACCAGCACTAAACCAGGACTAAACCAGAACAAAACCACTAAACCAGAATGAAATCAGGACTAAACCAGGACTAAAGCAGGACTAAAGCAGGACTAAAGCAGGTCTAAAGCAGGACTAAAGCAGGACTAAACCAGGACTAAACCAGGACTAAACCAGGACTAAACCAGAATGAAATCAGGACTAAAGCAGGACTAAAGCAGGACTAAAGCAGGACTAAAGCAGGACTAAAGCAGGATGAAATCAGGACTAAACCAGGTCTAAAGCAGGACTAAAGCAGGTCTAAAGCAGGACTAAAGCAGGACTAAAGCAGGTCTAAAGCAGGACTAAAGCAGGACTAAAGCAGGTCTAAAGCAGGACTAAAGCAGGACTAAAGCAGGACTAAAGCAGGTCTAAAGCAGGACTAAAGCAGGACTAAAGCAGGACTAAAGCAGGACTAAAGCAGGACTAAAGCAGGTCTAAAGCAGGACTAAAGCAGGACTAAAGCAGGACTAAAGCAGGACTAAAGCAGGTCTAAAGCAGGACTAGACAAAAGTAAAGTCCACATTTTGGTCATTAGGATGTGATTTGTCGGGCGGGCGCAGTACCTCCACTCGGCCTCCAGGTGGTGCTGCTCGTAGCGCTGCGTGAGCTCGGAGATGGTCATGTCGGGGTGCAGCCAGTGCAGCTCGGACGATTTCAGGTGTTTGAGGAGGAGCCCGAAGCAGCCGCGGTTCTGGATGTGAGGGCCCACACAGCCACTGGACAGAACCACGTCCAGAACCGACTAAAGGAAACAGGACGTCAGGTCGGACCGCGGGTCAGGTCGGGACCGCAGGTCAGATCGGACTGCGGGTCAGATCGGGTCAGATCGGACCGCGAGTCAGGTCGGACCGTGGGTCAGGTCGGACCGCGGGTCAGATCGGACCGCGGGTCAGGTCGGACCGCGGGTCAGGTCGGACCGCGGGTCAGGTCGGACCGCGGGTCAGATCGGACCGCGGGTCAGGTCGGACCGTGGGTCAGGTCGGACCGCGGGTCAGATCGGGTCAGATCGGACCGCGGGTCAGATCGGACCGCGGGTCAGATCGGGTCAGATCGGACCGCGGGTCAGATCGGACCTCGGGTCAGATCGGGTCAGGTCGGACCGCGGGTCAGGTCGGACCGCGGGTCAGGTCGGGTCAGATCGGACCGCGGGTCAGATCGGGTCAGGTCGGACCGCGGGTCAGGTCGGACCGCGGGTCAGGTCGGGTCAGATCGGACCGCGGGTCAGGTCGGACCGCGGGTCAGATCGGGTCAGGTCAGACCGCGGGTCAGATCGGGTCAGGTCGGACCGCGGGTCAGGTCGGACCGCGGGTCAGATAACAGGAGGGGGGTTCTGCTCGTATCTGCCTCCACCTGATGGAGTGACACTGGTGCGACGGAGAAAACACCCCCCTGGCATAGAAAGGATTCTCCCGTAAAGTCATCAATAATTGATCATCAATAACTGATCATGATCAGTCTGACCAGGAAATTGACTGAACCGATATCGGCACATTTACCAGTATTGGATATCGGCGCAGCCCTGTACTGTATTTACTGCACACAGCAGTAACAGTAGCAGTAATAGTAGTAGTAGTAGTAGTAGTAGTAGTAGTAGTAGCAGCAGTATTAGCAGTAGTAGTAGTAGTAGCAGTAGTATTATTAATTAATTATTATTAATTATTAATTATTATTAATTTTAGGCTTAGGCTTAAGCCTTTATTGGTCTCACACACAATGACACACAATGACACACGGGAGAAATTTGACTTCTGCATTTGACCCATCCTTTTCAGGAGCAGTGAGCAGCCATCTTTTTCGGCGCCCGGGGGGCAGTACCGTGAAGGGTCTTGCCCAAAGACCCACACTGGTTAGCTCATTGCCCGGGGGGGGTTTGAACCCACAACCCCCAGGGGGAAAGTCCATGACTTACCAGTTGAGCTAACCAGCCGGTAGTAGTAGTAGCAGTAACAGTAGTAGTAGTAGTAGTAGTAGTAGCAGTAGCAGCAGCAGCAGCAGCAGCAGCAGCAGTAGCAGCAGCAGCAGCAGCAGCAGCAGCAGCAGCAGCAGCAGCAGCAGCAGCAGCAGCAGCAGCAGCAGCAGCAGCAGCAGCAGCAGCAGCAGCAGCAGCAGCAGCAGCAGCAGCAGCAGCAGCAGCAGCAGCAGCAGCAGCAGCAGCAGCAGCAGCAGCAGCAGCAGCAGCAGCAGCAGCAGCAGCAGCAGCAGCAGCAGCAGCAGCAGCAGCAGCAGCAGCAGCAGCAGCAGCAGCAGCAGCAGCAGCAGCAGCAGTAGCAGCAGCAGCAGCAGCAGCAGCAGCAGCAGCAGCAGCAGCAGCAGCAGCAGCAGCAGCAGCAGCAGCAGCAGCAGCAGCAGCAGCAGCAGCAGCAGCAGCAGCAGCAGCAGCAGCAGCAGCAGCAGCAGCAGCAGCAGCAGCAGCAGCAGCAGCAGCAGCAGCAGCAGCAGCAGCAGCAGCAGCAGCAGCAGCAGCAGCAGCAGCAGCAGCAGCAGCAGCAGCAGCAGCAGCAGCCAAGCAGCAGCAGCAGCAGCAGCAGCAGCAGCAGCAGCAGCAGCAGCAGCAGCAGCAGCAGCAGCAGCAGCAGCAGCAGCAGCAGCAGCAGCAGCAGCAGCAGCAGCAGCAGCAGCAGCAGCAGCAGCAGCAGCAGCAGCAGCAGCAGCAGCAGCAGCAGCAGCAGCAGCAGCAGCAGCAGCAGCAGCAGCAGCAGCAGCAGCAGCAGCAGCAGCAGCAGCAGCAGCAGCAGCAGCAGCAGCAGCAGCAGCAGCAGCAGCAGCAGCAGCAGCAGCAGCAGCAGCAGCAGCAGCAGCAGCAGCAGCAGTAGTAGCAGAAGCAGCAGCAGTAATAGTAGTAGTAGCAGTAGTAGTAGTAGCAGTAGTACTAGTAGCAGTAGTAGTAGTAGTAGTAGTAGCAGCAGCAGTAGCAGTAGTCGCAGTAGTAGTAGTAGTAGTAGTAGTAGTAGCAGTAGTAGTAGTAGAAGTAGTAGTAGTAATAGTAGTAGTAGCAGTAGTAGTAGTAGCAGTAGTACTAGTAGCAGTAGTAGTAGTAGTAGTAGTAGCAGCAGCAGTAGCAGTAGTAGCAGTAGTAGTAGTAGTAGTAGTAGTAGCAGTAGTAGTAGTAGTAGTAGCAGTAGTAGTAGTAGTAGTAGTAGTAGCAGTAGTAGTAGTAGCAGTAGTAGTAGTAGTAGTAGTAGTAGTAGTAGCAGTAGTAGTAGTAGTAGTAGTAGCAGCAGTAGTAGTAGTAGTAGTAGTAGTAGCAGTAGTAGTAGTAGTAGCAGTAGTAGTAGTAGTAGTAGTACTTTTATACCTTGACGGTCCATCCCTCTTCGCATCGCACCAGTTTAAAGTTTTTCCCGAGGTTTGAGCTGTTGCTAAGGAAACACACTTTGATGATCTTCGCCATGGAAACGCCGGGCCCGGTGGGAGACTGGAGCGAGGGCTCTGAGTGGCTGGAGACAGTTGCCGTGGGAGACAGGACGGAGCTCTGTGATTGGCTGGAGGTGGGGGACATGCTCCTCCAGGTGAACGTGGTGCTGTCTCCAGACATCTTCAGATCTTTCCGCGGTTTTAGATCGGTTCATTGATTATCAGACGTCATTCCGAGTTTTCCTAAAGATAAGAACAAAAGACTTGGTTCAGTCCTGGTTCAGTCCTGGTTTAGTCCTGGTTTAGACCTGGCATAATCCTGGTTTAGACCTGGTTTAGTCCTGGTTTAGACCTGGTTTAGTCCTGGTTTAGTCCTGGATTAGACCTGATTTAGACCTGGTTTAGTCCTGGTTTAGACCTGGTTTAGTCCTGGTTTAGTCCTGGATTAGACCTGATTTAGACCTGGTTTAGTCCTGGTTTAGTCCTAGTTTAGTCCTGGTTTAGACCTGGCATAGTCCTGGTTTAGACCTGGTTTAGTCCTGGCATAGTCCTGGTTTAGACCTGGTTTACACCTGGTTTAGGCCTGGTTTAGGCCTGGTTTAGACCTGGTTTAGTCCTGGCGTAGACCTGGTTTAGACCTGGTTTAGTCCTGGTTTAGACCTGGCAGAGCCCTGGTTTAGACCTGGTTTAGTCCTGATTTAGTCCTGGTTTAGACCTGGCATAGTCCTGGTTTAGTCCTGGCATAGTGCTGGTTTTGACCTGGTTTAGACCTGGTTTAGTCCTGGTTTAGTCCTGGTTTAGGCCTGGTTTAGACCTGGTTTAGTCCTGGTTTAGACCTGGTTTAGACCTGGTTTAGTCCTGGCGTAGACCTGGTTTAGACCTGGTTTAGTCCTGGTTTAGACCTGGCAGAGCCCTGGTTTAGACCTGGTTTAGTCCTGGTTTAGACCTGGCAGAGTCCTGGTTTAGACCTGGTTTAGTCCTGGTTTAGACCTGGCATAGTCCTGGTTTAGTCCTGGTTTTGACCTGGTTTAGACCTGGTTTAGTCCTGGTTTAGTCCTGGTTTAGGCCTGGTTTAGACCTGGTTTAGTCCTGGTTTAGACCTGGTTTAGACCTGGTTTAGTCCTGGCGTAGACCTGGTTTAGACCTGGTTTAATCCTGGTTTAGTCCTGGTTTAGACCTGGCAGAGTCCTGGTTTAGACCTGGTTTAGTCCTGGTTTAGACCTGGCAGAGTCCTGGTTTAGACCTGGTTTAGTCCTGGTTTAGACCTGGCAGAGCCCTGGTTTAGACCTGGTTTAGTCCTGGTTTAGTCCTGGTTTAGACCTGGCAGAGCCCTGGTTTAGACCTGGTTTAGTCCTGGTTTAGTCCTGGTTTAGTCCTGGTTTAGACCTGGTTTAGTCCTGGTTTAGACCTGGCAGAGTCCTGGTTTAGACCTGGATTAGTCCTGGTTTAGTCCTGGTTTAGACCTGGCAGAGTCCTGGTTTAGACCTGGTTTAGTCCTGGTTTAGACCTGGCAGAGCCCTGGTTTAGACCTGGTTTAGACCTGGTTTAGACCTGGCAGAGCCCTGGTTTAGACCTGGTTTAGACCTGGCAGAGTCCTGGTTTAGACCTGGTTTAGACCTGGTTTAGACCTGGCAGAGCCCTGGTTTAGACCTGGTTTAGACCTGGCAGAGCCCTGGTTTAGACCTGGTTTAGACCTGGCAGAGCCCTGGTTTAGACCTGGTTTAGACCTGGCAGAGTCCTGGTTTAGACCTGGTTTAGACCTGGTTTAGACCTGGTTTAGTCCTGGTTTAGACCTGGCAGAGTCCTGGTTTAGACCTGGTTTAGACCTGGTTTAGACCTGGCAGAGCCCTGGTTTAGACCTGGTTTAGACCTGGCAGAGCCCTGGTTTAGACCTGGTTTAGTCCTGGTTTAGTCCTGGTTTAGACCTGGCAGAGCCCTGGTTTAGACCTGGTTTAGTCCTGGTTTAGTCCTGGTTTAGACCTGGTTTAGTCCTGGTTTAGACCTGGCAGAGTCCTGGTTTAGACCTGGATTAGTCCTGGTTTAGTCCTGGTTTAGACCTGGCAGAGCCCTGGTTTAGACCTGGTTTAGACCTGGCAGAGCCCTGGTTTAGACCTGGTTTAGACCTGGCAGAGTCCTGGTTTAGACCTGGTTTAGTCCTGGTTTAGTCCTGGTTTAGACCTGGCAGAGTCCTGGTTTAGACCTGGTTTAGTCCTGGTTTAGACCTGGCAGAGCCCTGGTTTAGACCTGGTTTAGTCCTGGTTTAGACCTGGCAGAGCCCTAGTTTAGACCTGGTTTAGTCCTGGTTTAGTCCTGGTTTAGACCTGGTTTAGACCTGGTTTAGTCCTGGTTTAGTCCTGGTTTAGACCTGGCAGAGCCCTGGTTTAGTCCTGGTTTAGACCTGGCAGAGCCCTGGTTTAGACCTGGTTTAGTCCTGGTTTAGTCCTGGTTTAGTCCTGGTTTAGACCTGGTTTAGTCCTGGTTTAGACCTGGCAGAGCCCTGGTTTAGACCTGGTTTAGTCCTGGTTTAGACCTGGCATAGTCCTGGTTTAGTCCTGGCATAGTCCTGGTTTAGTCCTGGCATAGTCCTGGTTTAGTCCTGGTTTAAACCTGGTTTAGTCCTGGTTTAGTCCTGGTTTAGCACACTAGGGTGACTTTAATACAGATTTGCTGTTTTATTTGGATCTTATTCTGAAATTATTGTGATGTTTTCAAGGTTTTCTCAGCTGAACGTCAAATGTTTTTGAAGAATTCCAAACCTGAACGTACTCACCAGTTTCACGCGAGCTCGACTGCAAAAACGACAAAACCATAAATGTATTCCTGCTTAAAAATCAAACAATTAAATAAATTAAAATAAAACTTAGTGAATGATTGTCGCTAAACATTTGTGCAGTTCCAGTCCACACATCGGCAGCCGAAAGAGGAAATAGCGCACGCTCAAAACCTAAAAAAGGAAGTCATACCAACTGTAAAGACCTGACACCCCCGTCTTTACAGAAATGGAACAGTCTCACGCAGAAGTACCCATGATGGCACTGCCTGCACTTCAGTGGCGGTTCTACATTGAATTACTCCCTGGGCGAGACCCCCCCCGACCCCCCCCCCCCCCCCCCCTAGGAATGAAAAAAAAAAAAAACCACAACATTTACCACAAGCACCCATGTTTAATTATCACTATAGAGCGGTTCTCATTATCACAACTTTCAAAAAAATAGAAGTCATCATAACTTAAATAACATAAATAAAAAATAATAAATAAACTCTACACATAAAAGTGGCAAAAATATATACAATCAGATATATAAATAGAACCATCGGCTGCTCGATTATAGAAAAAATCATAATCACGATTATCTCAGTCAATATTGAAACCACAATTATTCAAACGATTTTTTCAAAATCCCCTAAATACACACACACACACACACACACACACCTACACACACACACACACACACACACACACACACATACACACACACACACATACACACACACTCACACCTACACACACACACACACACACACACACACACACTCACACCTACACACACACACACACACACACACACACTGGGCTACTCTCCCTTAAACATTTATTCTTCTTCTGTCTTATTCTACAGATTGCACAGGCACACACACACAAACAAAAAGTTATCACACACAGCTATTCCTCACTTTCCTCACACAGATTTCTCCTCACTATAATATAATATAATAAATATAACATAATATAACATATATAATTAATATAATTAATACAATATAATATAATAATAGCGCTAAAATAGAATAGTGATATGACAAACACACATTTCATGACATGACTTACCAAAAGCAAAGATGAGATACTGTCCAGTAAATCCGACAGAGCTCCCAGATGAAGTGTCCGGGTTAAGTAATTCACGTCGCTTCTATTGAAAATGCTGATCGCGTATCTCTACAAAGTCCCGTGTAAAGTGTGTCTTTGTACGTTGTATTCATAGTAAATACCACGGAGGGTGAACGATCGATTTAAAAGTGATTAAATGTTGTGTTATACTAACTTCGTTTACTATTGTCTTCTGTAGCTTCCGTGTTCCCGATGCGAGCGATTCTTGGTAGGAGCTAGTAGGAGTAGTATCATTGGTCAATTCCTGGTAGCAACTAGTGCCGTGACATTGGTCAAATCGTGGTAGTGTGAGCTGGACTCGCAGCCGGCCGCAGAGAGGGAGGGGGTGAATCCTCTCTCTCTTCTCTTTCTTTCTCTCTTCCTTTCCTCTCGCGCCGCTGTAGGCGCCAGCAGGTCTCTGCGCATTGGCCCACGTGGAAGGGAATATCTTGCGCGGGCGCTTGCAGCCAGAGGGGGCGCCAATTTGCCAATTTCCTACACAGTGATAAGATAGATTTTTTTTTTTTAAGCGCTCGGCACGGCGCCCCTCACGAAGTTGCGCCCTGGGCAATTGCCCCACTCGCCCCCCCCAAGAACCGCCTCTGCCGCACTTCCTCTAGAAAAAGAAATAAAAATAATAAGTGTATACGTACAAATCAGAATAAAATACAAAAATAAAATAAAATATCAAATAAAATATCAAATCCCAGCTATATACAGTTGCAGGGAGTATTATCCTATCACTAGTTGTTGGAGGGAGTAGGACAGCTACTGCGGCGTGAGCGTCTATACATAACTTTGTGTTTGATTCGAAAACAAGGTAATTACAGTTTGCATCCACTTCTGGCAAATTGTGCGGGCATCGGAATAATAAGTGAGGATTTGGGCTTTGTATGCTCTTAAAGGGATATGCCACCCCCAGGTCAAACTGGGCATCTCCCCACAGTCCAGAGACTAAAATAAGTGGTGAAAAGCGTTTTCCTGCTCACCCAGCCATTGTCCGAGTCTGTCAGCACTGACCGCCGCGGTATCTGCTGCTCCTCCGCCTTAGACTGGAGTCTAACGTCGCCAGAGAAAGATTTCGGCCAAAAGGAATTCATTTGCTCGATGCGTTTCCCAATTACTTTCTGTGTAGTGCACATTCATATCGAGTGCAAATAAATGTGCAAATCAACACGGAGAGCTTGACTTGGTCATTTTGGGTGGGAACTATTTTCCAGTGCGTAAGAATACAGCCGTATCACGCAGTACGCTGCCAGGGGAATCCCAGTTACGCACCGGGAAGGGAGTTCCCCTGTTGCACAACGTGGTGCGTGATACGGCTGTATTCTTACGCACTGGAAAATAGTTCCCACCCAAAATGACCAAGTCAAGCTCTCCGTGTTGATTTGCACATTTATTTGCACTCGATATGAATGCGCACTACACACAAAGTAATTGGGAAACGCATCGAGCAAATTAATTCCTTTTGGTCGAAATCTTTCTCTGGCGACGTTAGACTCCAGTCTAAGGCGGAGGAGCACCAGATACCGCGGCGGTCAGTGGCGACAGACTCGGACAATGGCTGGGTGAGCAGGAAAACGCTTTCCACCACTTATTTTAGTCTCTGGACTGTGGGGAGATGCCCAAATTTGACCTGGGGGTGGCATATCCCTTTAATACTCCACCAAAGACAATTGTTGATGTTAGTTAGCCGGACTGCTAACTAACTTAGCCTCTCGGAGGCAGACACAGCAGCCAAGGTGGCTTTTGCTCATCCGTGGAAATCACCTGACTACCGTGCCTCTGCTAACGCCTGTTTATTGACCCCGAATCATCGTATCTTGCCATTATTTGCGATCTAAGGTCAAGGAGCAACATGAACCGGATAAATACAACTGAGACTTCTACTCATGAGGTAACGTTCAAACACACTTTTGGGATTATAGATTGTCTTATCCAAAAAACAAAAAAAAAGCCAACCCTAAAACAACAAAGGACTAGTGACACTTCATTCAACATTAATGCTAATTTTGAAATGTATGATATAAACACGAGAAATGAACTCTTACATGATGAAGACATTTGCATGAATGATTTAACACATGACACTGACCCAGATCTGAACTTTTACAATCACCTAAACAACTGTAAATATTATCTAGAACATCAGTTATCAGCTTTAATAAGAGGTATTCTCAATAATTCATTTAAATGGAAGAAGCTTAAATGCAAACCTTGAAAATATCAAAGATCTCTTACACCAAATCAACCTGACATTTGATGTCGTTGCAATAACTGAAACTTGGTTAAATGAGGATAAACTGGACAATTACCACATTGACGGATATAGGATGTACAGACAAGACAGAACATGTAAGACTGGAGGTGGTGTGGCGTTGTATGTAAATGATAAACTGCACGGACGTGTTGTTGAAAATATGACTTTTGCTTTGGATAACGTTATGGAGTGTCTGTCTTTTGAAATTCAACTAGAGCACTAAAAACATCCTAGTAAGTTGTATCTACAGAGCCCCAGGGTCAAATGTAGAGCAACTAAAAGAGACTACAGATAAAATATTTACTCATTTGGACACGAAGGAGGTTTTTATTTATGGGGATTTTAATTTAAATTTACTGAAAATGAAATCTCACCAGCAGAAATTGTTGTTAATATCTTATACAGTAACTCCTTTTATCTGAAAATAACTAGACCTACTAGAATAACCACAAATAGTCAGTCGTTAATAGACAACATATTTACAAATGTGTTAGAAGAAATGGCATTATTATTAACGACATATCAGACCATTTACCGGTGTTCGTATTATTTAGCAAAAATGTTAAAACCAGAAAAGGTGAATTAAATAATAATTTAAGACAGGTAAGAATTAGGGTTGGGCGGTAATACGGTAATACGGTATACTGCGGTATCTAAAAATAGCAACGGTATCAGATTCATTACCGTCATTAAAAAAAAAAAAAATCTTGCCCTAATATAATATTAACTATAATTAATTTAATGCCTAAATAAAGAGTGTTTGTCCAACACTTATGTATGTGTGGTTGTGTTTGTTAATTTAATACTATTACAGTTTAAAACTAATATTACTATCGGAGAGATGACGTTCGGTTATAAAGTCACTGCTTCTGATAATAGTTGCGGTCCCTTTAAGAAAGGCGTGACGTTTGACACGCTGCTTTTGTGTTCTAACGCAGCGCCTTTCTGATATTCTCGCGTGTTAATAAAAACAACTCTCCGTTTTTGAGTCTGAAATGTGAGAAGTTTTCGGGTTTCTTATTACAAACGCAACTTCCACACGAGGCTGTTATTCTGGGAGATGAAGACCCCCTTCTTTGGTGGAACGAGGGTTGCCCGAAAATGCCTGTGCTCTCCATGGGAACGGGTCTTCAGCACCGCGGACAAAGTTGTCAATCCACAACGTGCTCTACTCAAGCCGGAAAAAGTGAACATGCTGGTTTTGCATTCAATAGCTTAATATTTTTATTTTCAATAAGGAGTAGCTTTTTCTGACGGACAAAAACGGTCCGGGATGTTGTATAGTTGTACGTTTAATTTATTTGTTAATATTAATTAATGTTAATAGATTTTAAAAATATACAAACGAGCAGTATTTTCCACTGCGTTCTCAGGACAGGGTTATATATGCCGGCTGGTTAGCTCAACTGGTAAGTCATGGACTTTCCCCCTGGAGGTTGTAGGTTCAAATCCCCCCCGGGCAATGAGCTAACCAGTGTGGGTCCTTGGGCAAGACCCTTCACGGTACTGCCCCCCGGGCGCCGAAAAAGATGGCTGCTCACTGCTCCTGAAAAAGGATGGGTCAAATGCAGAAGTCAAATTTCTCCCGTGTGTCACTGTGTGTCATTGTGTGTGAGACCAATAAAGGCTAAAAGCCCCAAGCTTATATGCACATTTTCGGTTATGTCTTGTTATTTATTGTTCAGATTTTCTTATTTGATAAGATCAAGTATTTTATTTGATTCCTGTTGGTTTGTTAGCTTTAGCCCACAGACAATGTCATTTCGTTCCGTCGGTTGGCTGCTGTATTTGCACATTTGTTAATAAAAGTTACTAATTTTGTACATGTTTTGTTATGTTTTCAGTATCATTAGGCCTATGTAATGCTATTCTGTTTCTGAACGTATAGGTGCAAGCTGCCATTTGGCGAGGCGACTCCACTGTAGTGCTACGAAGTGTTGTTGTTGTTTTTTTTAGCCTTAGCAACGGTAATACCGTATACCCCGGGAAAATGTGGACACGGTTTAACGGTATCAAAATTTGGATACCGCCCAACTCTAGTAAGAATAGTGAATGATGAAAATATACAGGCATTTAGGATGAGCTTGCAAAATCAAAATTGGGAAAAAATATTTAATCACTCAGATGTAAATGCAGCATATGGTAACTTCCTGGAAACTTTTCTGGCTCTGTATGACTCTGTATTACTGCCCTGTGTCAATACTGACAAATAAGCAGAAGAAAGTCCAAGCCCTGGATGACAAAAGGGCTAATTAAAGCTTGTAAGAAGAAAAATGTGCTTTATAAAATATATATGTCTAAAAGAACTAATGAATCAGAAGGTAATTATAAAACATACAAAAATAAACTTACAAATATTATTAGGAGTTGTAAAAAACAATACTATAATGCAGTATTGGAGGAAAACAGGAATAACACTAAGGGACTATGGAATGTTCTGAATTCTGTTCTTAAAAAGGGATCAAAAACAACTGTTTACCTAAATATTTCAAAAATGATGGCAAAGAAATAAAAAATATTAATGAAATAGTAAATGAATTGAACAGGTTTTTTATAAACATAGGGTCAGAATTGGCAGCATGTTTTAATACTAATCCTGTCGAATCACAAAAACAGTTGATTTTGAAAACCCTAAGTCCTTGTTTCTTAGAGCAATTAATGAAAAAGAAATTGTTGATATTGTTAAAAGTTTCAAAACAAAAAAATCATTAGATTGTGACGGTCTGAATATGTCCATTATTAAAAAAGTTTCCAAGACAGATGAAAATTGCAAAAGTTAATTGAAAAAAGGGGTAAATACGGTTTCAGGGGTCCTGCATTAAAATGGTTAACTTCTTATTTATCTGATCGGTACCATGTTCAGCTTGGGAAATCATAAATCAATACACAAAACAATATTATGCGGAGTTCCTCAGGGTTCCTTATTGGGTCCTGAATTATTTTTGCTTTACATACATGATTTATGTTTAATATCTGATCAATTAAAATTTGTATTATTTGCTGATGACACAACAATAACCTGCTCAGGAGACAATTTACAACAACTCGCGTATCAAGTTACAGCTGAAATGAGTAAGATAAAAACATGGTTTGATATAAATAGAGTTTCATTAAATGTCACAAAAACTAAATTTATTGTATTTGGAAACAGAGAAGTAAAATCAAAGATACAAGTGTTGATTGATAATGTTGAAATAGAAAGAGTTGATGAATTCAAATTTCTTGGAGTGACACTTGATCATAAAGTCTCACATCTCAAACATCAAATCAAAGGTGGCCAGAAATGTTTCAGTGATCGGAAAAGCAAGATTATTTCTAGACCCTCAATCCCTCCATATCTTATACAGCACGATGATTGTTCCTACTTGAGCTACAAGTGTGGGGAAACACATATAGAACCAATACAGATTCATTATTCAAAATACAAAAAAAGGCCGTGAGAATTCTACATGGGGTAGAACATAGAGAACATACAAACATGTTGTTTTACAAATCCAAAATTTTAAAGTTTGAACATTGGGTTACATTTAAAACCTTGCAAATTATGTATCAAGCCTGGTATAAACAACTACCAGGAAATATTCAAATATTATTTAGCAACAGAGAAGGAAATTATAACTTAAGAAATGAATTAAATTTTTAAAAATTATTTTTCCGTACAACATGCAAAAAAATGTGGAATAATTTAAATGATGAAGTTAAGAGTTGCCCAAATAAATACCGTTTTAAACATCTGATCAAAAACATAATATTTGATAATTATTTAGACATAGGATGAGTTAAGGGGAGCTATATATATATATACACTCAACAAAAATATAAACGCAACACTTTTGTTTTTGCTCCCATTTTTCCTGAGATGAACCCAAAGATCCAAAATTCACTCCAGATACACAACACTACCATTTCTCTCAAACATTGTTCACAAATCTGTCCAAATGTGTGACAGCGAGCACCTCTGCCCCGCCGAGACAATCCACCCCACCTCACAGGTGCGCCACATCAAGATGCCGATCCGACATCATGACCAGTGCACAGGTGCGCCCCAGACTGCCCACAATAAAAGGACACCCCGAAATGTGCTTTTTTTTGCTTTATTGGGGGTCTGGGGACTCAGAACCAGTCAGTATCTGGTGTGACCACCATTTGCCTCATGCAGTGCAACACATCTTCTTCACATAGAGTTTATCAGATTGTCAGTTGTGGCCTGTGGAATGTTGGTCCACTCCTCTTCAAAGGCTGTTATGGACGAAGAACACAGGTGCATTTTATTGATGGCATTTTGAATGCACAGAGATACCGTGATGAGATCCTGAGGCCCATTGTTGTGCCATACATCCATGAACATCACCTCATGTTTCAGCAAGATAATGCACGGCCCCATGTTGCAAGGATCTGTACACAATTCTTGGAAGCTGAAAATGTCCCAGTTCTTGCATGGCCAGCATATTCACCGGACATGTCACCCATTGAGCATGTTTGGGATGTGCTTGACCGGCGTATACGACAGCGTGTACCAGCTCCCACTAATATCCAGCAACTTCACACAGCCATTGAAGAGGAGTGGACCAACATTCCACAGGCCACAACTGACAATCTGATAAACTCTATGTGAAGAAGATGTGTTGCACTGCATGAGGCAAATGGTGGTCACACCAGATACTGACTGGTTCTGAGTCCCCAGACCCCCAATAAAGCAAAACAAATGCACATTTCGGGGTGGCCTTTTATTGTGGGCAGTCTGGGGCGCACCTGTGCACTGGTCATGATGTCGGATCAGCATCTTGATGTGGCGCACCTGTGAGGTGGGGTGGATTGTCTCGGTGGGGCAGAGGTGCTCGCTGTCACACATTTGGACAGATTTGTGAACAGTGTTTGAGAGAAATGGTAGTGTTGTGTATCTGGGGTGAATTTTGGATCTTTGGGTCCATCTCAGGAAAAATGGGAGCAAAAACAAAAGTGTTGCGTTTATATTTTTGTTGAGTGTATACTATCCACTATCCTATCCCTATCCACTACTCTCCCTACATTCACGCAATACATCACGTGCCCCACGAGAGACAATAAGACTCTGGACCTTTTTTACGCAAATGTCAAGGACGCTTACACCTCCGCCCCCCTCCCCCCGCTCGGACGCTCAGACCATTGTCTGGTTTACCTGCTCCCGGAATACACACCCAGGGTGCGAAGACAACCTGCGCAGAAGCGGTCTGTGAAGCTTTGGACTCAGGAGGCCTGTGAGAGTCTGAGGGACTGTTTCCAGAACACTGACTGGGACATGTTCAGCGGCTCTTACGGAGATGACATCAACGGCCTGACCCATTGCATTACAGACTACATTAACTTCTGCGTGGAGAACACTGTACCAACCAGGAGGGTACGGTGCTTCTCCAACAACCACCCCTGGGTCACCCCTGAGCTTAAAGCCCTCCTGAACCAGAAGAAGAGGGCTTTCAACTCAGGGGACAGAGAGGAGCAAAAAAGGGTCCAGAGGGAACTTCAATGGAGGATCCGACGGGCCAAAAAGGACTATGGGAGGAAGATGGAGGAGCAGCTGGCCCAAAACAACGCACGGGGCGTGTGGAGAGGACTGAGGAACATGTCTGGTTTCGGACAGAGTGGCAGAGGGACAGCTGATGGTGATCAGTGCTGGGCGGACGAATTAAACCGTTACTTCAACAGGTTTGACTCGCCCCCCACCCCCTCTGCCCCTCTGCCGACTCCCCCCTCCTCCTCTTCACACCTCCCCGGGCCAGTAGCCACATCCCCCTTCCACCCCCCACCTCCACCAGCCCCTGCAGTCCACCCCAGTCCCCCCCTCACTCCCCCCTCTCCATCACACCAGACGAGGTGAGGAGGGAACTTAGGCGGCTCAACCAGAGGAAGTCCACAGGTCCTGATGGTATCTGCCCCAGGCTGCTGAGAACCTGTGCAGACCAGCTCTGTGAGGTTCTCTGCTACATGTTCAACCTGAGCCTCAGCCTGGAGAAGGTCCCCGTCCTGTGGAAGACCTCCTGTGTGGTCCCGGTTCCCAAAACAACAAACGCCAGGGAACCGGCCCACTACAGACCAGTCGCCTTGACCTCCCACCTCATGAAGACCATGGAGAGGGTGATCCTTAGCCACCTCCGCTCTGTGGTGAGCCCCACCCTGGACCCGCTGCAGTTTGCCTACAAGCCAAACGTAGGAGTAGAGGACGCCGTCATCTACTTGCTGCGGCGGGCGCTCACCCCCCTAGAGACGCCGGGGAGTGCTGTGAGAGTCATGTTCTTTGACTTCTCCAGCGCCTTCAACACCATCAGGCCGGCGCTGCTGCGGGGGAAGCTAGAGGATGCGGGAGTTGATGGACATCTCGCTGCCTGGACCATCGACTACCTCACTGACCGTCCACAGTACGTGCGGCTGCGCGGCTGTGAGTCAGAGGTGGTAGTCTGCAGCACGGGGGCTCCCCAGGGAACTGTCCTCTCACCCTTCCTCTTCACCATATACACCTCGGACTTCACATATAACATGGACAGCTGCCATCTCCAGAAGTTCTCTGACGACTCGGCCATTGTGGGCTGTGTGTCAGAGGGGAACGAGCTGGAGTACCGCTCGGTCATCAGTGACTTTGTGGACTGGTGTGGGCGCAACCACCTGAGCCTTAACACCAGTAAGACAAAGGAGCTGGTGATCGACTTCAGGAGGAGACCACTACCTCACTCACCGGTGAACATCCAGGGGCAGGACATAGAGACTGTGGACAGTTTCAAGTACCTGGGTGTTCACCTCAACAATAAACTGGACTGGTCCCACAACACCAACGCCCTGTACAAGAAGGGCCAAAGTCGCCTCCACCTCCTGAGGAGACTGAGTTCCTTTGGAGTGTGCAGGCCTCTGCTCAAGACTTTTTATGACTCTGTGGTGGCCTCTGCTCTCCTCTACGCTGTCGTCTGCTGGGCCCCGAGCAGCACAGAACGGGACAGAAAAAGACTCAACAAGCTGGTCAAGAGGGCCAGCTCTGTCCTGGGCTGTCCTCTGGACCGTGTAGAGGTGGTGGCTGAGAGGAGGGTACTGGCCAAATTCACGTCCATCATAGACGACACCTCTCACCCTCTGCACCGGACTGTAGAGGAGCTGAGCAGCTCCTTCAGCAGCCGACTGAGGCACCCCCAGTGCAAGAAGGAGCGCTACCGCAGATCCTTCATCCCCACCGCCATCAGACTGTATAATTCTTCTGTATAGTCCTACCGTGCAATATCGTTTTTCCCAATGTGCAATATTGTTGTTTTTTCAATACTCCTATCGTGCAATATCGTTTTTCCAATTTTTTCAATACTCTCCCTGTCACTGTTTTTTTATTATTATCACTACTATTATTATTATTCGATTTATTACTTATTTTTTTAATTATTATTATCACCTATCTTTATGCCTTTTTTTGCCTGCATGCACTTGTCTTCTTGTTCAAACTGTCCCTACCTGGAGCTACTGTGACAAGTAAATTTCTCCTGTGTGAGATCAATAAAGTCTTATCTTATCTTATCTTATCTTATATATATATATATACATACAGTGGTACCTCACCTTACGGTTTCGTAACGTGAATTTTTCGTAAGTTGAGTAGCTATTTCAATGGAAAAAGCCTGATTCGTTCCAAGGCCCCATTCCAAGTTTTTTTTTTAATACTGTAACTTTTTTTTATAGTGTAACACTGATTGGCTAAGAGACTGTAGACCCAGGACTAAACGTGGACTAAACCAGGTCTAAAAAAGGTCTATCCCTGGACTGGACCAGGACTAAACCTGGACTAAACCAGGACTGGACCCCAGGATTAAAGCGCCGCGTGCGGGTCTATTTCCTGGTTTCGTGCTAGCTCTGCTATTAGCAGCAGCACTGGTGTACCTCACGAGTCACGGCTGAGGTGAGCAGCAACTGCGTGAATGGGGGGAAGGGGGAGGGCGGAGAAGTGTGTGACCCCGCATGACCCGGCGCGGGGCTGCGAGCACGAGACCTGTGCTCAAACCGTGCCTCCTCTAGACCAGATCTAAACCAGGTCTAAACCAGGATTAAACCGCGTGCGGGTCTATTTCCTGGTTTCGTGCTAGCTCTGCCGGTATACCTCACAAGTCACAGCTGAGGCGAGCAGCGAGGAGGGGAGGGGAAGTGCCTCCCCTCGGGACGGCACGCAGTCCGAGCGCATGAATGAACGCAGGCAAGAGCCGAGGTGGTTTAATCCTGGTTTAATCCTGGTTTAGACCTGGTTTAGACCTGGTCTAGAGGAGGCACGGTTTGAGCGTAGGTCTCGTGCTCGCAGCCCCGCACCGGGTCATGCTGCGCTATCACACAGGTGTCCGCACTTCTCCGCCCTCCCCCTTCCCCCCACACTTCACTATTAATAATTTTGTTGAAAATCTATGAAAGTTTGAGTGTTTAAACGAGAGACAAATGTGAGAAAAGTTTAATTCCAGTGTGAGAAAAGCGTATAATGTGTGTGGCTGAGCGCGCATTATTTGAATTTTTGAGATTTCGCGTTTCGTAACTTGAATTTTCTTTCGTATCTAGAGACCAAAATTTAACGTGAAGGCGTTTCGTAACTTGGAATTTTCGTTTGTTGGGTCTTTCGTAAGGTGAGGTACCACTGTAATAATAGCTGTCAGTGTGGAATGTGTGAAAATATGGATCAGGAGTAAATAAGTTAATACTTCCACCTGCTCCATTTTGAGCAAAAGGAACTGCAGAGACATGTGACAAAAGTTTGTATTTGTTTGTATTTTGAGTTTGTATTTGTGAAATTACGTTTAAATGGAACCTGCAAGTTGCTCAAATAAACATAAACAACATTGAGTATTATCTTATCACTAGTTGTTGTAGGGAGTATTATCTTATCACTAGTTGTTGTAGGGAGTATTATCACTAGTTGTTGTAGGGAGTATTATCACTAGTTGTTGTAGGGAGTATTATCACTAGTTGTTGTAGAGAGTATTATCACTAGTTGTTGTAGGGAGTATTATCACTAGTTGTTGTAGGGAGTATTATCACTAGTTGTTGTAGGGAGTATTATCTTATCACTAGTTGTTGTAGGGAGTATTATCACTAGTTGTTGTAGGGAGTATTATCACTAGTTGTTGTAGGGAGTATTATCACTAGTTGTTGTAGGGAGTATTATCACTAGTTGTTGTAGAGAGTATTATCACTAGTTGTTGTAGGGAGTATTATCTTATCACTAGTTGTTGTAGGGAGTATTATCACTAGTTGTTGTAGGGAGTATTATCTTATCACTAGTTGTTGTAGGGAGTATTATCACTAGTTGTTGTAGGGAGTATTATCTTATCACTAGTTGTTGTAGGGAGTATTATCACTAGTTGTTGTAGGGAGTATTATCTTATCACTAGTTGTTGTAGGGAGTATTATCACTAGTTGTTGTAGAGAGTATTATCACTAGTTGTTGTAGGGAGTATTATCTTATCACTAGTTGTTGTAGGGAGTATTATATTATCACTAGTTGTTGTAGGGAGTATTATCACTAGTTGTTGTAGGGAGTATTATCACTAGTTGTTGTAGGGAGTATTATCACTAGTTGTTGTAGAGAGTATTATCACTAGTTGTTGTAGGGAGTATTATCACTAGTTGTTGTAGGGAGTATTATCTTATCACTAGTTGTTGTAGGGAGTATTATCACTAGTTGTTGTAGGGAGTATTATCACTAGTTGTTGTAGGGAGTATTATCACTAGTTGTTGTAGAGAGTATTATCACTAGTTGTTGTAGGGAGTATTATCTTATCACTAGTTGTTGTAGGGAGTATTATCACTAGTTGTTGTAGGGAGTATTATCTTATCACTAGTTGTTGTAGGGAGTATTATCACTAGTTGTTGTAGGGAGTATTATCACTAGTTGTTGTAGGGAGTATTATCTTATCACTAGTTGTTGTAGGGAGTATTATCACTAGTTGTTGTAGGGAGTATTATCACTAGTTGTTGTAGAGAGTATTATCACTAGTTGTTGTAGGGAGTATTATCTTATCACTAGTTGTTGTAGAGAGTATTATCACTAGTTGTTGTAGAGAGTATTATCACTAGTTGTTGTAGGGAGTATTATCACTAGTTGTTGTAGGGAGTATTATCTTATCACTAGTTGTTCAGGCGGAGTTCAGGGTGGTGGTGGGCGGGGTCAGGGTGGTCAGGTGACTGCAGGTCAACAGTCCAACAGGTAAAGAGAGAGCGAAGGAGACAGAGAGCGAGAACACCTGAGCGCAGTGAGTTTACCTAAATCATAATGATGTTGTAGTGGTTTAATATTGAGTCTGTGTGGAGTTGCATGTGGTGTAGTAATTATTTAAATTCACTTTTTCCACTGTTCCTAAAACATAATCGTCTAATTGTGCTTCTGTGCTGGCAGGTTTAAAGGTCTTATATTACGCAAAACTGACTCCTGTAGCTTTAATTCGTGTTCTAACGCTGTTTCCTCCTCAAAATCACACCTTGAGTCGTGTTTGTTTCATTCACATGTTTGAGGAACTCGTCTGTCTACATCTCCAAACGCTCTGTTCCACCTCGTGATGTCATGAAGCTGTGGTTTTCAAGTTAACGCTACCTTCTAAATTTTAGTTTGGTGGAGATTGGAGCTGAAAACGATTATTCTTAGTGAAGGTGTGTTTAACCATACAGTGAACATGTGTATGGTGTGTGATCAGAAAACAGGAGATAATATTGATCCTTTAAAAACTGGTCCTGATAAAAACCTGCTCTAATCACAGTTCTGCTTCAGGTTTAAGGTTCAGATCATAAATGATTTACAGAGGTTCAGTTTATCGCTCCTCTGAACCACTAAGTAACTAAAGAGAATAATCTGTCAATAAAAGTCATCTGTAATCTAATCCATCTAATCTATAGATGTCAAAAGTATTGAAAATCAATTATTAACCGATATTAAAATTAATTTTGAAAGTAGATATTAACTTTTCACATGTATCAATTCCTGAATGTCTTTAGAATGATCTGGAGCTGATCAGAACAAGTATGAGAGCAAATAGACCAGTACACGCCCATGGACCTGGTTTAGACCCAGTTTAGACCTGGTTTAGACCTGGTTTAGACCTGGTTTAGTCCCGGTTTAGACCTGGTTTACACCTGGTTTAGTCCTGGTTTAGACCTGGTTTAGACCTGGTTTAGACCTGGTTTAGACCTGGTTTAGTCCTGGTTTACACCTGGTTTAGACCTGGTTTAGTCCTGGTTTAGACCTGGTTTAGACCTGGTTTAGTCCAGGTTTACACCTGGTTTAGACCTGGTTTAGACCTGGTTTAGTCCAGGTTTACACCTGGTTTAGACCTGGTTTAGACCTGTTTTACACCCGGTTTAGTCCTGGTTTACACCCGGTTTACACCTGGTTTAGACCCGGTTTACACCTGGTTTAGACCTGGTTTAGTCCTGGTTTAGACCTGGTTTAGTCCTGGTTTAGTCCTGGTTTAGACCTGTTTTAGACCTGGTTTAGTCGTGGTTTAGACCTGGTTTAGTCCTGGTTTAGACCTGGTTTAAAACTGGTTTAGTCGTGGTTTAGA
The DNA here is from genome assembly GCA_036785185.1 of Paratrypauchen microcephalus. NCBI lineage: Eukaryota > Metazoa > Chordata > Actinopteri > Gobiiformes > Gobiidae > Paratrypauchen > Paratrypauchen microcephalus. The sequence goes on from JAVJIX010000341.1 coordinate 239,056, forward strand.
CCTGGTTTAAAACTGGTTTAGACCTGGTTTAGTCCTGGTTTAGGACTCGTTTAGACCTGGTTTAGACCTGGTTTAGTCCAGGTTTACACCTGGTTTAGTCCTGGTTTAGACCTGTTTTAGACCCAGTTTAGTCCTGGTTTAGACCCAGTTTACACCTGGTTTAGTCCTGGTTTAGACCTGGTTTAGTCCTGGTTTAGTCCTGGTTTAGACCTGGTTTAGACCTGGTTTAGTCCTGGTTTAGACCTGGTTTAGTCCTGGTTTAGTCCTGGTTTAGACCTGGTTTAGTCCTGGTTTAGACCTGGTTTAGTCCTGGTTTAGTCCTGGTTTAGACCTGGTTTAGACCTGGTTTAAAACTGGTTTAGGAGTGGTTTAGACCTGGTTTAGACCTTGTTTCGACCTGGTTTAGTCCTGGTTTAGAACTGGTTTAGTCCTGGTTTCGACCTGGTTTACACCTGGTTTACACCTGGTTTAGACCTGGTTTAGACCTGGTTTAGACCTGTTTTACACCCGGTTTAGTCCTGGTTTACACCCGGTTTACACCTGGTTTAGTCCTGGTTTAGACCTGGTTTAGTCCTGGTTTAGACCTGGTTTAGACCTGGTTTAGACCTGTTTTACACCCGGTTTAGTCCTGGTTTACACCCGGTTTACACCTGGTTTAGACCTGGTTTAGTCCTGGTTTAGACCTGGTTTAGTCCTGGTTTAAAACTGGTTTAGGAGTGGTTTAGACCTGGTTTAGACCTTGTTTCGACCTGGTTTAGTCCTGGTTTAGAACTAGTTTAGTCCTGGTTTCGACCTGGTTTAGTCCTGGTTTAGAACTGGTTTAGACCTGGTTTAGTCCTGGTTTAAAACTGGTTTAGGAGTGGTTTAGACCTGGTTTAGACCTTGTTTCGACCTGGTTTAGTCCTGGTTTAGAACTGGTTTAGTCCTGGTTTCGACCTGGTTTACACCTGGTTTACACCTGGTTTAGACCTGGTTTAGACCTGTTTTACACCCGGTTTACACCCGGTTTACACCTGGTTTAGTCCTGGTTTAGACCCAGTTTACACCTGGTTTAGACCTGGTTTAGTCCTGGTTTAGTCCTGGTTTAGACCTGGTTTAGTCCTGGTTTAAAACTGGTTTAGGAGTGGTTTAGACCTGGTTTAGACCTTGTTTCGACCTGGTTTAGTCCTGGTTTAGAACTAGTTTAGTCCTGGTTTCGACCTGGTTTAGTCCTGGTTTAGAACTGGTTTAGACCTGGTTTAGTCCTGGTTTAAAACTGGTTTAGGAGTGGTTTAGACCTGGTTTAGACCTTGTTTCGACCTGGTTTAGTCCTGGTTTACACCTGGTTTAGTCCTGGTTTAGAACTGGTTTAGACCTGGTTTAGACCTGTTTTACACCCGGTTTAGTCCTGGTTTACACCCGGTTTACACCTGGTTTAGTCCTGGTTTAGACCCAATTTACACCTGGTTTAGTCCTGGTTTAGACCTGGTTTAGTCCTGGTTTAGTCCTGGTTTAGACCTGGTTTAGTCCTGGTTTAAAACTGGTTTAGGAGTGGTTTAGACCTGGTTTAGACCTGGTTTAGTCCTGGTTTAGAACTGGTTTAGTCCTGGTTTCGACCTGGTTTAGTCCTGGTTTAGAACTGGTTTAGACCTGATTTAGTCCTGGTTTAGACCTGGTTTAAAACTGGTTTAGACCTGGTTTAGTCCTGGTTTAGGACTCGTTCAGACCTGGTTTAGAACTGGTTTAGTCCTGGTTTACACCTTGTTTAGTCCTGGTTTAGACCTGGTTTAAAACTGGTTTAGACCTGGTTTAGTCCTGGTTTAGGACTCGTTTAGACCTGGTTTAGACCCGGTTTAGTCCTGGTTTAGACCCAATTTACACCTGGTTTAGTCCTGGTTTAGACCTGGTTTAGTCCTGGTTTAGTCCTGGTTTAAAACTGGTTTAGGAGTGGTTTAGACCTGGTTTAGACCAGGTTTAGTCCTGGTTTAGACCTGGTTTACACCTGGTTTAGACCTGGTTTAGTTCTGGTTTAGTCCTGGTTTAGTCCTGGTTTAGACCTGTTTTAGACCTGGTTTAGACCTGGTTTAGTCCTGGTTTAGTCCTGGTTTAGACCTGTTTTAGACCTGGTTTAGTCCTGGTTTAGACCTGGTTTAGACCAGGTTTAGTCCTGGTTTAGACCTGGTTTACACCTGGTTTAGACCTGGTTTAGTTCTGGTTTAGTCCTGGTTTAGTCCTGGTTTAGACCTGTTTTAGACCTGGTTTAGACCTGGTTTAGTCCTGGTTTAGACCTGTTTTAGACCTGGTTTAGTCCTGGTTTAGACCAGGTTTAGTCCTGGTTTAGACCTGGTTTACACCTGGTTTAGTCCTGGTTTAGACCTGGTTTAGTTCTGGTTTAGTCCTGGTTTAGTCCTGGTTTAGACCTGTTTTAGACCTGGTTTAGACCTGGTTTAGACCTGGTTTAGTCCTGGTTTAAAACTGGTTTAGGAGTGGTTTAGACCTGGTTTAGACCAGGTTTAGTCCTGGTTTAGACCTGGTTTACACCTGGTTTAGTCCTGGTTTAGACCTGGTTTAGTTCTGGTTTAGTCCTGGTTTAGTCCTGGTTTAGACCTGGTTTAGACCTGGTTTAGTCCTGGTTTAGACCTGGTTTAGTCCTGGTTTATGCGGGACACTTTTGGGGAGTTTAAAGTTCACACTGGAGATCACATACAAGTCGCATTTAATTGGAAATGTGAATGACCTCGCAAAAAAATCGGATTTCACAAAAAAAATCGGAATTGAGCTTTAAGCCCTGCAGTGTTCACGTATCCATAGACACAAATTACTCGCGATCGACTGACACACTGCTTGCGATCGACTGGTTGGGCACCCCTGGTCTAAAGAGTGTTTTTTTTAATTATCATCATAGTATCAGAATCAGTAGAGTCTGTTCCTTAGTATTGAATTTGAGTTTGACAGTAGTGACATGTGAAGTTTAAATTTGTGAAAGTGTCCGAAAGTGTCTGAAAGTGTCTGAAAGTGTTTTCCGCTCAGTGACTCTGAGGATCTGAGAGAGGATGGACCGAGAGCAGCCTGGTCCCAGTGAGTCTCTGAAGAGTGACCATTCCATGGCACCTCCGCTGGTTTTTAAAGACGGCCACCCAGCTCCCCCAAGGTCAGAGGTCACAGCATCACTTCCTGTTGGGGTTAGTTTAAGGGACTTCCTAAAATCTCTACATTTCGTCCGGAACTTAACATTCTGTTGCAACCATGGCAACCCACAAACCGGGTTTTAATATTCACCTGAGCTGCCAGAAATAAGACAGACAGACTCAGCAAATTTACACCTAAAATAGTTTCTTTTACTTTCTGTTGATGCATCAGGGTGGGACGTGTGTAGAATCTCTCAGTCGTCCAGGTAGAAGCAAAGGCAAAAGGAGAAATTCAATTGGTCAACTGGACAAAAGTTTATTTGGTCAAATCCGTTTCTTCTGCTTCTTCAGTTCTGGTCAGACGCTGGTGGACACTGCCTGTATCTGCCTGAAGGGGGCGCTCACTACAATGAAATGACTCTGAGACTACCACACCTACTTGTTTACAGTTTGTGTTAGTTAGGTGACCAGGTGGCTGAGTGGTTAGCACTCACGCTTCACAGAAAGAAGGTTCCGGGTTCGCCGTAAGATTTGGGCCTTTCTGTGTGGAGTTTGCATGTTCTCCCCGTGTCTGGGTGGGTTTCCTTCGGGCACTCCGGTTTCCCCCATCAACCCAAAACATGCTCCTGCTTTAGACCTGGTTCAGTCCTGGTTAAGACCTGCTTTAGACCTGGTTCAGTCCTGGTTAAGACCTGGTTTAGACCTGGTTTAGACCTGGTTTAGTCCTGGTTTAGTCCTGGTTTAGTCCTAGTTTAGACCTGGTTTAGTCCTGGTTTAGACCTGGTTTAGACCTGGTTTAGTCCTGGTTTAGTCCTGGTTTAGTCCTGGTTTAGACCTGGTTTAGACCTGGTTTAGTCCTGGTTTAGACCTGGTTTAGTCCTGGTTTAGTCCTAGTTTAGACCTGGTTTAGACCTGGTTTAGACCTGGTTTAGACCTGGTTTAGTCCTGGTTTAGACCTGGTTTAGTCCTAGTTTAGACCTGGTTTAGTCCTAGTTTAGTCCTGGTTTAGACCTGGTTTAGTCCTAGTTTAGACCTGGTTTAGACCTGGTTTAGTCCTGGTTTAGTCCTGGTTTAGACCTGGTTTAGTCCTAGTTTAGACCTGGTTTAGACCTGGTTTAGTCCTGGTTTAGACCTGGTTTAGTCCTGGTTTAGACCTGGTTTAGTCCTGGTTTAGTCCTAGTTTAGACCTGGTTTAGTCCTGGTTTAGACCTGGTTTAGACCTGGTTTAGTCCTGGTTTAGTCCTGGTTGAGACCTGGTTTAGACCTGGTTTAGACCTGGTTTAGTCCTAGTTTAGACCTGGTTTAGACCTGGTTTAGTCCTGGTTTAGTCCTGGTTTAGACCTGGTTTAGTCCTAGTTTAGACCTGGTTTAGTCCTGGTTTAGACCTGGTTTAGTCCTAGTTTAGACCTGGTTTAGACCTGGTTTAGTCCTGGTTTAGTCCTGGTTTAGACCTGGTTTAGTCCTGGTTTAGACCTGGTTTAGTCCTGGTTTAGACCAGGTTTAGTCCTGGTTGAGACCTGGTTTAGTCCTAGTTTAGTCCTGGTTTAGACCTGGTTTAGTCCTAGTTTAGACCTGGTTTAGTCCTGGTTTAGACCTGGTTTAGACCTGGTTTAGTCCTAGTTTAGACCTGGTTTAGTCCTGGTTTAGTCCTGGTTTAGTCCTGGTTTAGACCTGGTTTAGTCCTAGTTTAGACCTGGTTTAGTCCTGGTTTAGTCCTGGTTTAGACCTGGTTTAAACCTGGTTTAGTCCCAGTTTAGTCCCAGTTTAGACCTGGTTTAGACCTGGTTTAGACCTGGTTTAGTCCTGGTTTAGACCTGGTTTAGTCCTAGTTTAGACCTGGTTTAGACCTGGTTTAGTCCTGGTTTAGTCCTGGTTTAGACCTGGTTTAGTCCTGGTTTAGTCCCAGTTTAGACCTGGTTTAGTCCTAGTTTAGACCTGGTTTAGACCTGGTTTAGTCCTGGTTTAGTCCTGGTTTAGACCTGGTTTAGTCCTGGTTTAGTCCCAGTTTAGACCTGGTTTAGTCCTGGTTTAGTCCTGGTTTAGTCCTGGTTGAGACCTGGTTTAGACCTGGTTTAGTCCTGGTTGAGACCTGGTTTAGACCTGGTTTAGTCCTGGTTTAGAACTGGTTTAGACCTGGTTTAGTCCTGGTTTAGAACTGGTATTACAGACTATCCCGGTGACTCCGTCCTTTACATCTATGGCCTCCCAAAGATTCACAAACAAAGAGTGCCACTCAGACTACATCACGTACAATGTGACAAATTGAACTTCTCCTTTTGCCATCAGGGACATTTCCCCCAAAACAGTTATGCCAAACAACCAAACTACTGCCAATTTGTGATGGCGGATGTGTAGATTTTTTTTCACAGTCTGGCCAGGGTTTGGATCAGGGTCAGGTTTAGGAACAGGGAAGGTTTTGGGTTAAGTCTGCTAGAGTCTTGACAAAACTAAACTGTAACCTAACAGTATTTAACGGATCAATACTGTCAATGTGGCTGAACCTTATTTTAAGATAAGACTTTATTGATCTCACACAGGAGAAATTCACTTGCCACGTTTGCTCTAATCACTTCAGGAAAAACACAGCCGTTCGTTATCTTTGATTGACATGGACGAAATGCCAAGAACTTAGGGAGTCCCTTAGTTTAAGATAGAGATAGTTGCCATGGTAACCTATAATAACGTACACAAACCAATATCCGGTTCTAGCAGCCATGTTGCGAGTGGAAATTCTACCCAGGAACTAATAGGGACCTGGACAAATTCCTCTTTAAATCTTTTTCATTCTTCATTTGAGTTAATACACTGTTCGTTTAGCGATTAACTCCGAATGGTTGTGTCCATATGGTGTATTGACACAAAGCCACAGTTTAAGGGCCTGTCCACAACGTTTTTGGTGGAAGTTTGTATTCGTTTTGGTCTTTCGTCCACACGGCGCCGGCGTTTTGGGGGTGCGAAAACAGTGTTTTTTGAAACCAGGTTCCAGAGTGGAGAAATCTGAGAACACCGGCAACGCAGCTTTTGGAAAACGATGACGTCGCGATGCCGTTATCATCTGCTTTGGCAGGACTCCCAGCCGACGTTCTGCTGATTCTGACGTGTTTTGTAATCCAACGTAACTCGTAGAAGTAACTCCACCTCGTCTTCGGTCCAAAGGAGAGAGTCGGCTTTTGTGCGTGCGTTCGCCATCATTATTATCTCCTTGTGTTTGTTTGTTTGTGGAAGAGAAAGGACTTTATGCACATGCGCTCTTTGTAGTGTTGCGTTTCCAGTGGCTCTGGCTGTTTCCTGTTTACAGCGCCACATATCGGTGTGGTGTACGTATTACATTGTTTTCACTCAGTGCTCCGTTTTCGTGTGAACGCGAAAATTTACTGATCTCACACGTGTGGACACAAATTTTTTTCAACCCGCATAAAAACAAATCCAGGAGCGTTGTCGTGTGGACGTAGCCTAATTCTGCAGAAAATATAAACTGGAACAGTGTTTTAAGGGAATACAATGGTCCCTCGTTTATTGTGGGGTTAGGTTCCAGAAATAACCCGTAATAAGTGAAATCTGCGAAGTAGGACAACTTTATATTTTACAATTATTCTACATGTTTTAAGACTGTAAATGCCTCACCACACACATTCTACACTTTTCTCAGACTGGAATTAACCTTTTCTCACATTTCTCTCTCGTTTTAACACTCAAAACAAAGTGTGTGCGTATTCATGTTCATACTTCAGAGATAAAAGTCCTTTTAAATTTGGCGTGCGGGGCCTTTAAACAGCAAGTTTATTTATAAAAATGTGACGGAGCGTTGTCCCCGGGGAGAGCACATGAAGACGCGCCCATTTCTGTATCTGCTGCTCCGCGCGCCGAACAGTTTCATTATCAACCATAAACTAACTCCCATAACCTCTCTGGCGTGTTCTGCCGCGACTAACGGTGCACACTTAGAAGCGCCAGTTTTGCCCATCCAAATCGCGCTAAACCCGCGTGCGGCCGCCTCCTACCGTGGTGCGATCTGGTGCAATCTTAACCCTCCAGTTTCGCGGGTTCCGGGGGTCATGTGAGCAGGGATGAAAGTGGCCAATCATGAAAACCCCCCCACGATGAGGGGTTTATTGTGGACAAATCCGTGACAGAGCAGCACGTGTCGCGCACTTCTCCAAGGGGTTGGTGCGCGTCTCGTCCCGGGACGTGGCAGTGCTGCTTGCGCGTCTGGCGGGGCTCCCGGAGCCGTGTCTCCCCCCATGCGCCACTTTTAATACATTTTGTTGAAAATCTATGAAATTTTGAGTGTTTAAACTAGAGACAAATGTGAGAAAATGTTAATTCCAGTCTGAGAAAAGGTGTATAATGTGTGTGGTGAGGCATTTACAGCCTTAAAACATGTAGAATAATTGTAAAATATAAAGTTGTCCTACTTCGCGGATTTCACTTATTGCGGGCTATGTCTGGAACCTAACCCCCGCGATAAACGAGGGATTACTGTATAGGATGTTTTATAAAGTTTAACCTGTGTACACGCAATGGTACACGCTGTTGCTAAAGAGCTGCGCTCACTCGCTCGGTCCGCGGCTCCAGACACGGGCTCGCGCGGCCCGCAGTTTAATACGAAGTTTAATACGAGACATGTACTTTTGTTCTGAATACGGGACGATTCTGTTTTTCAAGGGACGGTTGGCGACCCTAAACACAACTATACATATATATTAGGGATGCAAATTATCGATTAATTCATTAATTGATAGTTGATTGACGTTATTGATCGATTAACGATTACCTGATAAGCGGCGTTTTTCACCTGAATTTGAGTGTTTCAATTGGGTCTTTAAGAATATAAGCTATAGTAACATAACACTGAGTCAAAAATATATCATAGTATTATTATATTGTATATTCCTCAATTAATTATTCCTTAGTAAAAAGCAGACAAATGTATTGATGCTGAATAACAAAATACAGTAATACCTCACTCTATCGCGGGTCGCAGATTTTATTTTATTTAAATAGTGTAACATTGTGTTCTGTCCTGATTGGCTAAGAGACTAGACCAGGACTAAACGTGGACTGGACCAGGTCTAGACCAGAACTAAACCAGGTCTGGACCAGGTCTGGACCTGGACTGGACCTGGACTGGACCGGGACTCGACCGGGTCTGGACCTGGACTGAACCAGGATTGGGCACGTTGCGGCGCATTCCTGGGCGCCGCGGTTCGATCTCACCTCACGCGTACACCCGGGGCTGCTGAGCAGTGCCGTTGGCGCCTGCGGCCGGCTGTGAGTCGAGCGCAGCGCGGTGCGCGGTTGCCTTGTTTCGTGACCACGCGGTTAATTACAATTAATGCATTATGTTCGACTAACGTCTTAATCGACAATTAATCGTTAATCGATTAATTGTTGACATCCCTAATATATATATACACCCAAAATCTTTCTCAACGAATTTGCACAGTTATTAAAAAAAAAAAAAAAAAAAATTACCCTGCGGCTGAAAAAAAAGCGGAGATTTTCATCCCCTCACCTTTTGGCACCAGAAATATTTGCAATTTTTTTGGTGGAATGGTGTAAATGAGCTTTACTGAATGTTCTGTAATGTGGGAGGGGGATGGGGGTGTACAGGTGCACTCTGCAGGTCTCACTCTTGGTTACAGGAAACGTGCAGAGAGAAAGAGCGAAACAAAGACTGAAAGGGGAAGTCTGCAGTCTTTTCTCTGTACCACTGTAAATATTTTTTCACACATGTTTGACACCTTTTTTTTGCACTGTGGGAGAACACAATAAACCACCTAAAATGTATTAAAATGCGATTAATTAGATTAATTACAAATCCTGTAATTAATTAGATTTTTTTAATTGCCTGACAGCACTAGTTAGAATTACGCCGTTCCTCCACCTACAACAACCACAGCCCTCTGTCATCACCCCATTTGGCACCTTTTTATTACTTTAATGCGTTTAACTCATTTAAACATCGTTATTCTGTGTTCTTTCGCTGTAGCTTTTATTCGCTAAGAGTTTATTCTAAGAAATAGAACAGAAAACCGAAAGTCATTAAAGTTCAGCTGTTTTCTAACATTAATTAAAAGTTTACATACAGAATTTTTTACAGTCTTTAAGCTGGCGTTTCTCAGTAAACTTGATCGAACAAAACTTAAAAATGAGGTTTGTCCAAAGTACAGTTACTATAGCGACGTCAGTGCTCAGTTTAAAAATGTGACAAACGGGGCAGTGACACAAGCTCTGAACTCCACCAGCGAGAAGAATGAAGATCCCAGCTGTGAGTCTGTGAAGAGTGACCAGTCCAAGGACCCTCCACTGGTATTTAAAGATGAACATCTCTCTGACCTCAGGTAGAACATAAATATGAACTTTTGTTTCATTAACACAATAGTGATGTGCCCGGGTTTTGTGGATGCCAACAAGTAGGTTCAGTTCTCAAGACATCAGCACATTATAGACTCCCGCCAGTTTAACCTGAGCTGGAGACAGGTCAGAGTCTCAGGTGGAGCTTTCAGGAGGGGCTGTCAGGTGGAGCTTTCAGGTGGAGCTGTCAGGTGGAGCTCTCAGGAGGAGCTGTCAGGTGGAGCTCTCAGGAGGAGCTGTCAGGAGGAGCTCTCAGGAGGAGCTGTCAGGAGGGGCTGTCAGGAGGAGCTCTTAGGAGGAGCTGTCAGGTGGAGCTCTCAGGTGGAGCTGTCAGGTGGAGCTGTCAGGTGGAGCTGTCAGGTGGAGCTCTCAGGTGGAGCTGTCAGGTGGAGCTCTCAGGTGGAGCTGTCAGGAGGGGCTGTCAGGTGGAGCTGTCAGGTGGAGCTGTCAGGTGGAGCTGTCAGGTGGAGCTGTCAGGTGGAGCTGTCAGGTGGAGCTGTCAGGTGGAGCTCTCAGGTGGAGCTGTCAGGTGGAGCTCTCAGGAAGAGCAGCTCTCAGGTGGAGCTCTCAGGAGGAGCTCTCAGGAGGGGCTGTCAGGAGGAGCTGTCAGGTGGAGCTCTCAGGAGGGGCTCTCAGGTGGAGCTCTCAGGAGAGGCTCTCAGGTGGAGCTCTCAGGAGGGGCTCTCAGGTGGAGCTCTCAGGAGAGGCTCTCAGGTGGAGCTCTCAGGAGGGGCTCTCAGGTGGAGCTCTCAGGAGGGGCTCTCAGGTGGAGCTCTCAGGAGGGGCTGTCAGGTGGAGCTCTCAGGAGGAGCTGTCAGGTGGAGCTCTCAGGAGGGGCTGTCAGGTGGAGCTCTCAGGAGGGGCTGTCAGGTGGAGCTGTCAGGAGGGGCTGTCAGGTGGAGCTCTCAGGTGGAGCTGTCAGGTGGAGCTGTCAGGTGGAGCTCTCAGGTGGAGCTGTCAGGAGGAGCTGTCAGGTGGAGCTGTCAGGTGGAGCTGTCAGGTGGAGCTGTCAGGTGGAGCTCTCAGGTGGAGCTGTCAGGAGGAGCTGTCAGGTGGAGCTGTCAGGTGGAGCTCTCAGGTGGAGCTGTCAGGTGGAGCTCTCAGGTGGAGCTGTCAGGAGGAGCTGTCAGGTGGAGCTGTCAGGTGGAGCTGTCAGGTGGAGCTGTCAGGTGGAGCTGTCAGGTGGAGCTGTCAGGAGGACCTGTCAGGAGGAGCTCTCAGGTGGAGCTGTCAGGTGGAGCTGTCAGGAGGAGCTGTCAGGTGGAGCTGTCAGGTGGAGCTCTCAGGTGGAGCTCTCAGGAGGGGCTCTCAGGAGGAGCTCTCAGGTGAAGCTCTCAGGTGGAGCTGTCAGGTGGAGCTCTCAGGTGGAGCTCTCAGGTGGAGCTGTCAGGTGGAGCTGTCAGGTGGAGCTGTCAGGTGGAGTTTGCTGTAACTGTCAGGTGCAGATGTGTGGCCTGGTTCATGGTTCAGATCTCTGTAAT